>JAUIMM010000289.1:0-580000 GCA_031769625.1 Taudactylus pleione | reverse complement strand
CTCGTAGGAACCTGGTTCATACTATTACTACTTGCTTTAGCCCTCGTTGGATTAATACAATTATTTCCATTGACAATCTGCAGCCTCTATATTGGGGTAAGTACCAGTCCCCAAATCGAAAAGACCAAATAAATATAGAAATAGAGTTGCTGATTGTCCAAACAAATTTATTTAAAACACACTTTAAATTCCAATCATTAAAATATCATTGCTGGCTGGCACAATTCAAATCATATAACCCACATACAAAAAAAATATACATGATCACATAGATGGTACGCAATCTAAATATACAGCTTAACCTGGATTTATTATTTCATTAATCTTTGCTCCTAGACTAATTCTTTCAATAGCGATACTAGTGAAAAACGAATATCCCATATGAAACCGGTTCAACTCTATAAAGTTGCCCAATAGCAGTAATATTAGGACCATATATTATACAGGCAATAGATAGGCAGTTTGGTTTCCAGTTAGTATATATCCAATTAGCTTACTGCCCTTTAGTGTTCCGTCCTCAATATGTAGATTTGAATAAGCACATTAGGATCCAATGATCCAGTCCTCTGTGTGTCTGTGTAAAGTCACAAATCTTTCCTCCCAGCTGCTGGCAGCGCTCCCAGTATGCAGCTATATCCAGAGGGTAACCAAATGAATGTACGTGCAGACCACCACGATGTAGGACGATTTTCCGGCCAGCAGCACTCGTTGCTTGAAGCTGGTATCCTTAACGCATTTCTCCGCCTATTCTAACGTCAGCGGCTTCCTCAGAAGGTATCAGCCTCCTTTCCATACTGCCCTTTTATCCTTCTCACTTGCAGGACACACCTGTCAACTAGATTTGTAATTCATGTCTATATCACCCTTATGGATATATACGCATGCCCAGTGGATTTGTGTTCCAAAACTTATTCTCATGTGTCCAGAGCAGACCTGCACTCACAAAATATACTCCAAACATTCTTTTACCTATATGGGCATGTGTATTGGGGTAATGTGTATTCCCCATAGATACACCAATCTAGTTATAAACTAGCATATTTCTTAAAGCTATATATACAATCTATTTCATACAATAAGACATAAAATAAATAAAACATATATATTATATCATTGCAATGTGTTCTTAATATCATCACTAATACGCAACCCATCAAAACAAAGGCAAACGGTATCAAAGAGCCCCCACATATATTCTATGTATATCTCCCCCTGCCTTAAAGGCACAGTACATATTATCCAAAACCTAAATGAATATGCGCATGCATAAATTTTATTCTCAACACCAATGTGAACATGCGTATATCCATGTACCCCACCTGTATATTAGATGAAAATCTCAAAAGTACACATATATATATTCCAAATGCTGGCGTCAAATTCTACATCTCATAATCCAAATACATATCTTCCATTTATTTTCCATACATAATCACCATATGTGAACAATTACTATTTGTGTTTCTATACATTATTCAGTTCTATTGTGTCATTAAGTCCATATGGCAACATGGCATTCAGACAGTAAATCCAGTAAGACTCCCTACGGACAATTTACTAAATCTATCACCCCCACGTATAGTGGGTTTAATATGTTTAATACCTCTAACTGACACATTATCCATTGCTCCTTTTTGACACAAGGAAATGTGTTTAGATAATGGATGTGTTTTAACATCCTTAATAATGTTTCTTTTATGTTCCATGTATCTGGTGTTTAGCATTCTCGCAGTTCCGCAACCACATCCAATGTAGGCAAATGTGGAAGCTACATTTATAAATGGATGCATAAAAACACCTGATCACTATATTGTGGAACTTTTTCTGCTACTACTTGTTACATTCTAATTAAGAACTGAGCAGTTGGAAGATAACTGCCGCAAGGCAAGTGTGGAAGCTACCTTTATAAATGGCCATATAATAACAACATTAAACACTGTTGCCGCTGAATCGCTGCTGTTATTGTTACAATCTAATTGAAAAGCCTATTAACTGGAAACCAAACTGCCTATCTATTGCCTGTATAATATATGGTCCTAATATTACTGCTATTGGGCAACTCTATAGATTTGAACCGGTTTCACATGTGATATTCGTTTTTCACTAGTATCGCTATTGAAAGAATATCTAGGAGCAAAGATTAATGAAATAATAAATCCAGGTTAAGCTGTATATTTAAATTGCGTACCATCTATGTGATCATATATATTTTTTATTGTACTGTATGTGGGTTATATGATTTGAATTGTGCCAGCCAGCAATGATATTTTAGTGATTGGAATTTAAAGTGTGTGTGTTTTAAATAAATTTGTTTGGACAATCAGCACCTCTATTTCTATATTTATTCAATCTACATAAGTCTGAAATTATGGCGACAGAGGACAGGTAAAGGGAATGGAGGACAGTGAGAAGTGATGAGAGAGGTGATAAGAGAGGTGACACTGAGGACAGTGAGAGGAGACAGAGGACAGGGAGAGGTGATGTGAGAGGAGACATAGAGGAGGGGGGGAGCAGGTACTAATTACCCGAGCCCGGACTTGCTGGAGGGGCCCGGCGGGGGCCCGGGTCAGGTGCCGCCCCCCTCCCTCTTACATCAAAGCAACCCAGCACACACTGCTGTGTGCTGGGTTGCACTGGGAGACTGTTCACGGCTGATAAGTTGCAGCCACAGCAGTCTCCTATGCCTGTGGGGAGAGTGATCACACTGATCGCGCCCCCCACTGGCTAGGGATGTGAGAGGGGACACTGAGGACAGGGAGAGGTGATGAGAGGGTGGACACCGAGGACAGGGAGAGGTGATGAGAGGGGAGACACCGAGGACAGTGAGAGGTGACGAGAGGGGAGACACTGAGGACAGGGAGAGGTGACGAGAGGGGAGACACCGAGGACAGGGAGAGGTGACGAGAGGGGAGACACCGAGGACAGGGAGAGGTGACGAGAGGGGAGACACCGAGGACAGTGAGAGGTGAAGACAGGGGAGACACCGAGGACAGGGAGAGGTGATGAGAGTGGAGACACCGAGGACAGGGAGAGGTGACGAGAGGGGAGACACCGAGGACAGGGAGAGGTGACGTGAGGGGAGACACCGAGGACAGTGAGAGGTGACGAGAGGGGAGACACAGAGGACAGGGAGAGGTGACGAGAGGGGAGACACCGAGGACAGGGAGAGGTGACGAGAGGGGAGATACCGTGGACAGGGAGAGGTGACGAGAGGGGAGACACCGAGGACAGTGAGAGGTGATGAGAGGGGAGACACCGAGGACAGTGAGAGGTGATGAGAGGGGAGACACCGAGGACAGTGAGAGGTGATGAGAGGGGAGACACCGAGGACAGTGAGAGGTGATGAGAGGGGAGACACCGAGGACAGGGAGAGGTGATGAGAGGGGAGACACCGAGGACAGGGATAGGTGATGAGAGGGGAGACACCGAGGACAGGGAGAGGTGATGAGAGGGGAGACACTGAGGACAGGGTGAGGTGATTAGAGAGGAGACACTGAGGACCTGATTCAGACCTGCTCGCTAGATGCGTTCACATGCAGCCAAAGTATGCAAATCCTGTGATCACACAGCAAGGTAATAGCACGCCCACTATGTCTTGGCTTGTGATCGCAGGGCGATTTAGATGCCCACTAGTCTTATGCACATCATCTCCAGGAAGTGTATGCAACCATCGGTAACATCGAGTACCATCGGATGCGATCGCAGCACTCATACCCTACTGCAAGCACTACTAGTGCTTCAGTGTGAAATTCAGCAATGTGACATGTACTATGACGCGGCGTCTTAATTATGCACACCTCTTAAACAGCGTTGAGACGCTCAGACACGGCTGTGTTTGCACCACCACACCTCCGCTTTCATCAACCATCCCCTGTCACCTCCCATAAACGGCTTGTCCTGTCACTCATTCTAGTGAGCTGGTTATGCGCAGCGAGCGTACGCTTCCCGATCGCATTGACTAGTTTGCGCACATGCACTGCGATGCATACGCATGCGCACATTGTGAACCATCGCCAGCTATAAGCGATGGCAGCCTAGCGAACGGGTCTGAATCGGGCCCTAATTACAGTAAAAGGGGACATTGAGGACAGTGAGATGTGATGTGAGAGGAGGCATGAAGGATAGGCAGAGGGGATGAGGGAGTAAGTAGACACTGAGGACAGGGGGAGGTGACACTTAGGACACAGAGAGGGGATGGAGGACAGGGAGAGGTGATGAGAGGTGACACTTAGGACACAGAGAGGGGATGGAGGACAGGGAGAGGTGATGAGAGGTGACACTTAGGACATAGAGAGGGGATGGAGGACAGGGAGAGGTGAAGAGAGAGGTGATACTGAGGATAGTGAGAGAGGACACTGCGGACAGTTAGAGGTGATGTGAGAGGAAATATGGAGGACAAAGAGGTGATGAGAGAGCAGACACTGCGGACAGTGAGAGGTGATGTGAGTGAAGACACGGAGGACAGTGAGGAGGGCACAGAGGACAGTGAGGAGGGCACAGAGGACAGTGAGGAGGGCACAGAGGACACGTCATATCAATTTCTGATCTACAGAATTGAAGTGTCTTACATTTGATGTTATAGTATTGGGACTATAGTATCTACCAGGAAGGGACTGGGGGCCCAAAAAATGAGTGTACTGGGCCCCAAGATTTATGTTGCCATACTGCCACTTCTAAATTTTTAATATAGCCCACTTCTAAATTTCCTCTTCGACCACTGGTATCAGGTGAGATTGGTTCCTACATTAAATGTCAATGTGTCCATGCCTAGGAGCACTAGAATGGTAAGGGGGTGTTGACCGGGTACTATGGGAGAAGGTTGCTTCACCTTTATGTTTATACCTGTTGCACCGGGGGGGAGGGCGGTTTGTTTGCTCATTTTTATTTATTTGCTTTCTTTTTACTTATTGTCATTTCTCTGTGTATATGACAACTGTACAACTCTGCGATATGAATATTTAATGACATTTCATCATTAAGACAGTGGAATTTTTTTCAATGTTTGACATATTGACTGACAATTATTGTCATGTTCTCATTGGATTTTCTTTCATTGCTTTTTATATTTTGCATTGGATACCCTTTCATCGCATATGAATATCTCTAGAGTGGATTGTTTTTAATTGTGTATATCTATTATGCATACTAATATTTGATCGGAGACAGATATACCCCAGAGCCCAAGCATTTGTAGCTATATGTATCGGAGACTGGACACCTCAACTCTGTGTTGCTAAAGGTAAAACACTTTTTGACCTATTTGAGGGCCTGTATTTGTAATATAGTCTTCAAATTATATCATGATCAGTAAATTTATTGGCAACAACAAAAAAGCAGAGTTCAGTAAAATCAGACATCACTCCTGACACTGATACAGAGGAGTGAAACACCATTGATGATTTTGAGATATTGTAGGGTTGTGAACCCCTTGGTTACATTTTGATTATATGATGTCAGTAAAATGGCTGATATCAATAAATTAAAGAAAAATCCTCTGTAGATGGCAAACTGTTGTCTCAAGGTACATACTATGACAATGTCTCATTAATGTAGAAAGAACCAATGAAAACAGATATATTTCCCATTACCGATCTTGACTTGTGATGCTAATAGAGGGATTGATCCTTAGTATATAAAGTTTTGTGAACAGAGACTACAGAGCTGGAAACAGGAGTACCACGCCGGCCAGCGTGAGTTCAGTCCCAGATAGAACAATATTAAAAAGTAGTAACGAAAAGAGGAGGAAGAAAAAGGCAGCCAGAAGTGGAGATTCATGTAACAAATAAGATAAGGAGGGGGGCACCCAAAGAACAAAATAATTAATTATGTTGTATATAAGGGGTGAGGTCATTTAAAAAATGTAGGGTCCTACCTTACTTATTTTTGCCCCTTATATGCCATCAGACCCCTCCACACGTCCCTTATATGCTATTAAACTCCATCCTCATACCCCTTAAATGCCATAAGACCCCGTCACATGACTCTTATGTGCCGTCAATTTCCTCCACATGGCCCTATATAAACAGTTTCCCTTGAATAAAATCCCTTGTAATATTGTCCTAGTGTAGTTGACAGTCTGAGCATTATCACATATCACAACACTTTTGTTCCCCACACAGAGAGTATTGATCTTTTTATGCAGCTCCATATTATAGTTCACATTGGAAGAAGAAATAAACACACCGCCCAATCTGTCTCAGCACATAGTGCATAGGCCAATCATTTATTTGTCAGCACATCATGAAAAGAAGAGTGATAAGTCAAACTCTCATATAGATCATTTTAAAAATGAATGTATTTTTGTATACATACAGGGGTATTCAATATGGGTGCGATAACATCGTTTTTGCGTTAATATCGGAGCTATGACATCATTATCGCAGGTTTTAGTTTTACACCGTATTCAATATCAAAGACTTATCGCAGTTTTGAAAAGTCTTTGATAAAAAACGGGGATAACTTTTCACCATTGAATAGGTGTCGAAAAAAAGTGCAGAATTGGGGTTTAGGGGTGCAGGCTTAAAAAAAATAGCCTGCACCCCTGGGACTGACATTTAAAAAAGAACTGTGTCAAAAAAAGTTTTAAAAAAAAATAGGGACACCCCAAAAAATTAATTTAAATATTGGGGTAAAAAAAAAAAATGGGAAAAAATTGTTTAACAATAGGGAAATAGGTTCTGGGCTATTCTGCAAGTATGCGGCAGGTGTTTTGAAGAATAGAATTATAGCGGCAGGTGCACAAATGCAGAATTTTTAAAAACTTACTTTAGGGACATCAAAATATGCTAGTACCCATTTTCATGTACCCCAAATTTGATGGGACCACTTAAAAAAACGAAAAAAATAACCTAAGTGCTCTTCTGCAACAACTCTTCAATGTCGGGAAAAAAACACCTGCTGCGGCTATTTAAATCCCCGACTTTCAATTAAAGGCTAAAACGGGGGTACCTATAGTGTTCGCCCATGTTTTTACAATTTTAGGGGGGTCTTACAATTATTTTAAGGAAAAATTCGTAACTTTACGCAAATCCAACTTCGGAATTTCCCGTTTTTGTTAATTTTATATTGAATACGGGGATAAGCGGGAGCGCGCACCATACTTTAACGCAGGTAAAAACTCCTATATGAAACGTTAACTTCGACAGTGAAGTTAACGTTTCATATTGAATACCCCTCTTAATGTTTATAATTTGGTAGTAAAACCATATTTTTGCCGCAGGCCAGGGTATATGGGGGAAGGGGGTACTCTCTCTTGCTCTGAAAAATGAAATTTGTAGTTACGGCTCTGTCAGCTGGTGGCATTTTGTCTGGGTTACCACTTTTCTGGGAGGAGGTGCTGGATCCCGTGTGCAGGCATTGCAGTGACTTTTACTAGTCTAACTTCCCCAGAAAAACAGACAGGGATTGGGAGAGGAGGCTAATCCAGACCTGACATGAGTGAAGTGACATTGGAAGGCTGGCTGGCTGGATCTGATCCTGAGCTGAGTGAGGCTGATGTAGGCAACTGGCAACATTGCTTATATTAACAAAATGCAAAGAAATAAAATGAGGACTAATTAATCTGTGCTACAGTAATCTAACAGAATTGAGGAGGACTGAGCACCAATTGGGTTTCAGATTGTCCTTTGGAAAGGCTGACAGACTGAGAAAAGCATATTTCTTTTTTTTACTTTTTAAGTGGCACAAAATATCAGTCTCAGGAGTGTCAAAAAAGCATCTAAAAATTATTTAGTACCATGAAAATACCTAAAGATGTCCCCAGCCATTTGCTTCAGATTTTAATTCCACAACAGTCAGTGTGTGTGTGTGTGTGTACACGTGGTATTCATTGCTGTCATATTGATATTTTGCCTTGCTCCTGCATATCCCTAATTTGTGTCTTCAGTGTTTGTTTATTTGATTACCAATATAAGAATTCAGCCATTTGCCTTGGGCGCCAGAAACCCTAGTTACGTCTCTAAGGGCTAAGCAGTTTCTGCCTCTCTTCTATGATGTCATCACTGAGATGCATGGATAGATAAGCTAGTGTTTGAATCGATCTTACCTGTGAGCTCTAATACAATAGTTGAAGAGAAGGTAATGGAGAATTAAGGGCCTGATTCAGAGACGGACGCTCTGAATCAGGGCTTTTTTTTTTTGGTGCTGCCTCCTGGCCGCTCGCATAGCTGAGGGTGACCACCCACAGCTATTGCGAGCGGCCAGGATGATGGCCGCGATGGTCTTGACCATCGGGCTTGCTACGAGACCCTTGTGGTAGGGTCTCGTTGCCGCAAGCCCCAGAGAGCTTCCGGCTCTAGTAAAGCCGGAAGCTCTCCCACTGACATCACTGGTGATGTCAGTGGGGCCGCCCACAAACGGCAGGCGTTCACTTGGGAATGCCTCCGTTTGTGAAGCCACCCCCGCCACGCCTACAAAATGGGGCGAGCAACATCGACAGCCGCCCCTATTGTAGTGCGCCACACGTGTGCACAGGCACACCATCAACCCGCTTGTGAGCGCTATGCGCTTGCGAGTGGGTCTGAATCAGGCCCTAAGTTTGAAGTAGGACTGGTCCAGTCAACTATAGTACCGTTTAGAAGGGACTTTTACCCAGGGCGATTAAACTAAGCATAATGGTAACTTAGAATGACAAGCAGGGCTATATCTTTCAGAGATACCATGTTGTATAGACAAATATGTTTGTTTGGGCCCAATACATTTTATGGAGAGGATAGAAATATATTCACCCACTTTTGCAAATCTACTCAATAATGTATTTGCGTTGATTTAAAGTATAAACAAGTCTGACAAATTGCTTTTAGAATTGATATATATTTGAGATTTCAACAAATACATATTTATCTTTGAAACAAGAGTTTTTTCCTCCTATAGTACTATAGCTTTATTTAAGGTGAAGCTACTTGAACGGACTGGAACGCCTTGACATTTTGGAATTTATCAGAGGAGAAATCTGCCAAAAGACTTCTTTCACCGCATCGGTACGGGTAAAATTCAAACTGGACTGTAGCTCTCTGATTTGGCTTCAGGGGTGGAACACTGTAAAGAAGAAAGTATATGTTTATGTTTGTTTTCACAGCACATATAGTTTATAATAATAAACATTTTTACATGTTACATTCATTTAAGTTTTACATACAACTGCAATTGAGGGAAGACAATGGGTGGGATGTACTAAGTATTGCATCTGCAATGCGATACATCCCTCCTCTCATCAGGTACATACCGCGGTTGAGTACCTAGAATATCGCAAAGGACAGCTTCCACAATAAGGACCTCATTCGCACGGTCGTACGCCACCGATGTTCGCTATACTGTGCATGCGTAAAGTTTGCAATGCTCGTGCGCAAAGTAGCTGTTACGATCTGAAATTTCTCTCTCCTTGAACACAGCCAGGTCGTTAGTTTGAGTGACAGAATGAACCGTTTGTGGGTGGTAACAGGGGAAGGTGCTTGAAAACGGGGGAGTGGAGATCCGAACGCAGGCGTGCCTAATTATGCGAACGGCGTTTTATGGGAGTGCATACGGTTTATGGGAGTGCATAATTAACAAAGTAGTGTCATAGCACACGTGACATGGGAGGTTTTTACACTGACTTGATCGTAGAGCTTAAGAGAGGGTATGGTCAACCTTATCTCTACGACCAGTTCCGATGGTTCCCAATGGTCACGATTAATCCTTATATGCCCGGAGATGACGTATAATGCGTACGAGAAGGGGGCATTTTTTTTGTCTTACGGCCGCATCCTCCCCTTGGTCGGCCAGCTAACGATCCGATCTTAGGGACGCAACTTGCGAGTGCATCATTTGCATATCCGGCCCCTTTTCCCTTACGACCGTGCGGCCGATACGAGCGACTCTGAATGAGGTCCTAAGAGCTGTTGTTGAAGCGATGCCCCCTGAGAGAGGGACTTCCAGATTTAACACCCAGAAGTCCCTCTGGCGTCATTCTGGGCATGCGTTGAAGGCCACGGGCTGCGGGGGGATCCAATTGGATCCCTCTCAGGGGGAGCATCCCAAAAATAAGCCCATAGGATTCTATTGGGTAACGCCACCTGAAGATGGCGTTACCCATCGGGATGAAGCACCGGAATGCATTGCATTCCAGGGCTTAGTACATATGGGGTATGCGTAATTTCCCCTTTTAGTACATCCCGCCCAATGACTTTATTACAGAAAGAGGCTAATGTATTATTAACATGGTGCAAAGAGCTGCTGTAACACATATAACTCTACATACATCAGTCTTGAATTCTAACTACATCCTACAGTAGGATCAACCAGATCACAAGTAATGCTGGAATCTGTGGACCCCATGAGCAGAAAGCTAGTATGCTAATTACTCCTGGGAAAACGCTAGTGATACCAGGGGGTATATTTACAAAGGTTCGATTTTGTTTTCTGTTAGATTTTGCATTCGATTTTGGTTTGATTTTTTATGAAGGGATATACCAAAGCCCAAATCAAATGTCAAATTGAACTGAAAAAGGAATTTCAAATGAAATCGAATTTCTGAAAAACATCGATGTATTTCCATAGAGTACTACAGGATCACTTAATTTACTAACATTCGATTTGCAAATCGAATGAAAAATGGACTCAAAATCAAACTGCAAATCCCCAAATGAATAGAAGAGCTTCATGCTTTAGTTTTTACCATGAGCAGTTCGATTTGACACAGATACATGCATACAACAGTGAGATGCATGCATGTATCTTACTGTTAAAAGCTTGTTAAGAGTTAATGTCTATTGGCGGGGTCCCCAACTCCCCAGTGATCCCCAGCCTGGGCTGACTGGCGTTCAGGAGCAGTGTTTCAGCCTGGTGCTGGTTGCGCTAAGTACAGGGGAACCCTAGGCAATTTTTCCTCTGTACTTACACAACCAGGACTGGCTATGAAAAGTCCAGGGCTGGTTCTGTTTTTAGGAGGGGACCCCACGTCATGTTTTTTTTTAACATTAACTCTTAACAAGCTTTTTACAGTAAGATACATGCATGCATCTCACGGATGTATGCATGTATCTGTGTCAAATCGAACTGCTCATGCTGAAAATGAAAGCATGAATCAGTTCTATTAGGAATGGGTATGTTTGACCGCCGGACGTCAGCCCGGCGGTTCAAATCCAGACGCCGGCATCCCGATTCACAAGATCCCGACAGCAGAGGTAAGTTAAGTATTTCAAACCCTCTCCCCTCCCCTAACCCTCCTTTAGGGGTGCCTAACTCTAACCTCCCCCCTAGTGCCTAACCCTAACCCTCCCTCGTAATTGCCTAAACCTAACCCCCCCTCCCCGCACCCTAAACCTAAACCTCCTGTGGGGATGCCTAACCCTAACCTCCCCCCCTAATGCCTAAACCTAACCCCCCCTTCCCCTAGCCTAACCCTAAGTCCCCCCAGGGTGCCCTAAACCTAACCGCCCCGTCCCCGGCTACATACAAACTTACCCCCGGCGTTGGGCAATCGGTCCATCGTCCTGTCATGGTCCCAGCGTCGGGATTAACATAGGCATTTCGACACCTATGTTAGATCCCTTGCCGGGATTATGCTGTCGGTATTGAGACCAGTGGCCATTCGTCCACCGGTCTCATATCTTCATACAGTTCTATGCATTTGGGGTTTAGAAGTTCGTTTTGGAGTGGGATTTCCTGTTCGATTTGGACATGAACATGCAAAATCGAATTTGAGTTGAAAATCGAAAGCAAAATCCATTATCAGTAAATTTGAGATTTACTAAGGGATTATGCTGTTCGAGTTCAATTCGATCTCAGGGGAGTTCAGAGATTCATTAAAATGAATCTCTAATCGAACGTTAGTAAATTTACCCCCAGAGGTCAGACACAATCTTGTGTGACATGCGGTGGCAACAAATGCTTGTGATTGTGGTTGATTACGTCAATGGAGTATATCCCGCTGACATCTATGCTTTCACTAGCAGGCAGCGTCTAAGATGCCATTCCCTCACAGCACAAGTGGGATCAGTGGTCAGGAATGCTGGTGTAGGACCAAATACATGTTTTTCTCTCATCATATATAGCTGAGCCATAACTAGACTTTTTGGTGCCCTGTGCCAGAAAGATCATTGGCGCCCCCCTAATTTTTCAAAGGGACATAATGCACCCAAAAAAGGGCCATGGCTTCATGGGGAAGGGCCAGGGAAGAGATAGGAGAGGACAGGAGATGCTGGGGATGAATTAAGAGGCAGCTACAAGCAAGAATGATAATAAGCAGAAATTTGACCCCTGACCTGTGGTGCCCTGTGCGATGGCACCGGCCGCACTACCCTAGCTACGGCCCTGATAAATAGGCTCTGACTGGCTAGTAAAGTCGCCAGAGGAATATTTGATGGGCTACAAGCCTATGAGGCCCACTGTATACCGCAGTCCAACATCAATTGTTTATACCAATTTTTTTTTATATGTAATCGGTCTAAAGAAACCCTGAACTGAAATTTTTGTTTTTTAGTGTTTATCATTGTAAGGACATTGAGAAAGGTGCCTGATAACAATTTCCCTCACAGTATGCAAGACATCTGTAATATCTATTTATAGTGCTGTGACACACTGTTATTGCAGAACTTCCAGCAAACATTGATTTCACATCCTGTTGTAAAGCGCAACAGAATATGCTGCTTCTATATTAGTAAATGTTAATAAATAGATAATAATTATAGCATAAACTGGACCTCACTGATGAAATATGGGAATCATTGAATTACCTTAAATGATCTCTTCTGCTCTTGTCCTGTATTTAGACATTATCCCCAAGTTAAAGTACGCTAAACAAACTGCAGACATTACACACTTACTTAACGTTCACTTGTGTCTTCATAAGGCCACTCCCCTCTACAGTCACAGTGCTGTTGTCAACATTCTCTTTAATGGGATTAGTGAATATCAGATCCACAGTAGCAGGTTTATGCAGTGTAGCTTGGTCTCTAACCTGGGAGTGGAAAAACGTATTTAAAGTATTATTGTTATGCATATAAATGGGTGCAGAGCCCATAGGGCTGCAAAGCTGACATATTTACCAAGCTCCGGAATGCGATGCAGCTAACGCTATGTAAAGATGGCGTTAGCTGCTGTATTAACAGTAGTACTGCGGGAGTCCCGACAGAGGAGTGAAGTGACCGCTGATGCAATCACTTCACTCCGTTCTGGCACCTTTTGGAGCCCCTGTCCCTGTTTGTGAGTTTTGATACATGTATAATTTATTGGCACAAATAGCACCCTCTTCTTATATATATCCTTTACAGACCTTATTTTGTGAATTTCTTTCAAATTGCTCAGAGCAACAAACATTCTTGGCTAGTAATTATCATTAATATAATATAATTGATATAGAATTCATATATCCTGCAGTGGTATGCCCCAATGGAGCTTACAATCTAATTTGTCTATCAAACAAAGAAAAAGACAATTTGGTGAGAAAGTAGTATAACTACCAGTATGTTTTAGGATTAGAGCAAGAAACTGAAGCACCCAGAGAAAACCCACCTGAACAAGTGAGGTCAATACAAAATCCGCACAGTTCACACATACTGTGAAGCTATCTCTCTGTTCTTTAATAGGGAAATCCTTATAAACCTGACCTGTTTGGGATACTTGAACTAAGAGTTGAAACTTGCTTAAAGTTTGCTTTAAATAATAAAACTAGCAGGTCATTTGACTTTTGCTCCAAAAAAATAAATATTCATATATGTCCATATATTCCAAGAGAGACCAAAGATTTAAAGAAACCGTTTTTCGATATTGGCCAGTTGTATAACACAATTCCTTTTTTTTGATGTTAGCACAATTCTAAATAACGATTCTCATTCTCTAAGTTTTATAACTTTAAATTGTGAAGTAAATAAATTTAGTAAATATCACACAATGTAATTTCTAGAGAACCACCACTTGTGATGGGATTAGATGCACCCAGGAGTGTCAAGGGGGGGTTGGGCTTGGAGCAAGTACTAATTACTCGGGCTGAGCTTGTTGGAGGGGCCCGGGTCCGTCCCCCACTTCTTATCTGTCAGTTGCAGCAGCACCTCTCCCCAGCCCAGCACTCTCTGCTGTGTGCTGGACTGTGGCGGCACCGCTAAAGGGATCCTGAGGGGCGCAAAGCGCCTCCCTTTGCGGCACCAATAATATTTTTTCTATATTTTTAAACAGGCGCGGCCATGTCTGCATGATTAGGCCATGCCCCCTGCAGTACCCGGCTCCGCTCTCTACGGCCTTGGATGCACCAGCTCAGCAGTGCTTTGTGTCTGGAAATGTGAAAGTCTTGGGTGCTATGTAAAAGATTTTAAATATAATTACTGAGTTTTACCTAATTTTTGTGTGAATGTTAAGTACATTTAAGAACATCTGGCAGATTTCTTACCCTTAGCAGCAGTGGTGGGTTCTTCAGTGTAACTATGGAGTCTACCAGCAATCTCCCTCTATTTGTGTCTTCACATACCGCCACTACTTGGATCATATTGTCTGGGGTTAAGGCCTTTTCATAATGATCGTATGTTATTTTTAGTGGGATACTTTTTTCTGAAAAGTAATAAAAAAAAATCTAAACATAATAGTGTAGAAAATTAAATAAATAAAAAACAATACATCTTTATCATAAGCAACAAATTAAATAAGCAATATAAAAGTTACATTGCAAATAAAGGACACAGGGGCTGATTCAGAGCCGCTCGCAAGCGGCTCGATGTTACCCTACTGCGCATGCGCCGCCTCCGGCGTGCGCATGCACGAGACCCGTCCAGTGACTGCAGCTCAGTCGCAATGGGTCTTGCTACAAGATGGGGCGGCAGTCGATGGTGAGTGATAGCTTGCCCCGTTTTGTAGGCGGGGAGGGGGGGTGGCTCCACAAATGCAGGCATTCCCTTAGGAACGCCTGGCGTTTGTGGGCGGCCCTACCGATATCACTAGTGATGTCAGTAATGGACTTCCTGCTCTATTATAGCAGGAAGTCCACTTGGGTTTGCGGGAGCCGAGACCCTACCACAGGGTCTCGTCGCAAGCCCGATGGTCGCGATAATCTCGACGGACTCCAGGGTGGTCACCCACAGCTTTACGAGCGGGCTGGAGAAAGAAAACAAAAAAACAAAGCACGCAGCGAGCGGCTCTGAATCAGGCCCGCAGTGTTCTTTTCTCTATTTTACAGTGAAACAATTGTACATTGGCAACTGCAGAATGTTTTTACACTTGTATAAGCAAAGTGTGGAATTCAAAATCTTATTGGTCTAACTAAAGTGACACTAAAAAACTTGGATGTATACTATATTTCATATAGTTGTACATTGGACACCACCCTAATGCTGCATCAGTTTGATAGGAAGCTCACATCACTACTCTGAGCTATTGGGCGCACTGGTCCTCGCATGATGACACATTTGACACGTAGCCCTGTCCTCACTAACGTAATTCAACCAATAGACAGATCAAAGATTCCCTCAAGATCAGCTCATTTCACATACAGATACACAGCAGATGAAGGATTAACAATGTACCTGTCTTCTTAATGGACCAAGAGGCAAGTGTGGGGGATGCACTCCATTGCTCAACATGATGTTTTACCCAACCTATCAGATCCTGTTTCTCTTTCTTGCAAAGTGGACAGGGCCGTGCAGCAGATGAAGCCTGTTGATGTGAGTTGCATCATCAAGGTCCCACCCGCTTCACAAGAAAGAGAAGTGAGATTCAGGAAGGTGACCTACCCTCCTCTAAGTCTGGGAATACTCCCCACAACTGGAAGTCTAACAGTCATTCCAGGAGAATAGGCAAATATGAGTAAAAAGGCATTCTGACCTCAGTTAACAGAACCCTAATGTGTTGTTTGTTATTGCTATGTTTTATTTATATATTTGTCATGTATGTATGTGTGTGGCTGCTGTACCTTCTTTATTCATAATTTCATGTTTTCACTTTGAATGCTCTGTGCAATGGATGGATGTGCAAGGAATCATAAATAATAGTTGAATAAAACCTGTGACTTTCTTTGACCCGCGTAGGCAGGCCCGGCGACAGGGGGGGCAAATGGGACACTGGCACTGGGCCCCGAGATTCTGACGGGCCCTCCCCCTCAGGAATTTCGGGAGCTAGTTCATGTGTCCCACTTGCCTCTGCCACCCGCTGTGTAAGGTGCTTACACAGCAGCTGACAGAGGCAACAGTAAGCAGGTCACTCAGCACGGCTGCGGCTAGATCCACCGGGGCCGGCACAGGCAGAGTCAGGGAAGATTCGGAGAGATAGCTGCTGTTGCAGTGTGCATGACATCATGACATCGCGCCGCTGAATCATTGAGGAGCCGCCGGCAGTGCCGAGTCACTGTCTGAGCCACCAGGGAAGACTATGGTAATGTCTAAATCCCCTTCACGGAGAGGACCCTGACATCATCAGCCAGTGTCCAGCGTCATTCCCTGCCATCCAAGTGGGCATAGAGGGGGAATATAACCATGTGGCGAGCATAGCGAGCCACCGTGCCCGAAGCGTGGCGAGCGCAGCGAGCCCGCGAGGGGACAACAAGCTTGTTTAAGTGGGGACAAAGTACTTCTTTAGCTGGCTGTCATGGGTAGGAACTGTACTTCCGCCCTCACTCACGTCACTTCCAGGTCCCTAGCACGAAGGGGAAATACAGCCAACCGGAAAACTATAGGCTGCGCAGCAGGTAAGTTGAGGCCTGGCTCAGCTACAGAGTCATGGGGCAGGTGGTGAGGAGCTGCAGATGAAGGAGGGCGGCTGATGGAGAGGGTGAGTGTAAAAGTCACGGGGATATGTGTGATGTAGTGCTGCTGAATCGGGGAGGAGGCTCGCCGGCAGGGCCGGGTCACTGTTTGAGCCACCAGGGAAGACTATGGGCTGCACAGCAGGTAAGTTTTGGCTGGAGCCGTGCTGGGGTAGAGAGTCATGGGGCAGGTGGTGAGGAGCTGCAGATGAAGGAGGGCGGCTGGTGAAGAGGGCGTTGAAAGACATGGGCTGGGTAAGAAGTTTTGTGTGACAGACACAGGGGCCAGGGACGAGGGGGGGGTGACAGACACAGGAAATTATGTATTGGGGGAGGGGGTGTCAGACATAGGGGCTGGGGCATGTGTGACAGACACGGGATGGGGCAGGCGTGAGACACGGGCTGGGGGAGAGGTGGTTGAAAGACACATAGGCTGGGTAAGATGTGGTGTGTGACAGACACAGGGGCTGGAGAAGAGGGTGTGTGACAGACATATTGGGCTGAGGAAGAGGAGTGGGGGGGATTTGGCAATGAATCTGAGAGACATGGATGGGGGATAATGATTCTGAGAGACATGAGTGGGGGGATAATGATGCTGAGAGATACAAGGGATATGAGTAGATGGCTTCAGATAGCAAGGCACAGGGGATGGTACTGGAGTGACGTGTGAGGAAGAGGCTGGAGAGATGAGAGTTGAGGATGGTACGACACAGTTGGAAATAAGGCTGCAGAGACACAGGGGATGAGCCAAATTCCGCCCTGCATGTACCTACTGGGAGGGACAAGGGGGCCCCAAAAACATGAGTGCACCGGGCCCCAATATTTCTGTTGCCGCCCCTGCACATAGGAGACCGTGCACTCCAGCACAGACCCGCCATTTTGTGATGATTTTGTTGTAAATTTGCTGTTGCAGCTGGGAGTCTTATATACGAGAAAAGCCTTCAAATAAGAAGAAACCAGTTTGATCTGTAATGCCAGAATTTCCTAAATGTCTACCATGTATCTTAGTGATATATGTTAGCAATAATTTGCTTATAAAGAATAGATGTGCTCAGACACGTGTTTTGGTTTTTGTTCTAATTCATCATGTTTTGGTTTTTGCAAAACAACCCTCAAGTGCTTTGGTTCATATTTGGTGTTGGTTCGGTTTTATAAAAATCGATAAATATTGATAAAAACAACTAAAATCATGTAATCTGGACCTGTTTACAAGCAATCCAATACCCAAGTTTGATTTATCATAAAAAGCTTGTGTAGTAATAAAGCAATTTGAAGATAAGTGTATTGATTCATCTAAAGAAAATAATATTACACAGGAGTAAAACAGGTACACATCCGTGGTATAGATGTATGTGTATACATACCTTCATTAGGTCCTAGCGTAACAGATTGGGATTCAGTAAGGACCGCCTTGACTGGTGTACTGTTATAAATGATGATGGTGGCCGTCATGTTGACCTTTACCGTCTTGGTGTCAGCAACAGTGTTTTTGAGAATAAGGTGGAGTGTAATATCCTCACCAACCTGTGGTTCTCCAGTCTTCTTAAAAGTGCCAGAATATTCAGGTTTTACTACTGTTTCTTCTTCATGCAATGACATTGATTCCATTCTGCTATGGAAAGCCATTCTTCGTGATTGCATTTTATCTTTAGCTTTTTCAAATATCTCTCTTTCCTTGCTAGAGCCTGCAGAGGAGAATACAATAATTATGAACTAATTGTGATGAGTATTGAAATGAAATTATTTATGTTCTATTTTCCAGAAAGTTGTATTTTTAGTAGATATAAATTAAATTACAAATTACAATACAAAGTTACTTTGTAACAAAGTCAATATTACATAATTATCAGCACAGACTATCATTATGCAAACATTATATAATGGTGGATATACACACCAAAAAGATATATCTGCTGATCGACTGATCTGCAGATATATAACTGCTGATGATGGTTGTTCATACACACTGAACAACCATCATCTGCCATCTGGCCGCGGGTCCCGCTTGCCGGGGATCATGCCCCCCTCCCCGTGGCCTGTGCAGCATGTGTACTAATGGTCGTCTTACCGCCCGTACACACAGCGCCAGTGCTTATAGTGGTCCTAGAGAAGTGGTGGAACTCACCGCCCCCCCTCAGTGCAATGTCAATAAAGGGATAGCACGTGCCTAAAAAGGGGCGTGGTCTCAAAATGAAGGGGAGTGGTCACATAATAGTATTTCCGATACAAATTACGCCACTCAGTAGCACATTCTTGATTCACATTACACCACATAGTAATGTATCTTATTCATTTATGACACACAGCAGTGTCACTTATTACACAATGCCCACATTTGTACCCCTTATACACAATGCCCACAGTAGTCGTGCCCCTTATACAATGCCCACTGCAGTAGTGCCCCTTACACATAATGCCCACTGTAGTGGTGCCCCGGTAGTGGTAATGCCCCTAATGCAGTGCCCACAGTGGTAGTGCCCCTTATGCAAAGCCCACAGCAGTGGTAGTATCCCTTATGCAGTGCCCTCAGTGGTAGTGCCCTTTATGCAGTGCCCCCAGTAGTGGTAGTGACCCTTATGCAGTGCCCACAGTGGTAGTGCCCCTTATGCAGAGCCCACAGTAGTAGTAGTGCCCCTTATGCAGTCCCCCCAGTAGTGGTAGTGCCCCTTATGCAGTGCCCACAGTGGTGGTGCCCCTTATGCAGAGCCCACAGTAGTGTTGCCCCTTATGCAGTGCCCCAGGAGTGGTGCCCCTTATGCAGTGCCCCCATTAGTAATCCCCCTGTAATAGTGCCCCCAATAGTAGTGCCCCTAGTAGTAATGCCCCCTGTAGTAGTGCCTCCAGTAGTAGTGCCCCCAATAGTAATGTCCCCAGTAGTAGTGCTGCCTGAGTAATGCCCCAATAGTAATGCTTCCAGTAGTAGTGCCCCCTGAGTAATGCCCCCTATAGTAATGTCCTGAGTAATGCCCCCTATAGTAATGTCCTCTGAGTAATGCCCCCAGTAGTACTGCCCACTGAGTAATGTCCACTGTAGTTGTGCCTCCTGAGTAATGCCCTCAGTAGTGGTGCCCCCTGAGTAATGCCCCCAGTAGTAGTGCCCCATGAGTAATGCCCCCTATTGTGACGACACTTACACAAAAAAATAAATACTTACCTTAAGCCACGCTCCCGCGTCCACTGCCGTCTGGTCCCCCTTGTCCGCCTGGCTGCTCCTCAGTCTGAACTATGGGCGAGTTGTCATGACGTATCTACCATACAGCACACTCAAGAGTGAGCTCCAGCCTCCGGCTGCCGCTGGCGCTTTGGGGAGGGAGCCGGGTGCCCTTGGCAAATGGAGCCTCCCTGTGGCGCTGGAGTTAGGTGGGTCGGAGGAAGTAGAACTGGGTCCGTCAACAAATAGGTGCATTTCCGCCCCATTCCGGCCCACTTTAACCCCTACTCGATGAGTAGCTATATCTGCAGATATATCTGCTATTGGCTGTGCTGTACAGCCGATGCAATATGTCTGTGAATGATGTCATTCACAGATATATTGTCTGTACACACTGGCCGATGCACCCACAATATATCAGCCGTTCAATTGAACGGCTGATATATATCGGCCAGCGTACAGTATATCCAGCATAGCATAACAATTTCAGTGGCAAGGGTAGGATATGAGAAATTGGTCCTGTATAATCAAGTTTAAGGGATTTGCCAGCGTGTAGTAGGGGCAAGGGTGCCTGGTTTGATGGAAACTTATGAGGGTGTCACTCTCCATAGCAACCAAAAACTCTGTATACAAAGAGGAATCTTGGTGGTCAAATAAGTATGTGTACTTTTTGGGGCTCCCCCAGGGCTTGTGCTCATGTAAACAAGGAGGACTGCAACCCCATCTAACCCCACTATATGGACATTCAAGACAGGTACAGATGCTTGGTATTGGCTTCCACCTCACTGCCATTAATTTTGAACATGCCAGATACTGGCAAACTTTAGACATGTCCAATAATTTGCAGAATGACACTAAGGTGTTACAATACCAGAAATAAGACACAGGAATTTTGGGGGGTATTTTATATTAAAATTAAGGAAAGCTGCGCTGCTGTGTCTAGTTGAGACAATACAGTCCACAATGTATAATCTATTTCAGTTTTATTCATATTTTATATAGTCTTCCCACTCTGGCAGCATGGGATTAGTGCTTAGTTAATTCATAAAGAGAGGAAACTGCATATTTTGGTGGTTGACCTGCTTGTAGTTAGTTTTCAAGGTTGAACATGCATCGGAGTGATTAAAAAAATAAGGCAGAAAGACAGGGATTTATTGCAGTGTATAATGGATGGACCTGGTGCCAGTGATTTCCCTGAATATATAAGAAAACAACAGTGGGCCTGATTCAGAGTTGGGAATAGAGAGAGAGATAGCACTTAACTGTGTACCTGGACAAACCATGTTGCAATGCAAGGGGTGTAAGTACATCATTTTTTTTGGCATGTAGGGTAAATACTGGCTGCTTTTGCATGTAGCCCACAAATACTGCACAGCTTTATTATTACTCTACAATTTAGATGTCAGTTTGGACACCTCCCTCCCAAATCTAAATCTCTCTGCACATTTGAAATCTGCCCCACCTGCAGTGCAGCATGGTCTCACCAAGATGATCAGTTGAGAGATATATCGCTCTCTATTGCCAACTCTGAATCAACATCAGGCCTTATATTGTATAAGACTACTGACCTTGGCAGAAATAGCGCCAATGTGTCGGAAACCATAGTGTTTACATTCTATGTGTGGACAAATCCTTAGATTTTAGTCATTGTATTAAAAAAAATCCCTATTCTCTGTACTATAATATATATTGTGGTACCAGTTTAGAAAGCCATGAGTATGACATACAATTATAATGCATATAAGGGGCAGAAGCGGCACAGCTCTGCCTATTGGCGATTCGCCCGTCACCAACTTAATGCAAGTGCTGCAATAAAGCCCTTCCCTTCAGTGCATCCAAATGTGCAAGGACTGAGACGCTCGCTGTCAGTGTCCGTAGGTGCTCAAATATTGATTGGTGTGTCTTTAGATGCACCATCGAAAGTTGCACCAGCCCTATTTCTCCAGCTACAGTACATCATTGCTGCATATGCAGCTAATCACGCCATGCGTGGCACGAGGCGATTGCACCCGCGCCTCCGTAGGATTGCATGGTGCGATTGCAGTGTGCGCCATAGCATACAGTAGTGTATGCTGCTGTGGGTAATCGCATTGCGCGATGCGTGCGCATGTTTGTAGCGCGATCGGCAAAGATGTAGCTGGACACCTCTGTATGTGAGCTGTGTCTGTGTATGCAACCATTATCAACGATACGCCCGCCACTCTCCTATAACACAACCATAAGACCGATCATCTCTATGCATGCGCTAAAACACCTCCCTGTCACCGCCCAGGAACACTCACAACATTTTAAAAACACTTTTCTGCGCGTGCGTCGGAAATTACAACTGCAACACTGTACGGACGCATGCACAGAAGAAAGAAAAAAACACGCCACTACGTTCAACATCAGCAGTGCGTTCACCTCTAAATCAGACCCTAAATGTGTTACATGAAAGATATAGGGAAGTTCCATCTTCAACTTACATTTATGTTTTTCTGCATTTCCTACTGCAAGGGTATCTATTCACAGGCCTTTCCCTGTAGTTTCCTTATCTGCTTTTTAAACCACATATTATACTGTTAGGGAGAGTTACAGTATTATACGTGTACGACACAAAGCTACTCTTGGGATACATTATAAACCAAAGCACAGCAGAGCACTGCCTGTTGATCTAAAGACGTGATTGAAAGAAATGAGAATCATAAAGCAGTGTATCACAGGATGACATATGACAAGGTGGGAATATATCCACAGAAAAACTTCTCTTATTGTTATCCTAATTGTAACATCACAGTGGCAGATAAAGGCTACCACTTAGGTAAAACAATCCGTCCCAGTTTATTCACCTTCAGGGTATTTGTAGTCATTTGTTACATCCATACGAGTGAAAGAACCAACTGCTTTGGTGCTGGTGAGCCGTCCCACAGCTTTAGTCTCAGAGTAAGTCTTTCTTTTAGTTCCGTTTTCATACACAATCCAGTGCTCTGTGTCAGCATTCACCTCAGCAAAAACAAAGGGGGTATCATAATCACGGTCCACGTCTCCCTCCTTCACAGCCTTTAGTGAGGTCGGTCCTAAGCGATATATACCTGGTTGGAAAAAAGGGTCATTTTTAAATCTTGTCTTAATAAAAATAACACCTTTTTTTTTTTGCTGTCATTGACAGTTGAATTAATTTCTTTATGGGTAATACATTTACATAATGTGTTTCCAAAACTCACATGTCAGAGAGCTATGCTAAGATTTCCCTCTTTGTTCTCTGAGTTACACATGTAGTAAACTGACATTTAATGCATCCCATGCCATTCGTTTCAATAGGCTAGTGATGTGTGAAAGTGAAAGTTTGCTAAATGAAGACTAGACATGACTAGATGAAAATACGTATCTTGGTGACGCATAAAAGAACCCTCATTTTTCTCTTGGAGCCTATCAGTAATGGTGGAAAAATTAAATCTGGGATACGGCTATATACATTTGTGTTGATACACTTTCCATATATAAGAGCACTTTTGGGATATATTATTTTGAAGAATGATTTTTGGATCACTTATTGGTGTTTTTTATAGTGGTCTGTATTGGGCACAAGAGCACTTTCAATTATTCTAAACATATTTACACTATATTTTGTATATTTTTTTTACTATTTGTTATGTACACACATTTTTTATAATACTGAGGAAATCACAAGGAAAAGAAGTTCCTCGGATAAAGAGAAAAGAAAAGCTGTTGAATTTGACAATTTTGGTACATATATAATATTTGGGGGATCCTATATTGGGATACTCTTTTTAACCTTTGGACATACGGACATAGTAATACTACACTTGCAATAAACATATTACATAAGGATATCCTTCAGAAGAAGTAAGGATCAATAAGGGTTGAGGTAACAATATGTTTAAAAATGGGGCAGACTAGATGGGCCAAGTGGTTCTTATCTGCCGTCAAATTCTGTTTCTTTATTTCTATTACAGTAGTGAATTCATATTTCTGGCTCATACCTCGACTTGGCTCCTGTGGTGTTGCATCCAGTATCTGCCACCCATTATAAAGGGGTCCAAGGTCAGTTCTAGCAAAATAAGCTTCATTCCAGGCATGGAAGTTCCTATAAAGATATGAGATCAAGAGTGTCTATCCATCACGCTATTATAGTTAATATTATTTATATGGTAACCAGCTGGTATCACAAAATACAGCATAAAACAGCAAGTATTTTATATATTTATATATATATATATATATATATATATATATATATATATATATATATATTGTGATAGGATCACTGGTAAAGTGGTCTGTGGCAGGTACATTTGTCCCAGATTCCTGTCTTATGTGTTCTAAACCCCCAGGAGAAAGTCTGCAGTGTAGCAGGCTTGAGTCTCGGCTTTTTGAAAAGCCGGTTTGGGACCTGGGGGTTGTGGGTGAGAGGAGAGGGAGAGCTCCACCCACGGCCACTCCAGGTTTTGGTTCTTGCAGCCTGGTAACAGGCTTGTTAGGGTTTCCACCTGAGAGTGACCAATATAAGCCTAGTGTGTTTAGGGCTGAGTGTCTCACCTGGGAGAGCAGACAGGGAGTTTGCTCAGAGACACTTGAAAACCTAACTGTGAGTGTTGTGCTTTGCCTTTGTTGCTGGTGAGGGCATTAGGCCCTGCCAGGTTCTGGTAGTGAGGGAACCACCTGCGAAGTTAGTGCCCTGACAGGGCTAGGATTTATGTTATGTTTTCTTTATGTTATTTCTGACACTGTACAATAAAGACTGGCGCCGACCAGCTTGTACTCGCATCCAGACTGGTGTGCTGCTTCCCTGCTGCTGTGTGTGTGTGTAAGGAAGGAGACCTCTACCCAGGAGAGGGACCCCTAATCTGACTGTGTCACAATATGGTGGAGAATGCGGGCAACCACACACACTGAAGTTGCAGCAAGAGGAAAACGTTCTGTTTAAAAATTAAAGGGACAGACACCCAATTTGTGAGTGTGGAAATAACGCTGTGTCCTTGGAGTCCCATAGAGGAGGCGTCAGCCAATGCTCAGAGAGGCAAGGTTCAGCTTCCAACCTACACCCCAGGACAAAATGGAGGACATTATTAAGGCCTTGCTCCAAGCTACAGCAGCTCAGCAGGAGACTAACAGACTTCAACAGGTCGCCATTGAGGAAACCCGCCAGGCCTTAGCGGAAAACAGCCAGGCCATAAGAGAGGTGGTACAGCACTGGTTGCCCGGCCCAGAGAGGTTACTACTGGTCCTCCCACCCCCACTCACTCCGTACGAGCCAGTCACTTCCTCCAAAAGATGACTTCGGGCGATGATGTGGAGGCCTATCTCACCGCATTTGAAAGAACGGCCGAAAGGGAGAGTTGGCCCAAGGAGCAGTGGGCAAGTCTGGTGGCACCTTTTTTGTCTGGGGAGCCACAAAAGGCCTATTTCGACTTATGCCTGGCTGATGCCAAGGACTATAAAAAACTAAAACAATAGATCCTAACTCGCTTGGGAGTCACCACCTTTGTTCGTGCCCAAAGGGTCCACCGCTGGGAGTTCCATAGGGACAAGCCACCACGTTCACAGAAGCATGACCTCGTCCATCTGTCCTAAAAATGGCTACAGCCCGAGACGCTGATGGGACCACAGATCGTGGAAAGGATCGTGATGGACCGGTACCTGCGATCATTACCTGTGACTCTGCGCAAGTGGGTGAGCCATGCAGACCCTAAGTCCGCGGACCAGTTGGTCGAGCTGGTGGAGAGGTACGTGGCGGCTGAGGAGCTGATGAGTATGCCCCACCGAGCCCCGATGGCGCACCAGCGAACTCCCACAGACACTGGTAAGACTGTTCCAGGGGAGAAGGGTGCTGGGCGGTGGAATGTACCTAAGACTGAGGGTGTAGAACCTGGAGACAGGCCTGCCAGGCCAGGAAGGTTCTTGCCCTGTAAACGACTAGACATTAATATGACTCAGTGTTTCCGATGTGGTGGCTTCGGCCATATTGCCGCTAATTGTTCACTTACAACTGAACCTATGCAATGTGATACTGCTCATGTATACCGCAGGGGGTCTTTCTTTGCACAGACAGCCTGAACGGCTGACCGGCAGGCTGAGACTGATAAGCACATGTGTGTACTCACTGTAGATGGCAACCGAGTAGAGGCACTGTTAGACTCTAGTAGCTTGGTGACACTTATAAAAGCTGAGCTGGTGAACCCCTTGAGGCGTAAGGGGAAAACTGTTGGTGTGACCTGCATACATGGGGATACTCGATATTATGTTACGGCCGAGGTGAACATCGAGACACCATGTGGCTCTGCTATAGTTTCTGTGGGTTTGGTGCATGGTCTGGTGTACGATGCAATATTGGGGAGAGACTTTGCTCACTTCTGGAAGTTGTGGGAAAGCCGTTTTGTTCCAGAGGTGAACAACCCCGATCCATTTGAGAAGGTTGTCGATGTAGTGGAGGAGGGAGTTTCTTCTGAGTCAGAGTTATTCCCTTTTTCTACTATGGTTGGCGAACTAGAGAATGCGGAGCGTGACGGTGGCCCGCCAACTGATGTGCCTCCCATTGAGGTGGGAAGTGTTGTTGGGCCAGGTGATCATCTGCCTGATTTAGAGGTCAGAAGAGAGGTCTTTGCCGTGGAGCAGTTGAATGACCCTACTTTGGTAAAAGCCAGGGAGAATGTAAAAGTAGTTGATGGTAAACCCGTAGACCCTGATAGTCCTTTGTCCTATCCCCACTTGGCAATGTGTCAGGATTTGTTATATCAGGTGACTAAGAAGGGGGAAGACATTGTGGAACAACGAATAGTTCCCAAAGCCTACAGAAGAACAGTGTTGTATCTGGCCCATGGTCATATAACGGCAGGCCATCTAGGGGTAGAGAAAACCACTGAGCGAATAATGCAGAGGTTTTTCTGGCCCGGGCTTCATAAAGAGGTGTCTGACTTTTGCACATCCTGCCCTGAGTGTCAGTATCATGCTCCCAGGCCAAATTTTAAGGGTCCACTAGTTCCATTGCCTATTATAGAGGTGCCGTTTGAAAGAATAGCGATGGATTTGGTTGGACCCTTGATGAAGTCTGCCAGGGGACACCAGTATATTCTGGTCATAATGGATTACGCTATCAGGTACCCGGAAGCGATCCCGTTGCACAATACGTCAACCAAGACCATTGCCAGAGAGCTAGTTCATGTCTTTAGCAGGCTGGGTATACCCAAGGAGATACTAACTAACCAGGGTACACCGTTTATGTCAAAAGTCATGAAAGAGTTATGCCGCCTGTTCAAAATTGAACAGTTAAGAACTTCGGTTTATCACCCCCAAACCGATGGGCTGGTCGAGAGGTTTAACAAGACGTTAAAACACATGCTTAGGAAAGTGGTCGACAAGGATGGTAGGGATTGGGATTACTTATTGCCGTATTTATTGTTGGCCATAAGAGAGGTTCCCCAGTCCTCCACCGGGTTTTCACCCTTCGGCTTGTTGTATGGGAGACACCCAAGGGGGTTACTAGACATTGCCAAAGAGACATGGGAGGGGCAGTCTAGTCCTTACAAAACGGTGATTGAGTATGTTTCTCAAATGCAGGAGAGAATTGCTGCGGTAGTGCCGATAGTGAGAGAGCACCTGGAACAGGCTCAACAGGCACAGCAGAGGGTATACAACCGCAATGCCCGGTTACGCAGCTTTGCTCCTGGGGACAGAGTGTTAGTGTTGGTTCCCACTGTGGAAAATAAACTTTTGGCTAAATGGCAAGGGCCCTTTGAAAACTTAGAAAGAGTGGGACAGGTCAATTACAAAGTTTACCAGCCGGGGAAAAGAAAGCCGGAACAGATATACCATATAAATCTGTTAAAGCCCTGGAAAGATAGAACAGTACTGTCGGCCGTCCGAGCCCCTCCAGTAAATCCAGGGCCCTTAGTCCCCGAAGTGACAGTGGCAAAAACCCTGTCGGCAATTCAACAACAAGAGGTCAAGGAGTTTCTGATCAGAAATAGGGTGCTGTTCTCTGACGTACCTGGGAAAACCTCGGTCATTAAACATGACATAATCACTGACCCAGGGGTTAAAGTTAATCTAAAGCCATGTCTTGATAAAAGTGTTATTACACTGAAACGTTGACCTTCAGCACAGTTGCGTTGTTGTGGATTTGTTGCAGAGTCTCACTGAGTGCCGTCCGGGTTCCATATGAGATATATATATATATATATATATATGTATGTATGTATGTATATGTGTGTGTGTGTAAAATAATCCTACCAACTATTTTAGATCAAATAATTTTATAAAGTTTTTGTTACAAAGTAGAAAAAGGCCAGAGTAAGCCTGGAAATAGTATTTTCATCCAAATGTACACGAAAAAAAATATGTGCTACAAAAATGCTGCTCTTACGTGTTTATTTTAGAGTTGTACTTAAGAGTATTTCAAGGCATGAGCATCTGAATAAACTTAGTGTGTTAAATGCATTCACATAAAAAATGATTGAAACACATCAGACTATAAGTATAGCACGATGCAGCTACACTTTGGAGACACTAGCCATAATCATTGGTTTGATGATAATAACTGACAAATTAATGTACTATTAAAAAATAAAAAAAATAAACTAAGCACCAGTGCTCATAGCGTGGACTGGTTACCATTAATGGGATCCACTGGACAAATCGGCAAGGACAAGGCTATTACTGACTGGGCTGGAAAACAGCGAGGAGGGGCCACTCTGTTATATTGTGAGTGTGACATACAGTAGTCCAAAAATGTATCAATAAAAGTTCACTGAGGCCTAATGTGAGCTCTATATGCAAATAAGATCAAACCAGAACAGTTTTCTCACATTCTAACCAGTCAGACCCCTGGTCTTTCATTTCCACCGTGGCTCTGCAAGTACAAAGTTCTCATATACTGTAATATGCATTTTTTGCTTTGTAATATTTGGATGACCATGGTATTCTATGTATTCTACATGCACCATTTTTGCAGGACGCATTTCATGTGTATACTGTATGTTGGAAGCAATTGCAGACAATTCTTAGATATCCACCTACTTCAAAACTGATGTGGACGATGTTTATTGATCAGCTATACTTTCTCAAACTGACATTTGTTGCTCATGGTGAAGGAATGAAGGATTGTGATGTTTTTTCACAAAATAATGCTGTGTTTAATAAAGTTATATTTCCCTAAGTAAAGTTTGATAGTCAGCCTGTATTTCAAGTTTTAGCAAATCATGTCCTTTAAGGAACACCGATCAACCATAGTAGGATACATTTAAAAACGATGTACTGTAAACCATGGCAATTACTCATATTCCAATGTAAATGCTGGAAAATTAATCATCCTCCTCATCCTGTACAGTATTTGTACTTGCCCTTGACAACCCACAAATTATATGACTTTTACAGGCATATATACTTCTGTGTGCCAGAGTGCATCTGTTCGCCATAGGGTTAATCAGGGCCGGATTAACGGGGGGGGGGGGCACAGGGGCGATCGTCCCTGGGCCCCCACACATTAAGGGCACCCACACCCATTGGGGTTAAAGTGGACCAGAGGAGACGGAACCAGTTCCGCCTCCTCCGGCCAACCTAACCCCGACGCCACAGGGAGACACTATAGGCCAGGCGCCCGCTGAGATTGTAACCAGCGGGAGCCTGGCTCCCTCCCCGCAGCGGCAGCCACCCTCCCCGCAGCGGCAGTCAGAGGCTTGAGCCCACGTGAGCTCCAGCTTCCGGCTCACGCAGTGCACTATCGGAGAGACGTCATGACGTCTCTCCCATGGTGCAGAGGAGCAGCCAAGCAGATTGCTGCGGATGCGGAGCTTAGCTTAAGGGAAGTATGAGGTTAATATTTTTTTTTTGTTAGTGCAAGCGGCTTGCTGGGGGCATTAGTACACGGAGGCATTACTACTGGGGCATTACTCAGGGAGGGGGGAGGCATTACTACTGGGGGTATTACTCCGGTGGAGGCATTATTACTGGGAAGGGGGAGGCATTACTACTGGGGGGCATTAATCAGGGGGCATTACTATTGGGGACTCTACTAGAGAGGGAGCATTAGTATTGGGGGCATTTCTACAGAGGGCTCTACTACAGGGGGCATGACTACTGGGGGCGTTACTATTGGGGGCACAACCACATGGGTATTACTACTGGGGGAATTTATACAGAGGGCATTACTAATGGGGGCACTACTAATGGGAGTATTGCATAGGGGGCACTACTACTTGGTGCACTGCATATGGGGCACTACCACTGTGGGCACCGACACTACTGGGGGCTCTGCATAAGGTCCCCATTGCGCATACCCCCAGTTTGTCACATTTAATAGGGGCCCCCACAGACCTTAATCCGGCCCTGGGGTTAATATGCCCTTACTGTACTTGGCCTATGTTGTCTCTCCAGTCATAAAGATGGTGTAAGTACATCATTTAACCAAATGTACACATGTGGATTGTTTTCTTGTCATGTTGTGCATGGTACACTAAGTGAAAAAACACATTTATGAAAAAGTGACAGGCCCTCCTTGGTGAAAACAGAGAACCCCTGGAAGGCACATAAACCACTTATATGATTTTAATGACAAGCACAACCATGGGGGATACAGTACAAACACAGATGTGACAAAGAGGACACACATAGGGGGCACAGTACATACACAGATATGGGAGGCACAGGAATCGCATATACAGATGTAACAACAAGTACACCCATGGGGGATACAGTACAAACACAGATGTGACAAAGAGGGGATGCGGTCAATATCCCGACCGTGGGATTCTGGCGCTCAGAATGCCGACGCCGGAATCCCGACACTAGTCAGAATACTGGCGCCAGGATCCCATCTGCCGGGATCCCTTAAGTAAGTACTGGGTTACAGAGAGGGTTAGGGGTTAGGGTTAGGAACTAGGGGCAGAATTAGGGTTAAGCACTAAGGGGGACTAAGGGGGACTAAGGGGGACTAAGCACTAAGCACTAATGGCGGACTTGTGAGGTAATAGTTTAAAAACTGTGACTTTCTCAATTACCTGAACCCCTAAAGGCCCTATTCTGGAACAATAGCTACCTAATAAAACAAACCCCAAGTCTAAATTTGCCCCCTACCCTGAGTTATGGTTTCCCAAAAATTCACCATAGAGAACTAGGTTTAGAGTGCGAGGAAAGGAAGGTTAGGTATAGGCACTAGGTGGGGAGGGTTAGGTTCATGCCCCGGGAAGGGAGGGTTAGGATACCTACCAACAGGTGTCGGTATCTTAACCCTGTCGGGATGCCGATGTTGGGATTCTACCACCGGGATCCCAAGTGTGCTGGCATCCTGTACCCATCCTGACACAGTGGGTACAGTACATACAGAGATACAGGAGGCACAGAAACCACTTATACAGATGTAACGACAAGCACACTCAATAGGGCATACAGTATATACACGGATGTGACAAAGAGGACACATATAGGGGGTACAGTACATACGCAGATGTGGAAGGCACAGAAAGCACACATATAGATGTAAAAGACAAGCACACCCATGGGGTATACAGTACATACACTAATGTGACAAAGAGGACACATATAGTGAGTACTGTACATACATACATATGGGAGGTATAGAATGAACATATACAAATGTAAAAGACAAGCACTCCTATGGGGGATACAGTACATACATAGATGTGATGAGGATCTTATATATGGGGGACGTATCAGCTAAAATCTTGCCTAAGGCACCAAATTGGTTGAGCCAGCCCTGTGTATATCAATTCAACACGAGGAAAGGGGACTACGCTGTCTATGTTGAGTGTTACACAATGTATGTTTCTGATTAGCTTTCATTGTGGTTGCATTCAGCAATAAAATTACACATCCACCCTTTTAACATTTGTAAAGTAATAATATACACAAGTTTAGAATATTTTATAAGGATAGAATGTGGCAAGTTTCTGGATGTGCTCTGCTTGGGAGCCAAATGTAGTAAGTTGGTGTATGACGTTTGTTCTGTCATAGTTAGGACTAAATATTCTTATACTATACTGTAGATACTTTTTAAGGCAATCTCCTAATCAACAACTGAACAATGCAGGTTGTGGGCAGAAAAGGTGTGTTATCTTCTGGCTTCCATTATATTTTGACTTAGAGCACCAGGGGTTTGTGCCTATAACCTCATGGGTTTTGAATATGGCCCTGGATTCAATTATTGTTCTTTTTAAAGACAGTTCATACTGATTACTTTTGTCTCTTTTGATAGTTGTGATAGTATTGTTTCTGAACAGAGGAATTAGAGGTGGGAACGTAGCATTGCCAGGATACAAAGGGATAAATCAGTGTTTCCCAAACACACTCCTCAAAGCCATGTAACAGCCAAGGGGCCTATTTACTAAGCCGTGAATGGAGATAAAGTGGATGGAAATAAAGTACCAGCCAACCAGCTCCTAACTGTCATTTTTCATAGCAGTTAGGAGCTGATTGGCTTGTACTTTATCTCCATCCACTTTATCTCCATCCAAGGCTTTGTAAATAGATAGTTTTAAGAATAACCATTCTTGAGGACAGATTGTTCAATGGAAAAGGTAGATGTACTAAATAAGTCACCTGTGCTCAAGAATGGATATCCTTAAATTCTGGTCTATTAGGGGTCTTTGACAGGGCCGTTTCTAGGGGCGGGCGACCCGTGCAATCGCATGGGGCGTGCCGCCTCCGACCCATGCTGTAGAAACAGCATGAGAACTTCCGGTTGCCCGCTAAGATTCAGTTACCAGCGGGCGCCCGGCCCCATCCCCGCAGAGCTGCTGGAGACGGAGGCTGGAGCTCACGCGTGAGCTCCGGCTTTCCGGCTCCCACAGTGTTCACTATGGGAGAGATGTCATGACAAATGTGAGATGGGCTTGTGACAGCTAGGCCACACCCCAGTTTTTGAGCGTCAATCTTTTGTCACAAACGTGGAATTTAGGAGCTGTGTTCCCGGACTGGGCTTTGGATCTGTATTACTTGGCGCAGACGCTCGCTGGAGGAGACTTGGCTTAATGAAGTTTCTCCGCATGAGAGGATGCAGCGAACTGACAGGAGTTTGAGGAATGCGGCAGTAACGTGGTAGCTAGGAAGCTACGTGGAGCGGCTGGATAGCCGTGGGGAGACGTTGGTAGCTGAGTGGCTACGTGGAGCGGCTGGATAGCCGTGGGTAGATGTTGGTAGCTGAGTGGCTACATGGAGCGGCTGGATAGCCGTGGGTAGACGTTGGTAGCTGAGTGGCTACGTGGAGCGGCTGGATAGCCGTGGGTAGACGTTGGTAGCTGAGTGGCTACGTGGAGCGGCTGGATAGCCGTGGGTAGACGTTGGTAGCTGAGTGGCTACGTGGAGCGGCTGGATAGCCGTGGGGAGACGTTGGTAGCTGAGTGGCTACGTGGAGCGGCTGGATAGCCGTGGGTAGACGTTGGTAGCTGAGTGACTACGTGGAGCGGCTGGATAGCCGTGGGTAGACGTTGGTAGCTGAGTGGCTACGTGGAGTGGCTGGATAGCCGTGGGTAGACGTTGGTAGCTGAGTGGGTACGTGGAGCGGCTGGAGCGCAGTGGGAAGGCTTGCTTAGCTAAACTAAGAAACTAGTTGCACTGGCAACTTGTGTGAGCATTGGGGATCCTTTTATAGTGGACACTGGGAGCTGACAGGCTGAGAGAGAAGGAGAAGGCTCCTCATTGGTGGTAGTGGGGTCACATGGGCAATCCAAGATGGCCGCGCCCAAGGACCGGAGGACAGCGCTTCCTGGAGGTAGTCAGCGGGGACCAGCGGTCAGCAGGAGCTGGGGTGGGAGCAGCACAGCAGCGGGACCCTCCAGAGGACAACAGCGGAGACTGCCTTGGGAGAAGAGGAAGGAGCATACAGCGCGGGAGCCGGAAGACAGCGCGGGTCAGCGCCCGCACAGGTAAGCGACGGGGTCTGATTCTGGGGTCTCCAGGCCGGCGTGTGACATCTTTAGTTTAACTACATATATTTTTCAGCGCTTTCCTCTGACAGATTAGGTACCCCTGGGCTCAGCAGTCACAGCGGCTGACATTCTGTGGTCTATCGAGACCACGCTCCCTTACTGTGATACCACACCCCCTCACGATGAGGCCACGCCCACTCTGCAACATTACTGCTTCTTGGGAGGGGGGGGCGCATTTTGACTGCTCGCACTGGGAGCCTCAGACCCTAGAAACTGTCCTGGTCTTTGAACACAGAGTTTGGAAACAATAGAATAGATGAACAATATTCTCTCTGGAATTAACTCTGCTTTATCTGTACATATAAAACTAACAAGTATGCACTTTTTAAAATAGCAATTCTGGAATAATTTCAGCAATTTCTGTGGGTTCATTTCTGTACATTCTACTTAGTGACTGCATCTGGATTACTTACCACACACTATCGTTTGTCATGATGTTGTTCTTACTTCCATCCTCATTGTAAAAATTCTCAACAATCAGATTCTCATCAGTGTCATGAGCCGACTCAAAGTTTATGATCAGACGAGCAGGTATCCCCAGACATCTGAGTACTGGATTATGAGACGATAAATACATTCTTCACATTTATTTTACTCACATATTTATTGTTTTTGTTATGATTTTGCAGAAAGAAAAGTCTGATGACTGTACTATCCTGACCTATCTAGCTACTTTAAAGTAGGGAAAATTAAAGCTATCTGTATTCAAAGCAGATTACTTCTGATGGCAAATGACAGCACATCCTATCTATGAACATCATGTCTAATGGGTGGGGTTTACACAATTGAGTATTCATATTATAATTCTGTATTACAATTCTGTGAAGGATTTCATGGCTAGTCCATTCTTCACCTCTGTGTGTGTATATGTATATATATATATATATATATATATTATATATATATATATAATATATATATATATATATATATATATATATATATATATATTATAAAGGCACAGTCATGCCCTTATATTAGGGATGAACAGAAAAAAACTGAAAAACGGAAATCTCCATAGAGAATTCCGAAAGGGGGGAAGGCAGAGTGTTTGAGAGGATACATCCCAAGAGCTATTGGAGGTACCGGGCTGAAATTTGGCACAGACAGGTAGAACTGTTTCTCGGTACTGCGTGCCAAATTGCAAAAACTAAAAAAATGAGGATTTGGGAGTAATCTAAAGCTCCAAATGTCACTTTTTTCTGACATTCTCAACTTTTCTGCTGTTCTCTATGGTGGATTTTTGGGAAACCATAACTCAGGGTAGGGGGCAAATTTAGACTTTGGGTTTGTTTTATTAGGTAGCTATTGTTCCAGAATAGGGCCTTTAGGGGTTCAGGTAATTGAGAAAGTCACAGTTTTTAAACTATTACCTCACAAGTCCGCCATTATACAGATAAGAAGTTTCAATTCCTTGTACAGCCTCAGTAGAAGCCTTCATTAGGTGTACTCACTGTGGCTTCACTTGGGTGCACCAAGATGGCTGAACTCTGCGGCGGTAGCGGGGGCCGGGATGCGGCCGGGATGCGGGGGAGAAAGGGTAGGGGATAGCGGACGTTAGCTGCGGCCGGAAACCGGGGATGGTAGTGGGCATTATTGGTGGCACTGTGGGTGGTGGTGTAGCAGGCGTTAGGACCCGGGTGAGGTAGCAGCACACAGATGCAGGCTCGGATCTGGAATATCCGTAATACCTGCATCTGTGTTTAAAAAAATGAACACAGAAGCACGGATGGGATTAGTGAGACCAGTCTGTGTTCCTGTGTTTAAAAATAAAACCTGTGTAAAGTAAAAAAATGGCGTGCCCCCCCCCCAAAAAAAACCAGCTCCGGGATTTGGAGCCCCAGTACTGGTTGTGCTAAATACAGGGGACAAACAATGTAAGGGTACCCCCGTATGAAGCACAACCAGCTCCAGGCTTTTCAGAGCCAGTCCTGGTTTCCAAAATATGGGGGAAAAATGATGTAGGGGTCTCCCATATTAAGCGCAACCAGCACTGGGCACTAAGCCGGTCCTGGTTCTGGAAATACAGGGGGAAAAAATGCATTAGGTCCCCCTTTATTTACCAGAACCAGCACCGGACCCTTTCTAGCAGGGTGGTGATGCCACAGCCAGGGGAACCCTTTCACCAGGCCCCCCAGCCAAAGCATCACCCCTGACTGCTAGTCAGCCGAGGCCCAGGGATCCCCGGTCTGGGCTGACTAGCGATCAGGGGTGATGCTTCGGCTGGGGGGCCCGGTGAAAAGGCTCCCCTGGCTGTGGCATCACCCCCCAGCTAGAAAGGGTCCGGTGCTGGTTCTGGCAAATACAAGGGGACCTACACATTTTTCCCCCTGTATTTCCAGGACCGGCTCAGAGCCCAGTGCTGGTTGTGCTTAATATGGGGGACCCCATGTCAGTTGTCCCCCAGATTTTGGCAACCAGGACTGGTTCTGAAAAGCCTGGTGCTGGTTGTGCTTCTCACGAGGGACCCTTACGTTGTTTGTCCCCTGTATTTAGCACAACCAGTACTGGGGCTCAAAAGCCGGAGCTGGTTGGTCTTTGGGGGAGGGGGGGCACGCCATTTTTTTTTACACAGGTTTCATTTTTAAACAGAAGCACAGATGGGTCTCACTGATCCCGTCCATGCTTCTGTGTTTATTTATACACAGAAACAGGTATCACGGATAATTCAGATCCGAGCCTGCATCAGTCTGCTGCTACCTTCCCGGGTCCTGCCGCTTGCACCACCACCGCCGCTAATGCCCATGAGTCCCGGCTGCAGCTAACGCCCACTAGCCCTGGGTTCCAGCCGCAGCTTACAGCTGCTTCCTTCCCCTGAGCCCACCGCCGCTACCGCCCGCACTGACCTGCCATCTTGGTGCACCCAAGTGAAGCCACAGTGAGTACACCTGATGGAGGCTCCTACTGAGGCTGCACAGCAAGTTGAAACTTCGTATCTCTATAATGGTGGATTTGCGAGGTAATAGTTTAAAAACTATAACTTTCTCAATTACCTAAACCCCTAAAGCACCTACCCTGGAACAATAGCTACCTAATAAAACAAACACAAAGTGTAAATTCGCCCCCTACCCTGAGTTATGCCTTCCCAAAAATCCCCCATAGAGAACAGCAAAAAAGTGGTCCTAATTGAGTGTCAGAAAATGCTGACAGTTGGAAATTTTAATTACTCCCAAATTAAAATTTTTAGTTTTTGCTCTGAAATTTTGTATGCAGCACCGAGCGACAGTTCTACCAGCCCATGCCAAATTTCAGCTCTGTACCTCCAATAGCTTTTGAGGTGTAGCCCTTGACACACCATGCCCCATCAGAATTTCTCTATGGGAAAATTAGTTTTTTCCTGAGAGGACCCCTACATCGCTCGTCCCCTGTATTTTGGCAACCAAGACTGTCTCTGACTAGCCTTGTGCTGGTTGTGCTTAATACAGGGAACCTCTGCATCATTTGTCCCCTGTGTTTAGCACATCCAGCACTGGGGCTCCAAAGCTTGACGGTGGTTGTGCTGTAGAAGCACGTCATTTTTTTTAAATATTACACATTAATTTTTTAAAATAATACATGGATGGATCTCACTGGTACGTCCATGCATCTGTTTCTTATTGATTTGATTTTCTCAGGTGCATGCCCAGCACTAGTGAGTCCCTCTGTCGCCCGCTGATGCTTCTGTGCATGCCCATTGCTGCCACTGCTCCACACCCCAACTGCTGCCACTGCCCCACACACCTGCAGCCTGCCCCCGCAGCCATCTCTCCCTCTGCCCCCTTAAAACACCTCCTGTGTGCTGTCTGCTCCTCCACCCGTGTTAGTGTACCTATTTGTTGTCCTTCTGTCCTGCAGGTGGCCCAGTTTGCTCATCAAAACCCTGATACTTAATAAATGATAAAAAAGCAATGAAATTCCATAGACAAAAAACTTTACGGTTTTACATGTCCCATTAAGGCTTCCTAGACATGATCTGAAATTTCACAAAACCTACTGAATTTGTGCCACTCAAACTAAAAAAAGCAATCAAATTACGATAATTAAGGCTGACGCCTTAATGGTCGTGTTCCTTGCGCAATACAAATATGGTATGCCATCACACCCTGTGGTTAACTGCAGATTCAGCACTCTCACAGAATAAGATTGTTGTCACTCACAAAATGGTGGAGCTGAAAATTCACAGAATTGTGTGCTCATTGGAATACACACATGTCTATGGAATATATATATATATATATATATATATATACACAAGGGTGAGTAAAAAGTTATCCGCACTCCAGTTATACTAAGACTTCTGTTGGCCGCACTGTCTTATCAATGCTTTCTGTACTAGGTTGCTGTCACAAAGAAGGGCAGCATGTAGTGAAACGTTTTTTGTGGTCTGAGGGTGTGTCTGGTGCCGATAGTTGTCAAAGACTTTGTTCACCTCGGGTCACGCATGCGCAAAGCCGCCGGGAGGGAGTGAGGAGGCGGGGGAGGGATCTGCTTGGATCCCTCTTCGCATCCTCCGAAACTCCTTACTATAGCAAAGAGCGTGGATCCGAGAACAAGCGTCGTCTGAAGATGGCGCTTGTTCTCGCCAGCACACTCCGAAAACTGTCAGTTTTCAGAGTTTGCTGAATACCGGGGGGGTCCTATCGGACCCTAATAATGAATGGCCCGGTAACTTAAAAATGCAAAAACTAGTGTTTCCGCATAATTACCGGGCCATTTATCGGTTGATGAATAGGCCCCATTATCCACAAAATTGTAGACACAGAGGATATGTACACAATTACACAAATATAGGTGTTAGTCAGTTTATATTTATTATAGGTGTTCACTTTTACTGTGATCATATCTCCTTGTCCATGACTTCCTACGTTATAAAATAAATATATGTACTTTACCTCTACTTTCAAGTGAATACATGTACCTTAACACACCACAATCCAGGGGTACAGGTGCACATAAAAATAAGTACAGGTACATAGCAACATTATATACAGTATATAAAATAAGGATATATATATATATATATATATATATATACACTATTGGCAATAAATAATAAAATAAGAGGCTGCAAATCTGTCACCTCAGGTTCTGGACTGGTCTTTCTGGCCTTTACACATTTCATCTAAAGACCTCTAGTATCTTACCTACAGTACAATGATCAGGCTGCTTTTTATGGGAGAGCTGTATAACTGGAGCAATACAGTGAACTACATTTACAAACCTGTACAAAGTACTCCAGCATAGACCCAGCATTGTCCAAATTTAACTGGTCCACTCTGCTTCCACTGGCGGAGGATTGGGACACTTCCATTCCATCGTGTGGGACTTACTCCCCCTGAGTAGTTTCCACTCCAGTTCCCCACAATGATCCCATTGTCATCATTACTGTTTACCTAAAGAATATTATATTTATTTTTAAAAATGTTTGTTTATAACAATAATTTAATAATTTCACAATTATATAAAACTTCTGCTATCCCCACCATAGCGCTCAGCACTCTCCCCACATAAATGGGATCATTTCTGCGCGACACGTCTGTAACTGGATCCCTCCGGTAATCTAGACTCCTATCCATCATGCTGACAACGATGTCCAATATATCACTTTCAAACTGGGTGATGAAGCAAAGACAGAAAAATGTGAAATGATGAAAGAGCCTATATAATATGCAAAACAATAATAACAATATGTTGTCAAATGTGAAGCAGCAACCAAACATAGATTTTTTTTTTAAAGTAGCGACTTATGTACTTATGAAATACAGTAGTTTGACTGCCACATGGATTTTATAGATTGTAAAGTATTATGCAATTTTTGTTTTTACATTTTCAATATGCTCAAAGCAATATTTCTTAAATTGGAGGATGCCATCCCCATTAGTATATAGGGCAAAAAGAAAGTTATACCTTAATAAACAGGGCCATATATACAGTATGTTGCATGGATCTTCTAGATAATTAAAATAAGTATATTCTTATAGACTATGGGCCTGTTTTACTTCCGATTGCAACTGCGATTACACACGCAATTGGTCGATTGTTGCGTTCTACACATTTGTATGTATCGCAGTGCGCAAAGACTCCACTGCGGATGGGACTGTGATCGAAGTGACTACGCAGTCCCATCGCAGAGTGATTTACAGGAAGTATCGTTTGGGGGCGGTGACGTGAGGGGTGGTCGGCAAATCGCAGGCGTGCAAGTGCGTTTGAACGCCATTACAGGGGCATGCATAAATTAGCCTCACCACCCTTCAGTCTACTCTAAACTGCATGCCTCACTTTCTTCTATCACCACTCCCCTTCTGCTGCCTTCCCTTGCTAATCGCACCCAGTCTCCCTGTCCCACTCATATATATATATATATATATATATATATATATATATTATATATATATATATATATATATATATTATATATATATATACAGTCAGGTCCATAAATATTGGGACATTGACAGAATTTTCATATTTTGGCCTCTATTCACCACCACAATGGCTTTGAAATGAAACAAACAAGATGTGATTTAACTGCAAACTTTCAGATTTAATTTGAGGGTAATTACATCCAAATCAGGTGAACGGTGTAGGAATTACAACGGTTTCTATATGTGCCTCCCACTTTTTAAGGGGCCAAAAGTAATGGGACAAACTAAACAATCCTAAATCTAACATTCACTTTTTATTACTTTGTTGCAAATCCTTTGCAGGCAATTACAGCCTGAAGTCTGGAACGCAGAGACATAACCAGACGCTGGGTTTCATCCCTGGTGATGCTCTGCCAGGCCTCTACTGCAAATGCCTTCAGTTCCTGCTTGTTCTTGGGGCATTTTCCCTTCAGTTTTGTCTTCATCAAGTGAAATGCATGCTCAAACGGATTCAGGTCAGGGGATTGACTTGGTCATTGCATAACATTCCACTTTTTAGCCTTAACAAACTCTTTGGTTGCTTTTGCAGTATGCTTCAGGTCATTGTTCATCTGCACTGTGAAGCGCCGTCCAATGAGTTCTGAAGCATTTGACTGAATATAAGCATATAATATTGCCCGAAACACTTCAGAATTAATTCTGCTGCTTTTGTCAGCAGTCACATCATCAATAAATACAAGGGAACCAGTTCCATTGGCAGCCATACATGCTCACACCATGACACTACCACCACCATGCTTCACTGATGAGGTGGTATGTTTTGGATCATGAGCAGTTCCTTTCCTTCTCCGTACTCTTCTCTTCCCATCACTCTGGTGCAAGTTGATCTTTGCCTCATCTGTCCATAGGATGCTGTTCCAGAACTGTAATGGCTTTTTTAGATATTGTTTGGCAAACTCTAATCTGGTCTTCCTGTTTTTGTGGCTCACCAATGGTTTGCATCTTGTGGTGAACCCTCTATATTCACTCTTGTGAAGTCTTCTCTTGATTGTTGACTTTGACACATATACATCTACCTCCTGGAGAGTGTTCTTGATTTGGCCAACTATTGTGAAGGGGTTTTTCTTCACCAGGGAAATAATTCTTCTGTCATCCACCACAGTTGCTTTCCGTGGTCTTCCGCGTCTTTTGGTGTTGCTGAGCTCTCCGGTGTGTTCTTTCTTTTTAAGAATGTTCCAAACAGTTGATTTGACCACACCTAATGTTTTTGCGATCTCTCTGATGGGTTTGTTTTGATTTTTCAGCCTAATGATGGCTTGCTTCACTGATAGTGACAGCTCTTTGGATCTCATATTGAGAGTCGACATCAACTGATTCCAAATGCAAATGTCACACCTAGAATCAACTCCAGACCTTTTACCTGCTTAATTGATAATGAAATAACGAGGGAATAGCCCACACCTGTCCAAGAAATAGCTTTTGAGTTGATAGTCCCATTACTTTTGGCCCCTTAAAAAGTGGGAGGCACATATTGAAACTGTTGTAATTCCTACACCATTCACCCGATTTGGATGTAATTACCCTCAAATTAAATCTGAAAGTCTGCAGTTAAAGCACATCTTGTTTGATTCATTTCAAAACCATTGTGGTTGTGAATAGAGGCCAAATATTTATGGACCTGACTGTATATATAAACTGTTAACAAATAAACCTCTTCACTAACCTACTAACCCTCCTCTGAATGCTCCAACCTCTGCAATCCGCAGCCGTGCTCCACTGACCCTTTATGTGTTCACCCATAGCCCCTCTGGAATACTGGAATGTAAGCTCTTGTGTGCATGGCTCTCTCTAACTCTGTGGTCTGTATATAATTATATAATGTTTATTTATAAAATAGGTAATTTGTCTGTAGTTGTCCTTTCTTATCACCTATGTACTACATAATTCAGCTGTATGATCCATCCACTATGCATGGTGGAACTGGACCTTTGTGGTATATATAAATAAAATATAACAATACACTCGTTGATTTAATATTAATACTTTTCTGTGTAGCTTGGGCTAATAACCCAACTCAGATGTTCCTATTACCTGTCCATAGTCCCATCTTCTATTTCCGTAGGAATTATAACTTCCATACCAGTATAGTCCAGTGTCATTAAGAACATACTCTGCTCTCTCTGAGTCACTGCTCATGTACACTTCATCACCTGAGGGAAAAAATAGAGTATATTTCCAAGGCATAAAATAGAAATACACAGAATGTTTTTATATTTGTTGTACAATGTTCTAGACCAGTGGTCTCCAACCTTATTTGAGGTGTGAGCTACTTTAGAAAAATGAAACCTCCTGAAGAGCTACTAAAATTGTAGAAAAAAAAATCTGGCTAATAACTGAACAATTGAAGGTAATTTAATAAAAAAAAAAAAGTTTAATAGAAAATTAAACTGCGTTTAATTATTACAGTGATATTGTTGTAGTTTGTAAATAAAATTTAAACACAGGCACATTTTACTGTTTATTACAGGCTCCAAGAAAGTACGTGCAGAAGAGGAGCAATAGATATATGCAGGGCTGCTGTGTGATTTTCTGACAGGCCTGGGCGGGAGTCAATTGCTCCCCCGTAGCGTAGACGCCGTGGGTGGAACCACGGGGAATCACGTCAGGTGATTGCTGTAGAGGCTGCGGCAATCACCTGAAGTTCTTCCCTGTGGTTACACCTATGGCATCGATGCCATGGGGGAGCACACTTCAGAGGTCACTTCCTCAAAGTTGACACTACCCTCTCCTGGCTATACTCCTACCTCTCTGACCAATCTTTCTCTGTCTCCTCTCATGACTCCTCTCCCCCCCCCACAGCCTCTTACAGTAGGTGTTCCCCAAGGCTCTGTTCTTGGACCCCTCCTATTCTCCCTCTACACATCCTGGACTTCTCCCTCTCCTTCAAATCACATATCCAGAACCTCTCGCAGTCCTGTCGTTTCCATCTCAAAAATATTTCCAAGATCAGACCCTATCTCACCCAGGATGCTACTAAAACCCTCATCTGGTCATCTTCAGATTGGACTACTGTAACCTCCTTCTATCTGGCCTCCCCAAATCCTATCTCTCTCCTCTTCAGTCTATCCTCATTGTTGCTGCTCAGCTCATCTTCCTCTACAAACTCTTTACATCTGCCTCCCTTCGCCTACAAGCCCCCACTGGCTCCCCTTCCCTTTCAGAACCCAATTTAAGGTTCTCAACTGATTTCTATAAATTAATAGGTAGGAGCTGATTGGTTGCTATGGACCACTTCTCTAGTGGTCCACTTCTTCATGTTTTTCACTGCTTGATGCATAAACAAGAAAAAAGGACATGGAAAATCCCTGTCTTTATGGGAGTAAGTAATTGAGAGCAGGTAGTTAGGATGTAGGATGTCATTGGCAGAAGCACTTAGAAAAGAACAGCCAGGGGTCAAACAAATTACACAGAGCAGGGGCAGGAGAAGGACACTGTAGAGGATTAGTCAGCAGTAGCAGAAAAAAAATTATCTGAGTGGGCGGGTGTGTGAGGTGGAATGGAACCACCCCCTGAAGCAAGGTGACATTGCTGCTTTCAGGCAGGGGCGAGGTGTGGGCAGAGCCACCAGCTCTGATGTAGAGTTGGGGGCGGGCACAGAGATGCATTGTGCCCCTCACCTTTAGCCCAGCCCCCAGCATGGAGGGACAGTGGAAAATGATGGGGGCCCTCCAATGAAGACCCACAACTGGGCACACACTCTAAAGTAAGTGTAATTGCACTGTGCTGTGCTCCTTCTCCCCTCTGTCCTTTCTGTCTCAGCACCTCTTCCTCTGCCCTGCTCTCTTTCCTTCACATTATATGCCGGTCTGCCTCCCACAGTTACAGTATATGTGTATATGTCTCCATGTGCTCTTCCCCCGTAGTCAGCAGTGTATATGTCTCCATGTCCCCCTCCCCCCTCCAGCAGTGTATATGCATACCTCAGAACGTTTGGGATCTACAAAGCAGGACCCTTGTACCCTCCCAAAATGGTGTGTGGCTTACTTTCTGCTAGGTCACGCCCCTTTGTTGATGCCCATTTTTGCGCTATGTTGGGGGCGAGCCCAGCACTCCGACAGCTCCTGGGCTGCCCCCAACCTCTTCCCTGCACTGAATGTAAGCTGCATCTTCTCCTTCACTGGCACAGCTGCTCTGCAAACAGAGCAAAGGAGTGGCGGTGACAGTGTATTCCTCAACCTGCCGACCACCCACGGGACACTGTGGCCAGCGGGGGGGACAGCAGGACAGTCCCTGAAGAGAAAAGAGATTCCACTTTGATCATTAATTATTATAACTTATAATTAATCCTGAAAATAGCTGTATATTTTTATCATATTATCTGCTGAACTTACTAGCTCTAATGTTAGATTTTATATACTCCTTGTCGCTATCTACGATGTTCATACAGGTATGTTTATATTATAACATATTTAACAACTATACCTGATGCCCAGGGGTTAAATAGCAAAAAGAATGTTCCTAGACTGGTTGAAGTGGTGCGCCCGCCACTGATGATCTGTAGACCCATCCGGTATTGCCCAATGCATGCATTCACTGGCACACTGATGGTAATGGTCTGGGAGTTAGAGCTGCTGTTTCCACGTACTGCACTCCAAGGTGTTCTACTCCCAGAGCTGGAAACTGGCATCACTGCCTTTGTGTTTCTGGATTCAGACGGAGAAGGACCTGAAAATGAAAATTATGATGCATTAAATATTAGATCTCTGTTCTTGATGTATCTGGGGTATCAACCCATTACATAAGTACCATATGTAGAGAGACTACAGTAACAGTACCATTCCCTCCATACATACACACCAGTTCCCTAGATCATGGTGCTGTGGCTCTGATAAAAGTCCCTGCACTGTTATACAAACACTGATCTCCTTTTTGAGTTTGGCTGTTAAAATGTATTTTATAATCCTTGATGCATACCATCTGCATGTATTATATAGGTACCAACATTTTACTTACAGAGAGTATTTACTAACATTTAGTCTCTGATTCAGCAGTGCATGTAAGTGCACTGCTGAATGTAGATTCCCAAGTAATGGGAATCTGTGCGTACGCAGGGCCTGTTCTGCACATGTGCAGAGCGGAGGCTTTTTGACGCCGTTGGGGAAGACTGGAGAGACCACAATCTCTGTCGGCAGACCAATATTTCCTGGCCACTCTTGGGCATTTGCGATGGCCAGTTTGCGTGACCCCATGGTCACTCAGCTGGATGAAGGATAGTGCAGATGATCCGATGCTGCGTCCAAGGACGCAGCTCGGATCAGTAATGCATGCAAAAGGCAGTATGCCTCCTGCTGCATTAGCATATAACAGCTATTGCAGTTGCTAGCATGTTAGCAGCTGGGATAACTCTTGCATCCACAGCTCAATAATCCCCTTAGTTTCGAAATTATTAAAAGGGAATTTCCAAACAATATGAAGTTCATCAATTTACAGTGAAAAGTATTATTTACAAATGAAGAACAATAAAGACAGTTTTACTAGAAATAGCCATCCCAGCAAATGTGCCCAGAATTTGGACTACATGACCCTCAACATTGCAAAGAAAGACCTCAAGACAAACATCTGAGGATTTAAAGGTCTCAGGGGGCGATTCAGACCCGCTCGCTAGGTTGCGTTCGCTGGCAGCTGGGCAACTTTTGCTTTCTGCGCATGGCATGCGTATACATCGCAGTGCTCGTGCTCGAACCAGTCTCTGCGATTGGGAAGCGATCGTACGCCATCCTTATTCTGCTCATTAGTTTGAGTGACAGAAAGTACCGTTTGTGGGTGGTGACAGGGGCAGGTCAATGAAAACAGGTTTTGGATGTGCGAACGAAGGCGTGCCTGTGCATTCTAACGGCGTTTAATAGGCGTACATAATTAACCTGGAGTGTCATTGTACACATCACCGGGTTGTATTTCACACTGCAGCGATAGCAGTGCTTGTGGCGATCCCTGCGAGGGCTGGGCTGCGAGCAGCTCCGATGGCACTCGATGTTACTGTTTTATCATACACTTCCTGGAGATGACGCGTGCTGCAAAGGGAAGGGGCCATCTTTACACTGGCTTGCGATTGCTCTGCCGTCGCACGCTAAGACAGTGGGCGTACTAATGTCTTACCGTGCGATCGCAGCCTATGCATATATTAGCAGCCAAGCGGCTGCGTGCGAACGCATCTATCGAGCGGGTCTGAATCGAGCCCTCTGTCTGATCATTTGGAATTATTTTCAGCTAGAAGTCATAGACATCTAGCAATTATCCACAATGAACTCCTCTTACCATATAAATATATATATATATATATTTTACAGAGGAATGTGTGAGGTTTTCTGTCTATCAACTGAACCTAGGTCATACTTGCCTACTTTTGAAAAAGCATTTCAGGGAGATTGTGAAAGCAGCACCTATGGCACGGTGGTAAAGTGGACGTGTACTGCTACATCTGAGAGGCGTATCATAAAATTGACTTACATCCACATGTAAATGAGCTCCAAAGCAGTTCCACTGTGTGTTTTCATCAACAAGATCCACTTGTTGATGAAAACACACTGATACTTCTTAGAAAATACATGTAGCCATAGGGATCATTGTGCCTTATAACTAATGCAGGGAAATTATACTAATGATCCCATTTGAATGTATATAGCTCTGTTTTTTCTTTTATATAACACGTGTCATAATGGGGGCAAGGTGAAATGAGCGAGATTGGTAGACTCTTCAGGGAGTCAGGGAGATTGCTGCTATTTCAGGGAGTGTCCCTGACAATGAGGGAGAGTTGGCAAGTATGACCTAGGTTGAATTTGGAACATACACTAGTGCATGACACCTAGCGCACTAGCAAATCTACAACAGAATGGCTGATAATCACATTTTTGGAATAGCCAAGTCAAAGTACAGAACTCAATCCTACTGAAATATTACCATGGGACCTTAAGAGTACTTTGCATAAACTAACAACCTCAAACATCAGTAATCTGAAGCATGAAAAAGGCATGCAGGAAATAATTACTTCACGTTACTTCTGCTAAAGGTGGATCTACAATATATACTGATGATGGGCTACCATGATTTTTTCATGTTGGCTTGTTGAATAATTAATGACAATAAAATGTGTTACGGTTTTGTACGCAGAGCTGGCCCTAACCAATTTGATGCCCTCGGCAAGATTTTGGCTGGTGCCCCATAGCACTGCTGCTATTTCCGCCTCTGACCCAGCACAACACCCATCACCCAGCAGTATAGATCACAGCAGCAGCCATCAACACCCATCACCCCTCACCCAGGGCAATCCTCATCCACAGAGCTGTAAGTAGACATTTTGGTGCCATGTGCCAGCAAGAGCATTGATCTCCCCAACCCCCTTATGTTAAATAGGACAGGTGCACGATCATGCTGGGAAGGGGCACAGTAGTGCCCTTTATACACATTACGCCACACTGTAGTGCACCTTATACACATAAAGACATGCATTAAGAGATTTAAAAGTGTATTAATGTTGCGCAATGCATTATATATATAAGATGGAGAGAGGGAGGAGTCTCTGGGGCTATTGTCAGGTCTGGCGACTCCCTCCACCCAGCAGCCAGCCAGCAGTGATTGAGCAGCACCAGGGAACTAGGTGGCATTGTGGCCAGCGGGCAGTGGTGGGCTGGGCCGGGGGGCAGGGTGCCATGTGCCCCCCGGGCCACGGCGCCATGCGGGCCGCGGGCAGTCTGTGTCTCTGTGGCAGTCTGTATCTCTGTGACACAGACTGCATCGTGCGTGTAGCGCTGACCGGATGGAGTTCGGTCAGCACTACACAGTGACTGACAAACACACAGCCGCCAGCTCCGGCAGCTGTGTGTTTGTTTTGAGGGGCAGCCAATGAGAGTCTGTTAGACTCTCACTGACTGCCGCTGCGCCCACTGCAGGAGCCGCTCCATCTTCCGGCTCCTGCAGTGGGTAATGGGAGAGACGTCATGACATCATATGACGTCTCTCCCATAATGCAGACGGCCTGGCCCGGGAGCCGGGAGGGCAGATGGAAGAGCGGATGGCGGCAGGAGCGGAGATTCAGGTAAGTGTTTTTTTTTTTTTCATTTATTACGTGTGTGTGTACTGTGGGAGGGGGGGCACTACTCCTGGGGGCACTACAAGGGGGAGAGCACTACTGGGGGCTCTACAAGGGGGATTACTACTGGGCGCACAACAAGGGGGGGATTACTACTGGGGGCATTACAAAGGGAAGGACTACTACTGGGGGCACTACAAGGGGGAGAGAGCACTATTCGGGGAACTACAAGGGGGAGATCACTACCGGGGGCACTACAAGCGAGGACTACTACTGGGGGCACTACAAGGGAGGGATCTACCACTGGGGGCACTGCATAGGGGGTACCACTACTGGGGGCACTATAAATGGTGGCACAAGGGGCACTGCACAGGGGGGACTACTACTGGGGGCACTTACTAATGGTGGCACATGGGGCACTGCACAGGGGGGACCACTACTGGGGGCACTACATAAGAAACTTACTACTGGGGGCACAAGGGGCACTGCACAGGGAGACCACTACTGGGGGCACTGTATAAGGGGCACTGCATAGGAGGATCACTACTGGTGGCCTGTATAAGGAGGTCTTCTCCTGGGGCACAGGGGGCACTGCATATGGTAACCACTACAGGGGGCTGCCCCATATCTTTATTTTTACTTCACATTAATTCCATATGGACCCACCTCCTCCCTGAAACACTTGTGGGGGGGGCGCCTAAGCACGTGCTCCGGGCACCCTTGCTACACGCTACCCTCTGCCAGGGCCACCTGCATGCATTTGCCCCCCAGGCTAAAAGTTGCCAGCCAGCCCGCCCCTGCTGGCGGGGGGCCTGTGAACATCTGAAATGAGGAGATCTGATGAACCCGCTCAACAGACAGCCCAGCTGAGCCCTGACTGCGGTAATACTATTGTCAGTCACTACTGTGGGAGTTTGTGTATGGGGGGTGATCGCCCCCCTCTGAATAAATCCCTGAGCAGAGCCGCTGGCGCAGTCTGCCTGTCCCTGTTCCGTCGCTGCCCACTGTCGAGCTGAGCCGGTACTAGGCTTGGAATGCATGTACCGTGGCAATCTAAATGTCCTAGGCATTTGCCTATTTTGCCTATGCCTAGGGCCTCATGAGATTTAGCAAATTGAGGATTTGGTGGTAACTAGATCAATATTAATTATTATGACCTGATATGTTAAAATGAAAATTTGGAAGAGGGTGAAATGTACTTTTTGCTTGACTGTAGAAGATAATGTCTGGGCTGCCAAGAGAGGCCACGGGCACGGATACTGAGGGGGCATTACGAAATCAGGGAAGGCATGGTCCCACCCCCTAAAACATAATGCAAAAATAACTTTGTGGCAGCAGTGACAACACAGGGGGTGCCAGCGGCCACACAGGGGGACACAATGAAGGCATTTGGAATATATAATTTGCTTCCTTCGTCTCAGTTTCCACGCAACACCATGTTATCAAGGTTAACCTGGCCTAGTAAAACATTTCAATACAATTACAGGAGTGCCATGGGTTACAGGTATATATATACAGTATATATATATATATATATATATATGTATATATATACACATATATTTTGATATACTGTCACTTTTAGTGACATCATATTATGGGCTGGCAAAAAAATAAATCTTTACTAATAATTATCAGCAGAAAACTACAGTAACATTACCATTTGGCAAGTGGTAAGTGACTGCTGTGAATAATGACAGACATAATAAGGCAGTGTGATATTCGTGGTTAGCTACTCTTTAATGGCCTGATTCTGAGCAAAATGCAAAGTGCAGAATGTCCACAGCTGCCAGATATACTACATTATGTTAATGCCAGTATACACGCTTCTATGCACGTATCCTTGTTGCTTCATGTGTATGCATCGCTCTACCCACTGCTTTCCCAGCTGCAGCCATAACCATCATAATCATGGGGATTGACCGGGAACATTACCCTGCATTAGGGGTGAAATGGGGAGGCGTGACCGCTTCCTCATGATCCCACCCCCGCTGCACAGTGCTGAGACTACCGGCATTGTGAGAGTGGGCATGCCATGATGACTCAATTCAGCGCGAATCATGGTGGCGGCAGGCCGAGAGACTTGCCCACTTTTCCGGGCGTTTGTGTGGGAGCGCCACCAAAATTTAGCGAGCCTCCCGGCCGTTCCAGGAGAGTAGGCAAGTATGATAGTATATAGGGCATGCTGTGCCATTAGGAGGACTTAGGGGTGACTCCAAGGTAAACTGGCTCTCAATTCAGATATATCTGTATGTGCCATTATCATATTGGGCAATTATATGTCCCAAATTGGATATAGTTATCAGTTTTGGGGATGAGTTTGGGGTGCAGTGCCCCCTGGGGTTGGTGTGGCTGGGCTGCTTTGGGGTGGCACTCTTTAACACTCTTTGGCACTCTTTAACACTTTATTTAGCACTTTAACACCTTCAAATTATATTTTTGTCTCATATAATTTTTTTTTCTTAGTATTTTAATTACACCTTTCACCTATGTATCACTTTTTAACACATAGTTTTTGCTTTATTTTTATTAACACTGAAGCTGCATACACACGTAAAGATTTTCTGTCCAACCATCCAACTAGTTGATTGGTTGGAATGAAAATCTTATAAGGTATGAATGCAAATGACATTCAGCAATTTGCTCCCAAATGCCGGAAAATGGACAAAAACTGTTGTTTGAACAAATTGTTTAGATCAAACATTTAACAAACTTGTCTGAACGACCATTTTCATCTGTTTTCTGGCATTTAGGAGCAAATTACTGATCATCATTTACTCCCATACGTTACCAGATTTTCATTCCAACCAAGCCTGGAGGCCTAGCCATATTTTTGCAAATACATGCAACTGAGATCTCTGAATTATCTACCACCATGTAGTTTTTCAAATCTTATTGCTGATTTCACTCTGAGTGCTGGGGGATTACTTTTTGTTGTTTCTTGCATAGAATAACACCTCCCTTACATGCATCTGAGTGATATTACTGATGTGATTAAGCCATACTTGCCTACCCTCCCGATTTGGTCGGGAGCCTCCCGAATTCGGGTGCCGCTCCCGACCTCCCGGGAAGGCAGGCAATCCTCCCGGCTGCCTCCCGATTCGCGTCATTTTGGCCCCGCCCTCCGCTTCACAATGCCTATATTATCGGCATGTAGGGGGCGGGGCCAAACTGACGCGATCGCGTGACCCTGCCCCCACCGCGCCCAAAAGTGCATGTCTCCCACCCAACCACTCCCCCTTATCCCAGCCACACACCCCCTTCCTGCCGATCTGGCTGCTCACTCCCAGAAGGAGCAGCCAGAAAGTCGGCAGGTATGGGTTGAGCAGCCACCAACATGTATTGAAGTATCAGGGCCTAAACTAGGATTTTTGCCACCCGGGGCAAGGCCATAATTTGGCGCCCCCCAAAAAAATACAACATAGAGGACAAAAAGGGTGTGTGGTTTTGTGACACAGTAATGCCCCTTATAACACATTATGCCAGACATTAATGACCCTTATAACACATTATGCCACAGTAATGCCCCTTACAACTAGATGTACGCCGACCCTCGTGTTTTGGTTTTGGTTTTGGATCTGGATCTACCCTGGTTTTGGATCTGGATTGGTTTTGCCAAAACTTCACCTCTGTATTTTGTTTTCGTGTTTTGGTTTTGGATCTGGATTTTTTTTAAAAAAATCATAAAAACAGCTAAAATCACATAAAATGGGCCTGTTTTTGTTCCTACAGTATAATTAACCTCAATAACATTTATTTCCAGTAATTTACAATCAATTTTGACCACCTCACAATATTATTTGCTTCATCTAGGCCACAAGGTTGCTTCCAGCTAAGTGACACAGTGGGCGGCACTAACATGTGGCAGTTCAGTTTCTAATTTCCAACACATACACAGTGTGTTATACAGTTTGGGTTGGATACACCAATAGTGCACTTACTGTGACAGCAGTGTCGGCAAAGCGAGGTTGCTGACAGTGTCCTCAGTACATGGAATGGCAGTGCTGCGGTGCTAGCAGTGTCCTCAGTGAAGGGTAGTGGTGATGTCGGCAGTGCTGAGGTGCCAGCGGTGTCTTTTGTGCATGTTTGCTGGCTGTGTCGGCAGTGCGGGGGTGCCAGCGGTGTCTTAGTGCAGGTTTGCTGGCTGTGTCGGCAGTGCGGGGGTGCCAGCGGTGTTTTTAGTGCAGGTTTTCTGGCTGTGTCGGCAGTGCGGGGGTGCCAGCTGTCTCTTTAGTGCAGGTTTGCTGGCTGTGTCGACAGTGCGGGGATGCCAGCGGTGTCTTAGTGCAGGTTTTCTGGCTGTGTCGGTAGTGCGGGGGTGCCAGCGGTGTCTTTAGTGCATGTTTGCTGGCTGTGTCGGCAGTGCGGGGGTGCCAGCGGTGTCTTAGTGCAGGTTTGCTGGCTGTGTTGGCAGTGTGGGGGTGCCAGCGGTGTCTTTAGTGCAGGTTTTCTGGCTGTGTCGGCAGTGCGGGGGTGCCAGCAGTGTTTTTAGTGCAGTTTTTCTGGCTGTGTCGGCAATGCGGGGGTGCCAGCTGTGTCTTTAGTGCAGGTTTGCTGGCTGTGTCGACAGTGCGGGGATGCCAGCGGTGTCTTAGTGCTGGTTTTCTGGCTGTGTCGGCAGTGTGGGGGTGCCTGTGGTGTCTTTAGTGCAGGTTTTCTGGCTGTGTTGGCAGTGCGGGGGTGCCAGCGGTGTCTTTAGTGCAGGTTTGCTGGCTGTGTCGACAGTGCGGGAGTACCAGCGGTCTCCTCATTGCAGGTTTGCTGACTGTGTCGGCAGTGCGGGGGTTGCTGGCGGTGTCCTCAGTACATGGAATGGCAGTGTTCTCAGTGAAGTACCAGCGGTGTCGGCAGAGCGGGGTGCCAGCGGTGTCCTCATTACAGGTTTGCTGACTGTGTTGGCAGTGCAGGGGTGTTCTCAATGCAAGATGCCGGCGGTGTCCTCAGTGCAGGTTTGCTGACTTTGTCGGCAGTGCAGGGGTGCTGGTGGTGTCCTCACTGTGGGAGGCAGTGTGGGGGTCGCTGACGGTGTCCTCAGTACGTTGGGCAGAAGTGCAGGAGTGTCGGCGGGGGATGCTGCCAATGGGGGTGCCGGCGGTGTCAGGCAGTGGGGGATGGCGGGTGCCATCTTTTTTACTCCTTTCTAGTGTTTTCAATGGGCTTAACGCTGATTGGCTGAGAGCCGTGACAGACGGCTCTCTCAGCCAATCAGTGTTAAGCCCGCTGAAAACAAAACCTCGCGACTCGAGGAGTCACAAGGTTTTACCTCGGGTCAGGGATCCGGGGCTGCGCTCGGATAGCCCCGGATCCCCGAAATTCGGGTGGGTCCGGTTCTCAGGGAACCGGACCCGCTGATCTCTACTTACAGCGCATTATGCCGCACATTAATGTCCCTTATAACACATTATGATACAGCAATGTCCCTTACAACACATTATGCAACACAGTAATAATGCCTCTTACAACACATTCTGCCACAGTAATAAGGCTCCTTACACATTATGCCACAGTAAGGCCTCTTTTACATTATGCCACAGTAAGGTCCCATCTCCCTTCTCTTACCTGCTATGGCCGTGCGGTGTGTGAGCTCGGGGTGGCGCGAGACGTGGCTGCCACATGCTGAGGAACTGTCAGTACTGCCGTCATTGTAATGTGGCACCGCTCACGAACCATTTGGAGTTCATGGACCAGTAGCCTCTGCTGATTGGCTGTCAGTCCACGGGCACTGATTGGCTTGTGACCGGCACCACATTAGACTGACTGTGTCTCAATGCCTCTCAAGGTTGGGATGCAGCTCCAAACCAAGTCTGGCACCCGGGTCACGTGCTTCCTTAGCCCTCCGCTAGTTGCGGCCCTGGAAGTATGATTAAATCTCCTGTGTTCATTACATGAGAAAATTGTTTATTGGAGTTACCATAATTTTCAAATAAGAATAAAATTTACCTGTTTCCACAGTGATTGATAGATTATCTCCGGACTGCACAGGTTTGTTGAATGTGAGATTAATCTCAAACATCTGACCTCTCCTCACCACCAAGTCGCTAGTGTCATAGTAAGAGGTTCTATGAGCGGAGGAATTTTTGCTTTGCTGCAAGCTGGCATTGTTCAGCTGTAGGCCTGAAAAAAATATATATAATTATTAATATTATCATCAGCAACGGCTGACATGACTCTTTGCTATAGGTGATATCTAATGCCTAACAGTTTCTCACTCTGCCAACGTGTAAAGGTGCCTATCCATTAGAAGACCTGAAAATCTGAACGTCTAGCAATCAGGCCTTCAGGTTGCCGAGGTGCGGTGCCCGCACTGAACAGCGTTCATTGAACGTCATTCAGTGAAGGAGCCCGACCTCCTATCCCTGAACATGCTGAACCTGACGAGCTTCGTCAGGTTGATGGGCATGTTCAGTAGATGGTCGGGGACGGCAAGGACCCAGCGTGCACTCGCATCGCTGGTCCTTGCCGGCTATCCATTACCTGACTTTGTGAACAATGCGACCAAAACCTCCTGGTTTTGGTCGCATTGTTCACAAAGTCGGGTAATGGATAGGCCCCTTAACAGTGTTTTGTAACGAATTTAGTGGGAAATCTCCTGAAAACAGTAATTATAGGGCGATACCCACAAAAATTTGGCAGCCCCAGAATGTATGAAGGGGTGTCCTCATACTTGCCTACTCTTCCGGAATGGCCGGGAGGCTGATGAAAATTGTGTGGCGCTCCATCCCAGCTGTCTGGAAAAGTGGGCAAGTCTACCGCGGACCGAAGACGACATAATATTTCCTCACATTATAAAAAACATAAATGCATTTAAGTAAAGTAGAAAAAAAACCATTTGCAGACATGGGCCCTGATTCAGACCCACTCGCGAGCGGCTGTCCGCTCGCAAGTGGGTCGATGGTCTGCACTGAGCATGCGCACGACGGCGGGAGCTCCGTCATGCGCATGCGCCAGACGCGACGAGCGAAGGACTTTCCTTCGCTCGTTGTGTCTGATCAAAGGGGGTGTGCTGTCGATGTTGATTGACAGCACGCACCCTTTGGTGCGCGTGTCGGGGGCATGCCTCCCTGACGGGGGCGTTCCCAAGGGAATGCCTACCGTCAGAAGCCGGCCCACTGACATCACTAGTGATGTCAGTGGGAGTGATTTTGGCTCTGATAGAGCCAAAATCACTCCGGGCCTTGCGGTTGAAAACCTCAACCACAGGCTCCGGCTCGCAGTGGCGATGGTCGCGATGGTCACGACCATCGCGGCCATCAAACTGCACGCTCGTATAGGCTGTGGGTGGTGACCCACAGCTATACGAGCGTCCAGGAGGACGCTCCATAATTATGGAGGGCGGCCCTCATTCAGAGCGTGCGCTCTGCTCAGAGCGTACGGCTCTGAATGAGGGCCTTGGTCTCCTATTTACAGTAATGGATGGAGTTTCTCTTTTTAAACGTCATATTTTCAGGTTGAAGCTATTCAGGCTTACAAATGTAATATACTTTATAAAGCTTGTTGTAAGAGAATCTTTTTTTCCAGAAACTGGAAAGGGTATGATCTATAGGCAAAAGGGCGTCTCCTTTTGATAAATGAACATGTCATAGTCTAGACAAGTCAGGGCATGTATTGTCTGAGGGGCTGATTCAGTACTGGATGGAATTGCAAAGCTGCACGCAAGCAGCTTTGCAATTTGCAAACATACAATTGCAGCATTTGCGATCCCAGCACTGCAACAGAGGTCCCAGCCAGGGATAGCCATCACGACCATCGTTCATGATAGAGGACGGCAGGGCCATAGCTAGGGTAGTGCGGCCGGTGCCATCGCACAGGGCACCACAGGTCAGGGGGCGCTGTTTAGGCCTGTCAAATTTCTGTTTATTATAATTCTTGCTTGTAGCTTCCTCTTATTTCATCCCCAGCATCTCCTGGCTTCTCCTATCTCTTCCCTGGCCCTTCCCCATGAAGCCATGGCCCTTTCTTGGGTGCATTATGTCTCTTCAAAAATGAGGGGGCGCCATTGCTCTTTCTGGCACAGGGCACCAAAAAATCTAGTTAAGGCTCCGGTGGACGGTGCCAGGCTGCCGGCCAGCTGAGTGAGCCTAATCCAGGCTTGCCTACCCTCCCGATTTGATCGGGAGCCTCCCGAATATCGGGTTCCGCTCCTGGCTGCCGCCTGCCCCCCAGACTACAAGAAACCCCCGCAGCGGGGGGCCCGATGACATGAATCGCATCATCGTGGCTCCGCCCCCTGCTTCACAATGCCAATATTTTCGGCATTGTAAAGAGGGGGCAGAGCCACGATGACGCAATCGCGTGGCCCCCAAAACAGCATCATTACCCGGCCACGTCCCCCGCTGTGTGCAGACATTCAGCTTCCTCCCGGAAGGAGGGAGCTGAATGTCGGCAAGTATGGCCTAACCTTATGCAGGCTGGCCGGCTTGTGAGGCCAGGAAACTGCATCTGTGGAAAACGGAGCCAACATGCCCCCGTTTCCGGGAATGCCGGCCGACCCCGTCCCCACTCACGCACCGCCCCTGTCAATTAGGCAGAGGCATATCTGGGGCTACGTGCGATCATGCAGGACCCGTTCTGCACATTCGCAGTATGGGTTCTGCACATGCGCAGATTCCCGATAATCGTGAGTCTGCATTCAGCATTGCACTAGCATGCAATGCTGGATTAGCCCCTGAGTGTATCACCTTTTGGCCTAGGGCATTGGCATGTACAGTATGCATTGTACAGTTCTGTGTACATTACTAGGGCAGTATATGTAAGATCAATTACAAATAACGTATCTGTGCACATCACTGGGCTCAAGAGCACACAGATAAATGTTTATGCTGCTCTGTACTTAGAGCCTGATTCAGAGATATATGCTAAAATAGTTTTGCAGCGACTGTACAAAAATATGCTAATGTCACAGGCACTGGGATTTGTATTGACACACCCAACAGCAGCTTCACCAATCAACACGGCTGCATACAAAGACGCAGCATTGGTCGCAGACCAGTTGATTATCGGATTTCTGAGTAACCATATGGGTGTACAGAATGGCTGTTGGAACTGAGATGCCAGAACCATGTCTGCGGCATATGGGATCACAGTTGCAAGCAGATACATGCCCTGAAAACGGTAATGATACCACCACCCTGTTGCCGCACACAAACAGTCCCTGCCTGTCAATCACTTTGTGACTAAATCCTCACCACCAACAACATCAATAATGAAACTTGATGTATACGCAGTGTAACTCAGAGACATGCGCATACAACCCATGATCGCTCAACTGCATAAATATCAGCATTGCGTCCATCTCTGAATCAGGCCCGTAGCAAATAGCAATTATTATTATTTTATTTTTTAAAACTAAGGGGTAAATTTACTAAAGTGAGTTTTTGGAAGTGGAGCTGTTGCCCATAGCAACCTATCAGATTCTAGCTATTATCTGCTAGTTAAATGTTAAGTAGAATCTGATTGTTTGCTATGGGCAACATCTCCACGTCTAAAAACACTCACTTTAGTAAATATACCCATAAGAGTTACGAGTGCTGGGGTTTTGCAGATGTATTTTAAGTTGGAAAACAACTTTTTATATATTTACTTATTATGCATTATCAACCTGTTATATCAGATCTCTTTAATTAACTTCATATTTCATTAAAGCAACTGATTTAGAATATTCAGTTTACATCCTCAGTGTATACTTTCATGGTTAATTTGAAACCTATTTAAAATTCATTTTTTCTTTTAGATCCCTGAGATTGTAGAATAAACAAAAGTATGCACTATAAATTATTTTTGGTTATCATTTTAAAGGTTATTTATAAATGGCTATAACATGGAATATTTACAGTTTTATTACCTATGCTTAGTTCAGCTAATAATTATGTAATTATTACAAATTGACAAAATACTGTATAAAGTGAACAACTAATAACTATTATGCTGACTCACATAAAAAAGTTGCAAAACAAAGTAATCATGTATCATAATCTTTCAATATTCCTCATACTACGTTGAACATATTGCAGTAGTTATTAATATTTGTCAATGCATTAAATTCATTGGTAGAGAAGGTTTGTGCAGTTTTATATACCAGGGAGCTCTAATGCATTTTACTTCCTAATGCCATAGAAATGGCTATTTCTGAGGTTTCACACACTATGCAACATGTTCTACTCTCAATATGAATGCAAACAGCGAATATAAGTTGGGAATTTGAATGTGCTATCTCAGAAAGAATTACTTGGTGGAGAAATGTTTAATCATCTGCAGTACACCCCTTATGCATGTACTGTATATTATTAGAAGATTTCTGGGAATAGATTGTTACAACGGTTTTACTCCACTTGGCAGGTGCACAGAAGCCAGGCGTGGGTTTATAGGCTGAGAACACCTTGTGTCATTTGGATACTTTATGTTGCTAATTACCCAGGTACATGACTAATATTAACAACTACAAGATGATTGCTTGAAAACACAGAGTGAGTGCATACATGATGCAGTATAGATTATGTGTACTGAAAACATCATTGTGTACATAGCCTTAACCACTTGCCTGGTGTGGTCAGATATTTTGCGCCCACGCCAGGCCATGCGTTACCTGCCTCCCGGCCCCTCTGCATCCCTCCACCCTTCCCCAGTGTCTGCCATGCTGCCGGTCACTGCTGATCCGGCAGTCTGGAATTGTAAATGAACCAGCCAGGGGCGTCTTAAGAGAGGAGGGGGCCCGTGTGCACTCCCCATGCGGGACCTCCTCCTCTCTTCCCGGTGGCCGGCAGCTGACTGACGCAGCTGGCCAGCCACCAGAGCATTAGTAGACTCCGAGCACTAGAGTGTGCCCGGAGTCTACTGCGCATGCGCAGAACACCTGAAAAATGGCCATGGCGGCCATTTTTCCGTGTTCTGAGCATCGCTGACACCCGCCACAGGACCACGGACAGGTAAGTTTAAAATAATATGGGTGCAGGGTGTGCGGGGCCCCCCTGGACCCGGGGCCCGTGTGCCCCGCACAAACTGCACCCATTATAGATACACCACTGGAGCCAGCCCTCTGTCCTCTGGTGTATACCCGCCAGCTACAGAGAGGAGCCTCAGCAGTAGGAAATGTAAATTCGGGATGTCCCAATGATCGTTATTCTGAAGTATTGCCCGGTCGATATTTAAGAAAAATCCATGTTAATGGTATAGGGGAGATGTACAAAACTTTGGAGAGTTATAAAGTGGAGTGAGATAAAGTACCAACCAAACAGCTCCTAACTGCCATGTTACAGACTGTGTTTGAAAAATGACAGTTAGGAGCTGATTGGTTGGTATTTTATATCTCTCCACTTTAGCACTCTCCAAGGCTTAGTACTGTACATCTGACCCAATTTGTTTAAAGAAAAAAAAAATATATATATACTGTATATATATATATTTTTTATAATATTTTATTGGAGAACTGTATCTTTCAAAAACAATCATAGTCAAAGATACAAAAAAAATAAATAAATAAATATATATATATATATATATATATATATATATAAAACAGTACAACTGGAGCAGAAATAAACATATACACAAGTACATTAAGTAACATTTGGAGTGAGAGAACTGTAAGCGCGAAATCCACAAACCTTAAAAGAAAAAATATATATGCCTTTCTATAATCCATCTTGCCACTATAGGCACCGAGAGTTACACTTATGATAACAATACTTCAGAAAGGAGGGCGTCCTAAGGAGAGCGCTTCTAGATTATGCCAGGAAGTCAAAGCAACTGCTTTGTAAAGTGAGTCTTTCACAGGGGTGGTATATATGGCAATCAAATATGAAAAAAAATCCACTTTGCTTTCTTTATTGGTATACATCTCCAGCCAATCCATATGGAATAGATAGGAGACCCGAGGCATCAACAAAGCCAATGTCAGTGTATCTGATGATATCCATTGGGATAAAATAGTGTTCTTTCCTGCTGCTGTTATTTTTGCTAACAACAAGCGTGTCCCAAAAGATGGTTTTACTGCTAAACTCTCACATTTTCTAAACTCTCACCCTATTACATTGGCCACAAGGGTTTGTTGAGATTCCCGTAAGAAATCTCAACTTGGGTCATACTTGCCTACTTTTGAAAAAGCTTTTCAGGGAGAATGTGAAAGCAGAACCTATGAGTGTGGAGGTAAAGTGGGCGTGTCCTGCTACATCTGAGAGGCGTGTCATATAATGGACTTACATCCAAATGTAAATGAGCCCCAAAGCAGTTTGTAAGATATACAGTTGATGAAAACACTCTGGTACTTTTCGGAAAATGCATGTAGCCATAGGGATCATTGTGCCTTATATCCAATACAGGGAAATGATACTAATGACCCTACTGTATTTGATTGTATATATCTCTGTTTTTCTTTTTATATAATAGCTTCATAACATGGGTAAGGTGCAATCAGGGAGATTGCTAGACTCTTCAGCGAGTCAGGGAGATTGCTGCTATTTCAGGGAGTCTCCCTTACAATCAGGGAGTGTTGGCAAGTATGACTTGGGTGTTATATAATAGCAATGAAGTAATTAATAATGCATTTCTGCATATGATGCTGAAATTAGACATTTATTTAGACGTACAAAAGCTTGGGGTATAGTCTTCATTGGTATATTGGATAAATCAACCTTCCATTTGACTATACCAGTATTTAACACTTCTAAATTAAGTGGGTGCTTAATATGTGTATACAGAAAAGACTTTGAACATCCCACTTTAGGGCAGCGGCAGAATACACCATCAATTGTATGTTCTCTGTCTGCAGTTGATAATGTACCTAATGTCGTAGTTATATAGCTAGTGCTACTGTACGTAATTGATAATAGACAAATAGTGGGATAATTAAATGGTAACAGACATTCTGAGTTCATCATAGGAAAGTATCTGTACAGTCTGCTGATCCAGAAACTGATAAATCAAACAAACTCCCTGGAGACCCCAGGAATCTAACACAACTGAGGTGAGACTCCTGCAAAATCCTTCATTATGAGTTAAGGGAAGGAAAACTGTTTTATGGGCTGACACACCCATTCTTGAATGGGACAACCTCCACGCTGTACAAGTGGAAGTTAACAACAAAGTTATAGTGACATGTGAAGGGAATGTGGCTGGTCTCATATGTAAAAGACTGGAGAGCGAAATATCAGGGCAAAAAGCTTGTTTTAATTCCGTATTAGCAAATTCTTCTGAGCCTCTAAGCCAGTCCATCGCATAACTGTAATTTGCTGCTAATACGTAGGTTCTGATACATGGATGATTTACTCCTCCTAATATCGGAGGTTGACTCAATTTAAACAGGGACTGTCTTGGTTTCTTATTTGACCAGATAAATTTGCTAATAGCCCTCTTCAGAATTTTTAAATCAGTGCCCAATATTAAAAGGGAAAACATTTGAATAGGATATAGTCATCTCGGAAAAAATGTTTGAAAATATGCCAATATACGGTGTATTAAATCTGGGAAATTCACTGCATACAACCTTAATTCCCAAATATGTAAATGTAGTGTGAGCCCACTGAAAAGGAAATGCGTCCCTCCAATATTCTTCAGCACCTGTATACAAGGCTAAAGCCTCCATTTTGGCCCTATTAAAAATCCAGGTATGTTCTGAAAAACTTGTAGTAATTGGAGGAAGCTAGGGAAGGCCTCCTGGGGATTTGCGATATATAACAATTAATCATCAGCATATGCAGACACTTTCAACTCATGTCTACCTAAAAATATATATATTTTTTTATAAAATCATGTTGGATAAGTTTTAAATAGATGTTCTTGACCTGACAATTTTTGAGTGCTTTTTGGAAAAGATATTAGCCAGTTTGGTTTAATTTCTCATTGAGAATGCTCTAAAAATTCATAGATGGGGCTAGTTTTCCTAAAAGAGTTCGGTTTATTTTATGCGTGACAAATTAACACAATAAACACATTATTTATGTCATCTCCAACTTTTCACCTAATTTATAAAAAAAAAGTTTTCCAATGTAACAGTTTATCTCAGTTTGTGAAATAGAGTACATCAATAATACACTTATAATGACAAATTATTATTAATGGAACACAATAAATGAGAGGTACTGTAGGTGCTAATCTAGGTAAGATCACATCACCTTCACACATACTTACTTGTCATCTTGATGCCTCTCCCCTCTCTGCTCAGTTGATAAGATTTTAGCAAAAGATTAAAACTCAATGTATTCCCCCTACTTATATGCCAGCCTTCTGAGTTTCCTCCTGGCAATACATTAAATATGCAAAACAAGATGGGTGAGGTTTTATTCTAATCATTATAATTACTGAACACGTACATATTGGGGTTGCTCAAGTCTGGGTGTGTGCAGTTAAGGTTCCATGAGCCACAATTTTGCAGAGCCTGTTTGGGGACATGCCAGTCAGAGCTACTCAGAAACACGCAGTAATGTTCACATTCTATACAATGTTCAATGGAATAATTAAGGGAAAAATATTTTTTTTATTATGACAGTCAAGTTAGGCAATCATAACAAGATGGAGCAGACTTGCATCCCTTGTTCGTCTAATATGACAGTTTTGTGTGTTTTATATGATGCTAATGTTTAATATGAATGGATCTTCAGGAAACAAAAAAACGCTGCTTTAGTGAGAAGTAATATGTGACCAGTGTAAAGCAAATAGTACACTTGTTATTTTTGATCTGAGAGTCAAGCCCAAGAAAAAAGACCATTGGTACGATCCTGCACATTATCACGAAGTGGTGGGTGGGGCTTGATTATGCAAATCACATCATCATGGCACCGCCCCCCACTGTGCAATGAGGCAATTTGCATCATCACTTCTTTTGTACTTGTCCTTTGTAGGCAAATATGGAATATTATTAACAAGAATGCAAAGCTACAATTAGTAAACAATGCACTCTTAGTTGGCAGTTTTGGTTTACCAATAAAAAATTTAGAAATAAGCTAACTTCCTATTATAAAGTCTAGTACCTACCTGACCATTTCACAGATAAAGTTTGCAAACCATTCTGTAAAACATGTTTTAAATGGCACCAAGGGTGGATATTGCATTTTGGCTTATTATTTATTATAGGAAGAAATCCCATTTCATGCATCTGAATACTTAATTAAGTTTGAGGATAGATAAGCACCCTGCTTGATATTTAGTTTTGTTAGTTAGTTAAGGGTTAAGGCTTGGGCGAAGGTGTGGTTATGGTAGTGATCATTTGGGGGAGATAGGCCTATCGTAGGATTTGTGGGAGTGTTCAGGGTACCCATATAAATAGCCTGGTCAGAGGAGCCATTTTCCTCTTTTCCAGTTTCTGCAAACAGGCTGGCTAAGTATCACACAGTTTCTTATATAGCTTTATTTCTTTTGTCCAATTCTTCTTTTTATTTCACATCCTATCTATCTTTTTATTCTTCTCTTTCCCTTACTTCTTTCCTTTCAGCTCCTTTCCACTCCCCCCCCCTTTTTTTTTTTTTTTTTTCACCTCATCCCTGCTTTGTTTTATCCCCCCCCTGTCCAACTCCCCCTCCCTCATCCCTGCATTGCATTGTGCCCAGGCTCGCCGTTCAGCGCCACCCCCTCGCCGCTTTATGTAGGCTTCCAGGCCGCTCACATTCGCGGCCTCTCCCCCAGCCTGGCGCGGGTCGCGGCCTGCTGCAGGCCGCGATCCCGCACCCGCTCGCGTGCATGTACGCGCGCCCTCCGCCGGCCCCCGCTCCCTGTCCTCCCCTGCTGCCTCTCCACAGCTGATGGCCGCCTGGCTCTCCGGCGGCACAGCGGGCGGCCGTAACTCAGCGCCTTTCCCCCCACAGTTCACAGCCAGCCCGCGCCCCCTGTCTCGGCGGTTGGCCCCGCCCACAGGGTTGTGGCGGCCATTTTAGCCCCGGACACCGCACAGGGAGCCCTGCACATCCCTGCATCACCCCCCTCCGCCCCCACTGCCTCAGTAGCAGGGGGGCCTCCTCCTCCTCAACCCTCACCATTACTTTCCAGCCACCAGGGTTCCCCCAGTAGTGTAGGATCAGCTGCAGGGTCCATTATATGTAGGGCCCTAAGTGTCCCTCCCAGCGCATTATTTCCCGATGCCCCCCCCCTGCATCTAGGAGCGGGGGTCCTACCCCTTCGCCTTGGGAGGGTGTTAATGTGCAGCAACCCCCCCCTTTCAACTCTTTAGCAGCGCAGCAGCCCAGCTGGTCCCCATATTTCTATGCCCCTGGCCCCCATCCTCCCCATCCTCCCCCCCCCAATTTTCAAATACACCCACTATGTTCCAGTATGCCCCCCCCCGCAACAACCCCCGGGCCCGCCCCCTTTCGCAAGGGTTCAGGCCATATTACCAAGTCCTGTCGCCACCTTTTTACCTTCCCCTGGCCACTTCGGCTGCACATACCCAGTCCATGCATACCCCCCCTCCCCCTTTCCATTCCGCCCCCCCTGCTCCCCCAGCCACCTGCAACTGTCCATACACCCCTGCCACCCGCACTCCCCCATGCCCCTCGTTCCACGGAAGGAGTTGCTGTGCGGTCTGAGTCACCAGTGATTGTGTCAAGTCCCCAGGTCGCAGCTTCTGTTCATTCCAGTCGGGTTGTTGAGATCCAGAGAACGGACGGTGAGGTGGCATCAACGAGTCATGTCGTGGTGGGCGCACCGCGCAGCGAGGGACTGTTGGCGAACACTCAGGAGGAAGTGGCCGGTCCTTTGGCAGCAGTTTCTGGTGAGCATGTTTTTCCATGTTGCACAGCACACACTCATTTTCCACTGATTATAGCGATTCTGCAAGTTCATCAGAGAGGCCGCGTAAGCTTATGCGATACGTAGCGCACAAGATTAAGGGAAAACGAAGTCCCAAGAGGGCCAGCACAGTGTCGGCAGCTAAGGTTCCAGATGCTACGGGGGATATGGTACACTGCGCAAACACGGCCATCCTTAGGGGTTTGCGGTCTAAGGTTAGGGAGAGGCGCTGAGGGAAACTTCCATTCATTCCAAAATTGGGAGCAGGGATTTTTGTTTTCGCAGCTTGCTACCTTGAATCACGCCCGGGGGAGTACATGAATGTCCTCAAGTGTATGCATATGGTGTGTGGTATGCACTCGTCAGGCAAGAGTACAGCTTGGAGGCATTACGACGAGACATTTCGTAAAACACAGGAAGGACAGGCAGTTTTTTCAATGCGGCTTCAAGGACGTAGAAGTTTGGCTCGAAGTCAACCAACTGCCTGGCGCGCCTTCGGAGCCTTCGGCGGTACGCAAGCAGCCCTTTCTGGCCCGTACAGGTGGTGCCAGAGCCGGCAGAGGGAAATGCTATGCATTTAATAACGCCCAATGTAATAAGGGATCGGGCTGTCGGTATAGGCACATATGCAAGCTCTGTGGGAGTGGGCACCCGGCTAAAGATTGTGGGCAACTCGGTGGTACTACGGAGAGTCGGGGCGATCAGCGCGATGAGCCGCGAGGCGGTGTTAAGTAAAACACCTTCGCCAGTCGTCCTAGGGGCTTTGAAGAGTTGGTTGGGTCGTTATCCTCTCAGGGAGGCCTTTTTGTTACATGCGTTAAGTAAGGGTTTTAGGTTGCCTTTGACACAGGACATCTCAGTTGTTGCTAAGAGAAATCTTAAGTCGGCCCGTGTCCACCCGGACGTAGTCCGAGCTAAGATTGAAGCCGAGGTCGGGTTGGGGCGCAGGTTGTGGCCCCTTTTTCTTCCCCCCCCCTTTGGAGGGTTTGTACGTATCGCCTTTAGGGGTTGTACCAAAGAAGGAACCGGCTAAGTTCAGGCTGATACAGCATCTTTCTTACCCAGAGAGAGGGTCGGTCAACGACGCGCTAGATCCATTGGATTGCCAGGTCGTTTATCAATCCTTTGAGTAGGCTCTAGATATAGTACAGATTTTTGGTAGGAGCACTTTATTAACCAAGGTGGATATCGAGTCCGCTTTTCGGCTGTTGCCCCTTCACCCTGAATCTTTTAAGTACATGAGTTTTAGAGTTGCGGGGCTCTATTATGTTGATAGAGGTTTGCCGATGGGATGTTCCATCTCGTGTTCCTTTTTTGAATGTTTTAGCTCCTTTTTGCAATAGTGCTTACAGGCGGGTACAGAGCAAGCTGGTGTGTCCCACTACCTAGATGATTTTCTGTTGGTGGGGCCAGCGGATACTCAGGTTTGCGAGGATTTGCTGTTTTCCTTGCAGGCCTTGTTCGCAGTGGTAGATGTTCCTGTTGCCAACGACAAGACGGAGGGTCCGGTTACACGCTTATCGTATTTGGGTATAGAAATAGACACCGTGCTAGGTTTATGCAGTTTGCCGATTGAGAAGGCGCGACGTTTGGGAGAGTTACTGAAAGCATTTGTTTTAGCGAAAAAGGTCTCGCTGAAGCAGTTGCAGTCCTTGCTAGGCCTCCTTAATTTCGCATGTAGAGTCATTCCTATGGGACGGGTTTCTGGTAGACGGCTGGAAAGAGCCATGGAGGGGATTAAGAAGTCCCATCACCTCGTTCGCATATCCCAAGATCTGAGGGAGGACCTTCGCATTTGGTTGCTGTTCCTGTGTAATTTCAATGGCTTTCGGATATGGCCCAGGCCCCTGTAGCTTATTCCGAGCTTCAACTATTTACGGATGCGTCCGGTTCCGTCGGGTTTGGCGCCTTTTTCGAAGGGGACTGGTGCGTGGAGCCTTGGCCGGAAGCTTGGGGGGGTTTTAGGCCTTACTAGGAACATTCTGCTTCTGGCTGTTCCCTATTGTGGTGTCTGTTGAGCTGTGGGCCCACAGGCTTTGTAATAGGCAGATCCTTTTCTGGTGCGAATTTGGGCGTGGTTCAGGCGGTGAATAATCAGAGGGCGGAATCGTTGTTGGCTTTGAAGTTGTTGAGGCACTTGACACTTCTTTGCCTGCGAAGGAACATTGAGTTTAGGGCGCAGCATGTTCCGGGTGTTTCTAATGAGATAGCAGATTCCTTATCTCGTTTACAGTGGGACAGGTTTCGTTCGCTCGCTCCTTACGCTTCTCTTCATGGTTTAACCTGCCCCTCCCATGTCGGGCAGATTGTTGTGCCGGCATCAGAGTCTTCACACTGAGGTCTCTGGCCCCTGGCACATTAAAGACCTACAAAGCGGCTTGGGACGCTTGGCAGGGTTTCTTGGCTTCCAAGCGTGGGGGAGGTAAGACGGTTTGATGACTGTATGGCAGAGTTTATTTGGAACTGGCAGGAAGGGGGTCGTTCTAAGGCGGCTATGTCTGCAGCGCTATCTGGTATCGCTTACTTTTCTAAGTTGCATGGTATGGCAGATCCCACAAATTCGTTCCTTCTAATCAAGGCGATGAAGGGGTGGGCGAAGGAACACCCTAGCACAGGCGATGCACGTAGACCAGTTGACCCGGCCCTACTTAAAGATTTGATTGTAGCAGTATCGGGGGTTGCGTTAGGCGAATATGAATCGCCCCCTTTTTAGTTTAGAATTTTCATTAGCATATTTTGGGGCGTTTAGAATCGGTGAGCTCGTGGCATCTAATAAAACTTCCACATCGACGGGTCTAATGTTTAAACACGTGGTAATTAAGCCGACATTGATATTGCGTAAAATACATAGGTCCAAGACAGATCAACTTGGTGGGGGGCGTTGGATTTCTATCACAGAACATTCAGATGTAGTAATTTGTCCAGTTGCTCTGGCGGGGCGATTTAATACTCTTCGCCCGCCAGGGGGTGCGCAGTGACTTATCCATGTTAATCTTACACCTTTGTCCAGGTTTCAGTTTACAAGGCTGTTTCAGAATTGTCTTATTCGCTTTAGGCTTGCCCACAGAACATTTTGGGACGCATTCATGTAGGATAGGGGCAGCAACTTGCGCAGCGGTTGATGGTGCTTCGGTCGACACCTTACAAAAGTTGGGTCGGTGGAAGTCATCAGCTTATAAAACTTATTTATGGGGGGATAAGTTGCTTAAGTAGAAGCGCTTCTTGCGAGTTTGTTGGGAAACCCAGGGGCCTTATGCCTACTGCCGCTAGGGATTCTGAAAGGATTTTCAGCTTTTTGCCCTCAAAGAGGTTTTGCTGTTTTTCATCTTCAGGTGGGTCACCCAACTATTTGTTTCCCTTCCCGCGGGTTAGTTTGTTATTATGTAAGAATTAATTTCTGGTAGTGTTATTATGTAAGAATGAATTTCTGGCTGGGTAACTTTTCTTGCAGGGTTGCCCAGGAATGCTAACTGTCGGGTGTGGTCATTCAAATTTTGGGCACCCCTTAGCATTGCAGGCCCCGCATTTGTTGGGTGCAAGTGACGTCCATTGGCTGGGTTTCGTGGTATGCGCCGTAAGCGCCTGCTGGATGCCTTATGGATGGCAGAAGATGACTGGGTGGTCATTCACTTGGGGGGGAGCGATTTGGGCACGTGCAAGGGCATTGAGCTGATACACTCTATTAGGAATGACTTGCAAGTGCTTGTTAACCGTTGGCCCAACGTCAGCGTCACATGGTCGGACATTGTCCCATGTCGATTTTGGCGTGGACCCCAGACTGGCAAGGCATTGGATGGAGTTCGCGGAAAGGTCAATATGGCAATTGGCCATTTTGCCCTTAGCATGGGGGGCCGCGTCATACGTTGCGTTACGAGGAGAGCTTCTTTAGGCCTGACGGGGTACACCTCACGGGAGTGGGGCTAGAGCTCTTTATCAGTGACCTCTGCAGTTTCCTGTAGGTCTCAAAGGGTCACAGTTTGGTGGCGGGCCTGGTTCTATGAACCGGGCTTTGGCGGGAAGCAGTGCTCCTGGGCGGCCTATTATTTAGCGCAGGAGTGCCTGGGGAGCATTCTTTCCTTTGAGAGCGGCAAGTTGGTCACCGCCCAAAGGGGGGACCTGGTCCCTGTCCAAGGGAAGGGCCGAGGCTGTGCCAATTAAGGTGGGATGGTACTTCCTCAGGTCGGGCTGCGCAGGGCGGGGATCCGCCCCTGTTATTTATTATTGATTTCCATAGGGCTGTGGCCTCGGAGCACTGCTTTCTTCCTGCCACCTATTTCTAATTTCAATTCGATCAATAAATTCTGGCTGTGACCTCTTTAATTGCATTACATTTGTCAGTGTGTTCATTTCTAGGCTTAGGTTAAGATAAGTTAACAAAAAGAATGGTAAAACAAATGGGTGACTTAATGCATCCGAATACTTAATTAAGTTTGAGGATAGATAAGCACCCTGTTTGATATTTAGTTTTGTTAGTTAGTTAAGGGTTAAGGCTTGGGCGAAGGTGTGGTTATGGTAGTGGTCATTTGGGGGAGATAGGCCTATCGTAGGATTTGTGGGAGTGTTCAGGGTACCCATATAAATAGCCTGGTCAGAGGAGCCATTTTCCTCTTTTCCAGTTTCTGCAAACACCCACCCACCCACCCGACTAAGCTGGTTTGTATGCTTTTTTGTTTTGTTGGATTGTACATTTCAGTGTTTTCTTCCAACAGGTAGAAGTGCAGCCTGGCGGGAAGCAGTGCTCCTGGGCGGCCTATTATTTAGCGCAGGAGTGCCTGGGGAGCATTCTTTCCTTTGAGAGCGGCAAGTTGGTCACCGCCCAAAGGGGGGACCTGGTCCCTGTCCAAGGGAAGGGCCGAGGCTGTGCCAATTAAGGTGGGATGGTACATCCTCAGGTCGGGCTGCGCAGGGCGGGGATCCGCCCCTTGATTTCCATAGGGCTGTGGCCTCGGAGCACTGCTTTCTTCCTGCCACCTATTTCTAATTTCAATTCGATCAATAAATTCTGGCTGTGACCTCTTTAATTGCATTACATTTGTCAGTGTGTTCATTTCTAGGCTTAGGTTAAGATAAGTTAACAAAAAGAATGGTAAAACAAATGGGTGACTTATGCAAATTTTCCCTGTGAAAGCTTCCCATCCAATGCTATTTATGGTGTGTCCAGAGGTAAAAAGGAGGTTATTTCCTATACAGTGCTTATAGTGTCAGCTAAGATACTGTAGCTCAAAGTGGGTGTCTCAGTACTAACACATTCAGAGTCAGACATATGGCTGTACACCAGGGAAGGGCTCGTAGCGGCATTTACATATAGGCCTTCATTCAGAGGCGGCCGTACGGTCTACGACTGCACGGCCGCCTTGATGTTTGGCCAATGCGCATGCGCACGAGGGAGCCGGTTCCCTCGTGCGCATGCGTGAGACCCGCTACGACCGACAGCGCCGGTCGTAGCGGGTCTCTTTCCAAAGGGGGCGAGCTGTCGATGTTGATTGACAGCTCGCCACGTTTGGAAGGCGGGCCGGGGGGGTGGCAGCCCAAACGGAGGCGTTCCCATGGGAATGCCTACCATTTGGGGGAGGCCCCACTGACATCACTATTGATGTCAGTGGAGAGCTTCCGGCTCTGACAGAGCCAGAAGCTCTCCGGGGCTTATGACAAGTGAGATCCTACCCTACCCTGACCATCGCGACCATCACCGGAGCGGTCGCCCAGTTTCTGAGCGACCGCTTGCATCCTCCGACCGCCTCTGAATGAGGCCCATAGTCTCAGAAGCAATCCCGGCAAAAACAGCTAGCATTGATTCAGGGTTAAGTAGCTTGAAAAAGGCCACAGGAGTGGCTGAAACGCCTTGCTGCTCTCCTAAACCCAGAATCAGTGCTAGCTGTTGTTTCCTTCACAACCCTGGATGAACAGTGTATCTTGGATGCATGTGCTTATTCTATTATCCTGAAGGATATATGAAGGAACCAAGCTGAAGTGGCGCCATTCACTATGCCTGTAAATATACTCCAAGTGGGACCTCAACACAACGGTGAAACTTACAGCCACCGCTACTCTCCACACTGATGACAGCGCGTGCACACGCCCGGCGCAGAGATACAAGTGAGAGTGAGTGCAGACAAGCTGTTGTGGATAATCCGTGTGTGGGAGATATGGGCCAGCAGGGCTGTTTGCTGTGGCCGGGTATTGTTGCTGGAAGAAGGTCTCGGGCATTTGATGTTTCATCGGAAACATCGGTCGGATGGTTCCAATGTTCGATGTTTAACCCTGCAATGGTGAGGATACAATGTTTCATCAACATCGCTAGATTTCTGTCCCGATGTTTCCCAGATGGTTTCCAATGTTTTTTTTTTTATGTTGTTTGTTAACTCTGTGTGGCTGCTGGCAGCTGCAATTACGGTGTGTGTGATGCTGACATTTCAGTACACAGTTTACACACACTGCTGCATTCGTTGGTGTATGCTGCTGGGTGCTGTGGCTAACAGAGTGAAAGACACTTTGGACAGCCAATCAGCAGCAGCGGCACATAGAACAGACCCATCCCAAGCTCACTGCCACTGGTGCTGCTCTCAGTGAGTCACTGGCTGCAGGGCTGGGCTGGCTGCATGTGTGCTGCTGGAGTCAGTGGCTGACAGTAAAAGACACCCTTGTCAGCCAATCAGCAGCTATTGGTAATTGAGCAGTAACTCACTGCATGTGTAGCATATATATATATATATATATATATATATATATACATATATATGATAGTATATTACTATCAGGATTGGTTACATCATTTCTTCTGGTCCCAATTGACATAAGGATCTTCTTTAGACAAACTTATAATCAGGATTGGTTACAGCGTTTGTTCTGAATTGTTTACCCCTGATGAAGTCCTCACAGACGAAACACTTAGGGTATTAATCTGTGGAATCCAATTGCCCTAAGGAAGGAACCTGCTTTAAAAGATCTGACCCCTGTGTGGGTAGAAGCAGGATACTTATTTCTCCCAAACTGTGACATTGGATCATTACTGATGTAAGCAATTTTCTAGTAATGAAGTAATATTTTTTACATTTATGTCAAGTGACTAGTGAATTTGAATAAAATTTTTTGAAAAATAAATCATTTTGGGATTGATTCTAATGTGAGGCCTTATTGGCCAAATCTTCTGGATGTTCTTTGGTGAGAGGGTCTTTTTTAGAACCATTGTTGAGAAAATTCTGCAGAAGGTTTCTCAAAGAAATTAACATTTTCATCAGTGTCCAGCATTTGACATTCCTGTTTGGATCTTCCTCCCATGGCTGCAATATAGTGTTTAAGCTCTTGTCTTCAGCTAAAGACTTCTATGTGCTTGGTGCACCCTCTAAGTGTTTTTTGTTTTTTCCGTTATTTTTGTGTTCCCACTAACAGGGGAGCTACTTGAGGTGCTGCATTACTGCAGCGCAAGATAAAGGCATTGTTTTTATATTATTTATATATATATATATATATGTGGCACCCCACCAACACCCTGTGTTCCTACCCACGCTGATGTGCCTCTATGTAAATGTATAATATTAATGTGACTCCTGCCATTGTCTAATATAGGGCATGATTTAACTGGTTTCATTAAGGTTCAGGGACTATTTGCACTGCCTCCTCAGTGGTGGTGGACGTTAGGGGACCAGTGAGTACTGTAGCAGGCTCAAGGATTTGACCTAGAGGAAAATGGCAGTTGGTGTGGGCAGTTGGTGAGGTAGCTGGACAGGAGAAGGGGCTGCGCTGCCTTGATGCTTACCTGAGGGCTGCGGCCGTACTCCGGGACGAGCAGCGGAGGTCTCTGAGGCGGGGAACATCCAATGGGACTAAGCAGTGTCATCCGGGGAGGTTCTGAGAACAATCAGCATAGGAGAGGTGTGTCGGACGACCCCCAAGGGAGTGCCTCAAGCGGAGCTACAGAAATATAGAGACTGAGCTTGTAAAGGAGCCGGAGGTAAGAAAGCTGCTGCAACCTCCCAAATAGACACTCAGTGACATTGGCGCTTATTAACTGGAGGCCTACAGCTGTCCACCGTTACATATACCCAGCAGTCCCTTCAGAGATCAGCGTGGGGTTTATAGACTGCTTCATAATAGTAAGAGTAACCCCCTGATACCGCATATTGGAGGTTAGGTACAACAGTTACCAGCAGTGTTAGGGCGACACTTCAGTGCCACTTGTAATACTATGAACTAAGGTTGCTAAGCAGAGAAGGAACTGACTGTAATACCAACACCATCGCAGCAGGATAATTTACAGAGGATTACAGTATTGCATTAAATACAGACAAGTACTGTAGCTGGAGCAGTTTAAGAACTATTCTTCATTTCCCGGGCAACGAAGGGTGCACCCTATTAACTATTTTAGCGCTGAACTAGCATTGTATGAGACATGTAAAGTGCAGTAGTGTGAGGAAAACATTTTCCTAAAAAGGTGTATAGAAAAACAAGTTTGCAATTGTATTCTTGATGTAAACTTATCCGTTTATCATACTCACGTGAGGTTTTTTGTATATATTTTAGAGATGTTAAGGGAATTGCAAAATCAGTCATTTGTTAATTGCCACTAGAGCATACTTACCCATTTATAGTTTGCAGATTCGAAGTCCAGAGTTCGCTAGTGATCTGCAGGTTCCTGAAAAATAAAATAAACAAGAGTGTTAATGTGTGTGTTACTGTCTACTGAAATGCATTGTTGATATATGCCAAGTGTTTCTTTGTTCTTGCAAAGTATAATAAACATAAGAAAGGATTTACTATTGCCATCTTTACTGCTATACTATATTGTATGATTACATTGCGAATAAACCCATAGTATAGGGTATCACAAATTGGCGTCACGAACAGGATACGACCAGAAAATGTCAGCATCTCAGCCTCCTGCATCAACCACGGGCCGGAGGCGATTTCCTACCTCTCCAGGACAGAGAGCTTCACAATCAACAAATGCCTCACCCAGCAGTGGTATGGTACATATGACACAGACATCACCCATTATGATGCCATACTATTTTGGGGCTCCATGGTTACCCATGTATTCAGGGGAGATATGCACACAGGGTGCGAACACTATTGAAGAATTTAAGGACAAAATGCAATCAATGTTCAAATTATATCCACTGAATGACGAACAAAGAGTGGAAATAGTCATTGGACAGTTGAAAGGAGCTGCTTTGCGAGAGGTGAAAGCGTGGGCGGATGATGAAAGAAAAACAGCGGAGGATATTTTCAAAAAGTTACAAAGTATATTTGACGCAAGGACAGTCTCTGAACTTAGAAGACGTTTGTATGCTAGGAAACAGCAACCTCAAGAGTCACTGAGAGAATTTGCTCTGGGCCTACAGGAAGCTATGAAGGACATCCAAGCCCGAGAATCAAGGGAAGTAGAACGAGTCGACGAGACTCTAATTAATTTATTTATCGAAGGGGCGCGAGGAGAAGCCATACGGGCCCAACTCAGGATGTTGAGACGTCAGAATCCTGTATGCCCATTCTCCAAGTTCAAGGAAGCGGTATTAGATATTCTTGGGCTCAATCAGAATGCTGATCTTGAATTTGACTCATCTACAGAACAGTGGGAAGTTGGATATTCTAGAGAAGCCAAACCATATATGACGCCAGACACTACGTCGCCTAAGGAAACAGTCACCCAACAAGTACAGTCTGGTCAAGATCTGATTGGAATTTTTACTAGTGCTGTCACTGAAATCATGAAGGAGATAAAAGTGATTCGGCAAGAGCAGGCTGGAGCAAAATGCAGAGACTGGCACCAAGAGCGTGGGGGAAGGAACCAGTCTTACTGGGACAGTCCTCGAGAGATAGGTCGACGTCCAACAGACCAATTTAATACACAAGGGAGGCCTATCTGCAGAAAGTGCTGGCAAAGTGGCCACATTGAACGTTATTGCATCCAGAGAGAGCCTGAGGACCAGCCCTCAGGAGAGACAGAAAGAATAGGTCCAAAAATGGAAGAAGGGCAACCCAGAGATGCGAGTTTGAGCCCAATAGTACAGAACAAAATAAAATTTGTGAGCACGCCAACTGCAGGGAATGTTACCTCAGCTATCGCAAAAAGGATTTCAGGAAAGGTTGTATGGTTCCACATGCAATGAGGTTATGGATTCAGAAATCGAGATGACTCCAAGAGCGATATTTTTGTACATTACTCGGCCATCCTAAAGAACAACCCAAGAAAATATCTTCGAAGTCTGGGAGATGGAGAGTTGGTAGAGTTTTACGTGGTTGAAGGAGAGAAAGGTGCAAAGGCCACTAATGTAACTGGTCCTGGTGGAGTTCCAGTCCAAGGCAGCAAATATGCATCAAGCCACAACCATTATTGGCATTATCCACATCGTAGAGGTCCTCCACATAACAATCGACACAGTGAAGGTAAAAAGAGTCCAGAAGAAGTTGAAAGAGTGGCAGAGGAAGAGAGGGTTAATCAACAATGTCCTTACTGGAGGAGTCGCTACCCATCCTACTGGCTAAAGAGACCATATGGACACAAACAATATCCCAATCTCCCAGAGCATGGTGAAAGGCTGGATGGAGTGTTTGGTAAAGATGTAAGAACACAAAATATACAGTTGTGCCAGTACCAGCAAGAAATAGTCCGGCCAACATCTCCTCAAGAATCACAACCAAAGAGTCGACCAAAAGTGTATGACAGCGCTTCTCATATGCTCCTCTGCAATCAACAAGAGTTGAGTACAGCTGTACATAAAGAAGACACAAAGAAAGCTCCGGACTCACCCTTAGCAGAGAGGTTGGGGTCCCCTGAACAGAATTGCCTGGATTCTGTTATGGAAATATCGAAATCTGTTGTTCTGGAGGAGCCATGTCTTGTATCCAAAGAGCCCTTACTGTCTATGCCATCAGAGTATAAATTCCCAGTCCATGAGTATACTGAACTAAGTTCAAGTGAAATAGCATTAATTATGCAAAGAGTTCTGGGAAAATCGAAAAAGGAAAACAAGAATGCCCCGCATATTCAATGTAGACACTAGCCTGTGAGGTAGAGTATTCAAAAGTACATAACTTGAAGAAACTTTGTGTTAATATGTAACAAATGTAGTAATCTGTTATGCTATTGTTACATTATAGCAAGGAGCTAAAGTTTTCTAGACTTACCTGGTAATTGTAACTAATTGTGATCTATGTCATGCAATGAAAGAATGTATTTAATATGTATTTAAATAATTCCGAAAAGATACTGATGTATAAAGTGGATGCCTTCAAGAGTATATAGAGGTCTAAGATGCGTGAGGACATGCATCATTCTAGTGGGGAAGTATGTGGCACCCCACCAACACCCTGTGTTCCTACCCACGCTGATGTGCCTCTATGTAAATGTAAAATATTAATGTGACTCCTGCCATTGTCTAATATAGGGCATGATTTAACTGGTTTCATTAAGGTTCAGGGACTATTTGCACTGCCTCCTCAGTGGTGGTGGACGTTAGGGGACCAGTGAGTACTGTAGCAGGCTCAAGGATTTGACCTAGAGGAAAATGGCAGTTGGTGTGGGCAGTTGGTGAGGTAGCTGGACAGGAGAAGGGGCTGCGCTGCCTTGATGCTTACCTGAGGGCTGCGGCCGTACTCCGGGACGAGCAGCGGAGGTCTCTGAGGCGGGGAACATCCAATGGGACTAAGCAGTGTCATCCGGGGAGGTTCTGAGAACAATCAGCATAGGAGAGGTGTGTCGGACGACCCCCAAGGGAGTGCCTCAAGCGGAGCTACAGAAATATAGAGACTGAGCTTGTAAAGGAGCCGGAGGTAAGAAAGCTGCTGCAACCTCCCAAATAGACACTCAGTGACATTGGCGCTTATTAACTGGAGGCCTACAGCTGTCCACCGTTACATATACCCAGCAGTCCCTTCAGAGATCAGCGTGGGGTTTATAGACTGCTTCATAATAGTAAGAGTAACCCCCTGATACCGCATATTGGAGGTTAGGTACAACAGTTACCAGCAGTGTTAGGGCGACACTTCAGTGCCACTTGTAATACTATGAACTAAGGTTGCTAAGCAGAGAAGGAACTGACTGTAATACCAACACCATCGCAGCAGGATAATTTACAGAGGATTACAGTATTGCATTAAATACAGACAAGTACTGTAGCTGGAGCAGTTTAAGAACTATTCTTCATTTCCCGGGCAACGAAGGGTGCACCCTATTAACTATTTTAGCGCTGAACTAGCATTGTATGAGACATGTAAAGTGCAGTAGTGTGAGGAAAACATTTTCCTAAAAAGGTGTATAGAAAAACAAGTTTGCAATTGTATTCTTGATGTAAACTTATCCGTTTATCATACTCACGTGAGGTTTTTTGTATATATTTTAGAGATGTTAAGGGAATTGCAAAATCAGTCATTTGTTAATTGCCACTAGAGCATACTTACCCATTTATAGTTTGCAGATTCGAAGTCCAGAGTTCGCTAGTGATCTGCAGGTTCCTGAAAAATAAAATAAACAAGAGTGTTAATGTGTGTGTTACTGGCTACTGAAATGCATTGTTGATATATGCCAAGTGTTTCTTTGTTCTTGCAAAGTATAATAAACATAAGAAAGGATTTACTATTGCCATCTTTACTGCTATACTATATTGTATGATTACATTGTGAATAAACCCATAGTATAGGGTATCACATATATATATATATATATATATATATACACTTCAGTCCTGTCTAGGACCAACAACAGGAGACCAGCACACCATCAACATCAAATGCAATCAAATATAATGTAGCTTTAAAAGAAATAGCCATGCTCAGTATTCATGTTAATCAGCTTCTAGGTCACATAACAGGAGCCAGTATCAGACAGAGTACTTATCGTATGCCTGGTGACCATTCCCTGGGCCCGACGGCCGTTTTGGTTTATATATACCTTAATCATGAGCACAAGGGAACTAGCAGAGTCAGCTATTAATAGTGAAAATAGATGCCTAATCAACAGATAGAAGTGGGCCTCACTTGTCACGCTGTTAATCCGCAGCTGCCCCGTACGCTCGGCAATCCCGTAGTGCCTGTGGGTACCCAGCAAGCCATGCAGTAATGCGTCACCCGCAAAACACTGTGGAGATACCAGGTCACGATGGGTCCAGTGTCAACCACGGGTTCTCCAGCGGGGTATGACGCGCACGAATTAGCCAATGACATGCCAAGGCTGAAAATCACATGAGGCATGTAAACAAACAGTGTCACTAGATAATTGACTGGAATGGGAACACATATCCACCCATACGGCAATCTATGCAGTCAGTGAGCACACAGTAATCCGTCTGACAAGCACCTGTAGTCACATTATTAACTCCAAAGAAAACACCAGTATAAAGAATAAAGCAGGGACAGAAACAGACAAATCTCAGGTGCACAACTCCAAATTATTACTAATATATATAAATGCAATAAAATTTTGCAATCAATAGAGGTTTTTAGCATAATCATGGCCAAGGTTATGGGCCTACCCACCATATCCAGGTAACCTCTTTCGGGTAGGTCCCTAACATACTAGGGTTCAAATCCAGAGTGCAGGACCCCCCAAAACTGGCCCAGCCAAGCCGCCCAAGGGCTATGGATATGGTGGGTAGGCCCATAACCTTGGCCATGATTATGCTAAAAACCTCTATTGATTGCAAAGTTTTATTGCATTTATATATATTATTAATAATTTGGAGTTGTGCACCTGAGATTTGTCTGTTTCTGTGCCTGCAATTAGTCTAATCAGGTAGCACCTCCCATCATATATATAGTCAGGTTGTGCAGTCCAGAAATCCTTCCCATATGCTCCATTTAATGTGCTTTATTGCACTTCTGAGGGAAAAGAGACGCCCTCATTCTGGACTAGCACCCTTCCTTATTGGTTTAAAAGCATGGAGTATGGTAATTAGTGATGAGCGGTTCGGATTCTGAGGAATCCGAACCGCTCCGAACAGGTGGAATCCGAGTCCACCCGAACGCAAGTTCGGGTGTTCCCGCCTGACTCGGATTCCACCTCGAGGCCGAACGTCACCCGTCCGGCGTCGGATTCTCGCGAGAGCTGAGTGACGTTCGGCCTCTATAAAAAGGCGCGGCGCCCGGCAGTCGGCGCCATTTCTCGCGTGACGCGTAGTTAGGTAGTTAGCTAGTGCGCTGTCTGTTCTAGTGTTAGATAGATTAGAGTAGGCAGTGTTCTTGCTGCTCTGTGACTTTACTGGGCATAAGCCCTTTGTGTGTGCTCCGTGACTGGGCATAATAAGCCCACTGTGTGTATGTGTACTCTACTACTCACTGTATTATACAAGCTCCGTGACAACTGACAGGACATAGCCCACTGAGTGTATTATACAAGCTCCGTGACTGGGCTTAGCCCACTGAGTGTATACAAGCTCCGTGACAGGGCATAGCCCACTGAGTGTTTTGTACAAGCTCCGTGACAGGGCATAAGCCCACTGAGTATTATACAAGCTCCGTGACAGGGCATAGCCCACTGTGTCTATTATACAAGCTCCGTGACAGGGCATAGCCCACTGTGTCTATTATACAAGCTCCGTAACAGGGCATAAGCCCACTGAGTGTATTATACAAGCTCCGTGACAGGGCATAAGCCCACTGAGTATTATACAAGCTCCGTGACAGGACATAGCCAACTGTGTCTATTATACAAGCTCCGTGACAGGGCATAAGCCCACTGAGTGTATTATACAAGCTCCGTGACAGGGCATAGCCCACTGTGTCTATTATACAAGCTCCGTGACAGGGTATAAGCCCACTGAGTATTATACAAGCTCCGTGACAGGGCATAAGCCCACTGAGTATTATACAAGCTCCGTGACAGGGCATAGCCTACTGTGTCTATTATACAAGCTCCGTGACAGGGCATAGCCCACTGAGTGTATTATACAAGCTCCGTGACAGGGCATAAGCCCACTGTGTCTATTATACAAGCTCTGTGACAGGGCATAAGCCCACTGTGTCTATTATACAAGCTCCGTGACAGGGCATAGCCCACTGAGTCTATTATACAAGCTCCGTGACAGGGCATAGCCCACTGAGTTTATTATACAAGCTCCGTGACAGGGCATAAGCCCACTGAGTATTATACAAGCTCCGTGACAGGGCATAGCCCACTGAGTGTATTATACAAGCTCCGTGACAGGGCATAGCCCACTGTGTCTATTATACAAGCTCCGTGACAGGGCATAAGCCCACTGAGTATTATACAAGCTCCGTGACAGGGCATAGCCCACTGTGTCTATTATACAAGCTCTGTGACAGGGCATAGCCCACTGAGTGTATTATACAAGCTCCGTGACAGGGCATAGCCCACTGAGTCTATTATACAAGCTCCATGACAGGGCATAGCCCACTGAGTGTATTATACAAGCTCCGTGACAGGGCATAGCCCACTGTGTCTATTATACAAGCTCCGTGACAGGGCATAAGCCCACTGAGTATTATACAAGCTTCGTGACAGGGCATAGCCCACTGAGTGTATTATACAAGCTCCGTGACAGGGCATAGCCCACTGTGTCTATTATACAAGCTCCGTGACAGGGCATAAGCCCACTGAGTATTATACAAGCTCCGTGACAGGGCATAGCCTACTGTGTCTATTATACAAGCTTCGTGACAGGGCATAGCCCACTGAGTGTATTATACAAGCTCCGTGACAGGGCATAAGCCCACTGAGTGCATTATACAAGCTCCGTGACAGGGCATAGCCCACTGTGTCTATTATACAAGCTTCGTGACAGGGCATAAGCCCACTGAGTATTATACAAGCTCCGTGACAGGGCATAGCCCACTGTGTCTATTATACAAGCTCCGTGACAGGGCATAGCCCTCTGAGTGTATTATACAAGCTCCGTGACAGGGCATAGCCCACTGTGTCTATTATACAAGCTCCGTGAAAGGGCATAGCCCACTGTGTATTATACAAGCTCCGTGACAGGGCATAGCCCACTGTGTCTATTATACAAGCTCCATGACAGGGCATAGCCCACTGAGTGTATTATACAAGCTCCGTGACAGGGCATAGCCCACTGTGTCTATTATACAAGCTCCGTGAAAGGGCATAGCCCACTGTGTGTATACAAGCTCTGTGACTCCAGTTCATAGTGATAAAGTATTATGGATCACGAGAATAAACTGAGAGGAGAGCAGAAACAACATGTAAATGCTAGCATTGCAGCGGCTGGAAGTCCATCACTTTTATCTAAAGCTGATGCTCAAGGGCGTAGAGGCTTTAAAACCTTAGGGAACCTGAAATCAAAAAATGTAGATTTTACAGGGGTAAAGACAAAAAAAAAACCTCTAAAGACTACTACTATTGCAGAGAAACAGAAAATTGGCAACATACCATTCACCACACGTAGCGGCAAGGAAAGACTCAGGCTTTGCCCTTTATTTCTGAGTGGTGGTTCTGCAGCTGTCAGTGAGGCATCTTGTGCCTCTCGTGATGATAAAAGACCTTTTCAATCAGACTATAGAAGTGTGAAAAAATTTAAAACCAATAAGGCAGTCGAACAAACTGTGTTTTTTGAAACACAAATGTCAGAAATCCCTGAGGAGAGTCTAAGTGGGTCCACGAGTGGCATTTCTATGTGTAAGCCTGACCTTTCAGAGAAGCCGCCCTCCACAGTTTCTTTTCCATCTGTAGTTGTGGGGATGAGCAGTATTGCCGAGGACATAGAAATTGAGGATGCCACCGTGGAATTGCAAGAGGATGAGAGGAATATATGTGCAGCTGACGCTGGCACTAATGAGGATGTTGAGGATGAGGATATTATTTGTATAAGTCAGGCACCAGTGGAAGCAGCTCTTGGCCAAGATAAGAAGGCCATTGCCATGCCTGGGCATAGAACCAACAAATCCACATCTTTTGTGTGGAATTACTTTTACCCAAACCCTGACAACGTTTGTCAAGCCATTTGTAGCCTCTGTGAGACCACAGTTAGTAGAGGTAGGGACGTTAAACATCTAGGAACCTCTACGCTATTACGTCATCTGCAGCGAGCTCATGACAGGTGTTTGATAACAGAAACTACTGCAAAAAAAATAACAACAAGCAGTCCAGCATTAGCTAGATGCCTTCTCTCTACTAAATCCCAGCACCTGCAATCTCCGCCGACAACACCTTCCTCCTCAATATCCTCAGGAATGATCAGTGGTAGTACAACATCCAATTTGTTAGTGCTAAGTCACGGTGACTCCTCCAATTTCCAGGACACCTCAGAAGAAACTGAATCTTTGAGCGCTAGGCCTGCTGCTCCTGCTGCTGGTGGATCTTCATCCCAGAAGTGGACCAAGAAGACTACTAGTAGTATACCAAAAAAACAATTGACTGTTAAAGAATCTCTTGCAAGGGGAAGCAAGTATGACAGCTCTCACCCTGTCGCACAGCGGATCACTGACGCCATGACAGCTATGCTAATATTAGATCTGCGTCCAATATCCTCAATTAATGCAGTGGGATTTACACAGCTAATTGAGGTCATGTGTCCCCGGTACCAAATTCCATCTCGGTTTCATTTTACCCGAAAAGCCATTCCTCGGCTGTACCAGGACGTTAAACAGAACCTAATTATTGGTCTGCAAAATGCTATTGTACCCACTGTCCACTTAACCACAGATATGTGGACAAGCAGTAGTGGACAAACTAAAGATTACATGACTGTGACGGCCCACTGGGTGGGTGAATCGCCTTCAGCAGCAGCAGTATCTAACAAACAACACCAGCTCATTCAGAGGCAGGCAACTTTGTGCATCACCGGATTCAATAAGAGGCATACCGCTGACAACCTCTTAGAAAAACTAAGAGATGTCATAGAAACATGGCTTACCCCACTTGGACTCTCCTCAGGATTTGTGATTTCTGACAATGCTACAAATATAGTGAAAGCATTACAGCTGGGTGAATTCCAACACATTCCCTGTTTTGCTCACACAATAAACTTAGTGGTGCAGGGTTTTTTAAAAAACGACAGGGGCGTGCAGGAGATGCTGTCTGTGGCCCGAAAAATTTCGGGACATTTTCGGCATTCAGCAACAGCGTGCAGGAGATTGCAGCACCTGCAAGAGCAGTTTAATTTGCCCTGCCATCAACTGAAGCAAGAAGTGGTAACGAGGTGGAACTCAACCCTGTATATGCTTCAGCGGATGGAGGAGCAGCAAAAAGCCATCCATAGCTATACGACAAGCCATGACATTGGGAGAGGAGGGGGAATGTACCTTACCCCAGCACAGTGGAGAGTACTTTCTGTCTTGTGCAAGGTGCTCAAACCATTTGAAGTTGCCACTTGTGAAGTGAGTGCTGACACTGCTAGCTTGAGTAAGGTGATTCCCCTGATTTCGCTTTTGGAAAAGCAGCTGGAGAAATTGAAGGATGATATTAAACAAAGTGATTCCGCAAAGTATGCTGGACTGATAGATCAAGTCCTTTGTTCGCTTCGCCAGGATCCACGGGTGGCCAAGATCTTGAAATCTGATCATTATATTTTAGCAACCATTCTTGATCCTAATATCAAGTCATATGCTGTGTCTTTCTTTACAACTGACCCAGATCTTAAAAGAACCAAAGCGCTCCTGGTGAGCAAGTGGGCAGCTGAAGTGACACATGGCACTACGATGACGTCTCCTCCTTCGGTTTCTCCAGCAGCAGCCAGAAAAAAATGCACCTTTTCCAAAAGACCCAGTGGTGATGCAGATAAGTCAAGTCAACATTTTGACATCTGGTCGGGTCTAAAAGATTTGCCCAACACCAGTGACACCTCTACCGCAACTCCATCTAATACGATTACCATCCAAAGAATGGTGGAGGATTATTTTCAGGACACCGTACACGTAGACATGTCACAGAGTCCCTTCGAATATTGGAAGAAAAGAAAGGCAATTTGGAGACCCTTGTATAAACTGGCTTTGCATTATTTAAGCTGCCCACCCTCCAGTGTGTACTCGGAGAGAGTTTTCAGTACAGCCGGGAACCTTGTGAGTGAACGACGAAGGAGGCTACTTCCACAAAATGTAGAAAAAATGATGTTCATTAAAATGAACTGGAACATAATTTCCCAAGGACAATTCCATCTAGCACTACCTTTCATTTCTGCCACACTGCTGTTTCATAGATGTGCTTTAAACTGTGGTGTCTGTGCCACTGCGCCGCTGCTCTGACGCTTGGTCACCAGTCAGCTCACTGCAACCTTTGGCCAATAATGGTGAAAACAATAATTTAAGCTGTGAGGTGGTCTAAATTGACTGTAAATGACTGGAAATTAATGTTATTGAGGTAAATAACACTCTAGGAAGAAAAAAAAGCCCAATTTATGTAATTTTAGCTTTTTTTGCCAATTTTGGCAAAAAATCCAAATCCAAAGCCAGTCACCGCAGTTTGGCAAATCCAAATCCAAATCCAAAGCCGGACGACGAACCAAATCCAAATCCGTCAAAAATGGTCCGGCGCACATCCCTAATGGTAATGTATATGCACACTGTATTAGGCACAATTCTAGATAAGTCCTACAAGTTATATACTGTAGTGCAACTTTGGTTCATTTTTCTGGTGTGGGTCCCCCTGGATTGCGTTGGTTAATCTGTCTCAGGGCACCCCATTATAACACATTTTCCTTTATAACACATTTTAACCCTTCACTGTGTGTGTTTAATATATATGTACTTCACTTTTTTATTTTCATTCTTTATATGCAGCTGCAGCTGCTCCTAACTATCTCTTTACACTGCACTTTTCTTACTATGGTGGTGCCCTTGGGCGGCTTGGCTGGGCCAGTTTTGGGAGGTCCTGAACTCTGGATTTGAACCCTAGTATGTTAGGGACCTACCCGAAAGAGGTTACCTGGACATGGTGGGTAGGCCCATAACCTTGGCCATGATTATGCTAAAAACCTCTATTGATTGCAAAATTTTATTGCATTTATATATATTATTAATAATTTGGAGTTGTGCACCTGAGATTTGTCTGTTTCTGTGCCTGCAATTAGTCTCATCAGGTAGCACCTCCCATCATATATATAGTCAGGTTGTGCAGTCCAAAAATCCTTCCCATATAAAGAATAAAGCAGCAGGAATAGTGATCATACAAGAATATAAAGATAATAACTACACATAACAAACTAAACGTAGAATGAAAAATAAGAAAAAAAAAAAAAAAAAAATATATATATTTTTTTATAGAAATTATGGTTGGTACCAACTAATGTAAGGCAGCCCTCTAAAGTAGCACTCAAAAATGTTTTTAGAAGATCAAAAAGAATAAAGTTCAGAGAAATCACGTTAAATGATAACTCCTCATTGAGTCCTACAGGTCGTAATGTCCCAAATCTGTAGATGAGTTCACACTCTAGGCCTGATTCACAGCCGGACGCTCGCTCTGAATCAGGGCCCTCCTACCTAAAATTGGAGCGGCCTCCTGGCCGCTCGCATGGCTGTGGGTGACCACCCACAGCTTATGCGAGCGGCCAAAAAGATGGTCGCGATGGTCAAGACCATTGCGACCATCGGGCTTGCGACGAGACCCTGCGGTAGGGTCTCGCTGCCGCAAGCCCAGGAGTGCTTTTGGCTCTATCAGAGCCAAAAGCACTCCCACTGACATCACTAGTGATCCTTCCCACTAGTGATGTCAGAGGGGCCGGCCCCAGATGGTAGGCGTTCCCATGGGAACGCCTCCGTCTGGGCAGCTATGCCCCTGGCACGTCCACCAAAGGGGGCGTGCTATCACTCACCATCGACAGCACGCCCCCTGTGGTGCGAGACCCATAGCGACGGCTTGGCCGTCGCTATGCGGGTCTCGCTCATGCGCACGACGGAGCTCCCTCCATCGTGTGCATGCGCAATAGGGCACCATCGACCCGCTTGCGAGCGCTCAGCATTCGCGAGCGGGTCTGAATCAGGCCCTCTATTTGTAGTAGTCTTTTACCGCGGTCTCCTCCTCTTTTAGGTGGTTTCATTTGATCCAGAGGCATAAAGTGAAAGTCCTTGATATTATGTCCAACTTCAGCAAAGTGTCTAGTTACTGGTGGTGTGCTACCGTCTACTATAGAAAAAGCCTTTTAATGGAGGAGCGGTTCATGACAATCCTCTCCTTCAGCATGCGTGTGGTTTTGCCAATGTACATTTTATGGCATGGACATAAAATCGCATAAACGACAAATTTGTAGTCACACAGTATCCCAGCAACACCAGCTGTGGCAAGCACACTGTCGCCTGGCAACCACTGACACGACCATGGTGCTAGATGCCTGTGTCCTGGCAGCACAAGTACCCCATTTAATGCCAATGTTTCAGGGGGACTACTTGTAGTATGCTGCCTAAGAAGTACCAGGTCTTTACAGATCTTATAAAGGAGTTTTGCATTTTTTTAAATCCTTTAATGGTGCATACACACTAGACTATATGCTCCCTGAGCGATATCGTCTAGTGTGTTCCCGGCAGGGTGTCTCAATGTCGTTCATGACATTGAGCACACCCCCTGAACGATATCATTAACGATATCGTTCAGCGCCGGGCTCTCTTCCCCCATTCCTGAACATGCAGCAACCTGATGACATCGTCAGATTGTGCTGCATGTTCAGGCGATGGACAATGTCGGAAACGACCAGCGGGAGTGCGCATCGCTGGTTGTTTCCGACATAAAGGTGCACAATTGTGTGTTTTTTAGTCTGCATATGTGAGTCGGCATTACCTCTTTTTTCTGCTGCAGGTGTGATATAAATTAATCTAGTACCTTTCAATCTGTGTGCAGACTAGACACTGGGAATTTTTCACCTCTATTAAATAGCAGATAATAAATAAAAAGGTAATTATATTCCCAGAGGTTCTGCAACATTATGCCTAGAGGCAGGGTCGGTTCTAAACCTTGTGGAGCTCAGGGCGAATGTTTCCTTTAGCGTCCCCCCCCCCTCCCGCTCCCCCCCAAAAACTAACAAGGACTCTCCCCTGTGCTTGCCGAAGGCATGTGCTCCCACAAAGGGGGTGTGGTTTCATGACACGTCCCCTGTTCATCACTCTAGGGGGCATAGAACCACCACTGCCTAGAGAATTTATCCACTCTGGGAAAAGTGATTTAATTCCAGTAACTGTGAACCTGGACAAACCATGTTGCAATGCTAGGGGTGCAAATACAGAATTTTTTTTTTTGCATGCAGGGTAAATACTGGCTTAGCATGTAGCCCACAAATACTGGACAGCTTTATTTTTACACTGCTATTTAGATTTCAGTTAGAACACAGCCCTCCCAAATCTAAATCTCTCTGCACATTTTATATCTGTTCCACCTGCAGTGCTGCATGGTTTTACCAAGGTGCAGAGTTACTTGCTCTGCCTTACTCAATTCCCAACTCCGAATCAGGCCCATAATCCCTTCAGCGAGTGCTAAAGGGGTTTTTCTTAAATGGAGCCCTTTGCTCCTGACTCTAGTGCAGTGAATCTGAATACTACACTATAAGTGGGATGGGTATGAAATACTGATGGCTTACAAGCTGCCGGTTGAAATCCCGACGAGAGAAGCCCGACAGATCAAAATCCCGATGCCGGCTCGTAAGTAACTTTAACCCTCCCCTCCCCCCTACCTAACCCTCCCCTGGTGGTGCCTAGCCCTAAGACTCGGGGGTGATACCTAACCCTAAGTCCCCCCTGTGGTGCGTAACCCTAACCCCCCCTCCCCACTCCCTAAACCTAACCCTCCCGGGGGCTGCCTAACCCTAACCTCCCCAAGGTGGTGCCTATCCCTAACTCCCCCTTTCCCTAGCCTAATCCTAACCCTCCTGGGGGGAACCTAACCCTAAGTTTAAATTGCCTACCCCCCCCCCCCCGCGGCTAACACGTCATGACGGTCGGTATTTAGACGCCTATATTTAGTCCCATCCCGGGCTTTCAGTGGCAGGATCTGGCGGTCGGCATTTCGACCGCCGGCATCCTGACTACATCCCCTATGAGCTACAATAGAAATAAAATGTATTCACCACTTTGGCATTGTTCACATTTTATTATATTGCATCACAGAATCAAAAACAATTTATATGGGAAATTAACCAATGCACAAAATAAAAAATTCTGTATTGTTTAAAAAAATCAACAAATCAAAAGATTGAAACAATGGCAATAGTTGAACTCTAAACAATGGCAATAATAGATTACATAAGTATTCACCCTCTTATTTTAAGATTGGTAAAACCACCCTAGCTACAATTCTAGCTATAAGTCTAGTTGGGTAAATCTCTATCAGCTTTGTACAACTGAACACAATAAAAATTTTCATTGATCCAGTTTTGCTATACTGCTCGATTTCCATCAGGTTGTATGGGACTCTTATTGAACAGCAGTCTTTGCTTCCAGAAATTCTTGGTGGGATTGAGGTCTATCATCATACGCAGTATATATGTGGCTGCCTACATCGTGGTCGAGTTTGGTGCCAAAAAGACGGGCATGGCATGCACTCAGAACATTCCATTTATGGGAGTATTCTCTTCATGCCTCTCTTGTGCCAGACATGACCATGTACAGCAGGGCATAAGAAGCCCATCCCATGAATCTAATTGTACTGGCCCAGTGAGAAGATGCCCATCTTCCCATGACCTTCTCACAGACCAATGCTTTTATTATGAAATCAAGTGATAGACTTTCATTGTACACAGGTGAATTCTAATGAATGTGAGTGTGACTAAACACAACTGATTATTTTTTTCTAAGGATTTCTATAACTGCAAAGGCGTAGTTTGGTTTCTAATTAGAATATTTAGTCTTGGTCTTGGTTAAGGGCAATCATGTCTCAAAAAATAACTAAATCATAAAAAAATATATACTATGGAAGACCTGATTTTACCGGTATACGTTCAAGATCTCGACAGCAGGAATTCCGGCGTTCACAATGCCGATGCTGGAATACCAACACTTACTGCCAAGATTCCGAAGGTAAGTAGCGGAGTTAGGGTGATGGATAGGGGTTAGGGTTAGGCACTAAGGGGGTAGGTTTAGGTTTAGGCACTGGGGAGGGGGAGGTTAGGGTTAGGCACTAGGGGTGGAGGTTAGGGTTAGGCACCGGGAAGGGAGGGTTAAGGGTTAGGTTAGGTATATTCACCTCTCCTCATCAGGATTCTAAACTGGACGGGATGCCAGCATCAGGACTCTGACCGCTGGGATGCAGAGTATCGGCATCTCGTACCCTACCCGATTGGACCTACACAGGTGCTGACCAATAGTTGCTTAAATGCTAAATACCGTATTTTGAGCAAAGTATGTAGGAGATCCACAAGGCTAAACTGCTAAACTAGTTCTTATGAGGTCCTGGTACAAATAATGGTTTTTCCTATGCACTGACCAACATTTTAAAGTTCCAAATCAGGACTCCTTGCATGCGCATGAAAGGGGGTGTGGCTTTGTACCCATGAGACCACACACCTTGGTGTATGATGTTTGTGTGCCTGATTGCGTGTCACACTATCATTTCTTATCATGCTGGGGGTTGCTCAGCTATCCAGGTGCTGTTGGGTAGCCACCACGCTCTCCCTGCACAGTGTGGATGATGCTCACATGTAATTTGGACTTGTTTTTGTTCCTACAGTATTTTTAACATCAATAAAATTCATTCCCGAGCACTTTTGACCATTTCACAGCTCACAATATTGTTTTTTCCACTATTAGCCAAAGGCTGCAGTGAGCTGGCTGGCTAAACTAAGTGACATGAGCAGCGGCACAAATACATGGCAATATAAAAGAATATAGCACATTTATGAAACATACTGTAGTGGCACTGCAGTGGCAGACAGGTTGGCAGTTTAATAAACTATATGATCCTATAGAATGTTTTAATTTAATCAAGAAGCAAATCAGAGGCCTAAGGCCAGCACAGGTAAATAAAGTAAAACAAAGCTAGTTTGTACAAGGGGCTCCAAATTGCCTTTTTTCTACTCCCAGTATTCAAATGGACTATGTGACATGCTGATTTGTACATTATCATTAAAATAATCCTACTGGATTTCCCTCCAATTAAAAGATTCTGGGTGCAGATTAAGGACTATGCTATTGCCCACCTCCTTAACTACTTGTTACTGACACCAGAGTGGGCCATTCTTGGAGTAACACTCTCGGGAGCTAGATACACCAAAATTAGTAAGAAACTCCAACTCATTATCTCTGCTGCTGTTAAGAAAGCCATACTCCAGCACTGGATTCATCCCAACCCTCCTCGCTTGTATCTTTTTAATGATAAATTATTTTTCCATTTTAAAATGGATTGGCTGGAGGCATCCGAGCATAAGGAGGCTATAGTGTAAAATGTTTTTGAATTATGGGAAAGCTACGTAGATATTTTGCCTTCCTTAATGCCGCTGCAGGTTAAAACTTGCTTTCAGCACATGGGTTGGTATGAGACAAGAATGTTGTTGGAAGATGAGCCGATTTAGGTGTAGTTGCTAACTATCGTCTATATGGGCTTGAAGCTGGACCCCTTGGAGGACTGAGTTACCCCTACCTCTCCTCTTATCCTTGCTTTTTATTTCTTTTGTTATTAATTGTAGATTTCTTTTCATTAAATTATTTGGTTGTTTATATGAGTCCAGAGTACACCTTGTATTGAGTATTATATACTGATCTTGTATACACTTAGAACATTCCATTTATGGGAGCATTCTCTTCATGCCTCTCTTGTGCCAGACATGGCAATGTACAGCATGGCGCAAGAAGCCCATCCCATGAATCTAATTGTACTGGCAAGACACAGGAAGACTCGGGTGAGAGATTTTGCAATTCGGAAGGAGCTATGAGACATATAAAGGGCAAGGGCTCTGGACAGGGTCGGATTAATAATGGGGCTGATGGAGCTAGAGCTCCAGGCCCACCTTCAGAATAGGCCCACAGACAGAAGCATTTCCCCCATCGTCCCTCTCTCCCATCCGGATCAAAAGCCGAATGCATAAACATTAGCTAGGTCTCCCAGCACCGTTTATGCCCAAACACAGTGACTCTGTAGCGGCTCCGTGGCTGCCTCTGCACCACGTAACATGTGTGACATCACACGGTTGCCAAACTACACCACCGCACCATGAAGCAACCTGGCCCTGGCTATGACCAGTTGACCACCAGCAGAGCAGCTCCTTGAAGGCGGCCTGGCAGCAGCAGTCCTTAGGTGAGGTGCTTGTCAGTCCTGCTGGCCAGGATGCCTTGTTTCTGCTGTATAGTAGTATAAATTGTACACGTAATACAGGGCAGGCAGCTGGCTTAGTTATGTTTATTAAAGATAAATAATTATAAATAGATATTATATGTACTCCAAATATTTATACTATATACACATAATTGTATATACAGTATATTTACATACAATGTGTATGTGTGTGTGTATATGTGTATATATATATATATATATATATATATACATGCGGTGTGCATGTGTGTGTATATATATATGTATATATATACATACACACACACATGTACACGCACATGTTTACATACTGTGTATATATATATATATATATATATACACAGTATATATATATATATATATATACATAGTAGTATTACATACCTGTGTGTATGTATACAGATATATGTAGTGTGTATATATATGTATATATATATATATATATATATGTATATTTACATAATAAAAATTTGTTTATAAATATATATATATATGTACAATGTATTTATATATAATATGTATAATGTGTATATATTATAAAGACTTATAGAAGTATTCACCATTGAAAATGTTATTCGTCTATTCACCCCGTTTGAAGGCAACATTTTTTATTTCTATTAAGATGCTGTTTCTTCTGTAAATTTGCACATAACTTGCTTCTGTGTGTTTTATGATATAGTACCTAGTGCTAACTGTATATTACCCACCTTATCATTGTTTCTGTATTGTTTTGGCAGTCCCCCAGAGGTGTCACATCCCCCATTTTTAAGTCATAATAATTACCAAGCTAACCAACACTGGGCTAACAATGGCGCAGCAGGATCCAGATCACATTCTTTATACCCCCCCCCCCCACACATCACTAGTCAATCCCCCTGCAGAAGCAAACAAAAGGCCCTTCATACGTTTCAGCTCCAGGCCCATAAGGACCTTAATCTTTCACTGGCTCTGGGCTAGCATATAGGAGTATAAGTGGACTCGGCTGGCAGATAAATGGGCATGGGGGAACATTGAGGCATATAAATAGGCATGAAGGGGCTTTGAGGCTGATATGTTGAAAGTATTGTCCTGAGATATGTTAATTTTTGGTGTATTTTGGAGGGGTGTCAAAGGAAATTTTCGCCCTGGCTGAGATGGGATGGGACTAATGACATCATTAGTTACAAATAGAGCACCAATGCCACACCAGCCATCTATATTGTAGTTTCCTCCTTAAGAGGAAGTAGCAAATTGTATCAAAGTTTGATACAATTTGCTACTTCCTCTTAAGAAGCAGATGAAGGCATTTAGCCTCAGGAATTAATTAATTGCAACATAAATAACAGAATAAACTATAATGAGTAATGAACCACTGTGTTACTAAACACTGATCATATTGAAAGAATGACAAATTGACACTGGTTTAATTTTGCATATAAATTTTTTTATACGTGAGCAGTCTCACACTGTAGCCCAGCAAGATGTGTGCTGAGCTGCTGTGAGGGGGGGGGGGGGGAGGGCGACGCCGGATCCGGGCCACTCTAGCTAGCCTGGGCCCGGGTAGACTGTATGAGCTCCCCCGCCTCTCGGCGCCCCTGCATTTGATAGTTGCATTGGTTTTTGTTTTCCCTTAGCCCTAATTCCACCCGCTATTTCTCTTATCCCATATTTAGTATTTTTGCTATCAATGGCTTTTTAGCATCATATTGTGTTGTCAGTTATTTTATTTTAATTTTAAGAGTTAAGTTATTGAAGGTTTTACAGTTAACATTACTTGAAAATGAACACGCACAGATAATGTAGTGAGGCATAATTTTAGCAATGTTAAGCTCTTTTGCTCAAGTGGGGTTTGAACAGCAGAGTTCATGTACTGAGATAATATATAACAGTAGATCAGAGCATATGTTTTAACCTTGCCCTTTCCCTAACAGTTCCTCCGGATCCTCTGTTGCCGGCCAGCCACCTGTGTCCCAACCGGTTGTTTTTCTATGTGTGATGGCTGCTGTCACTTGGCTGTACGTAAGTATTGGCTGTAATTGTGTATCCAATCTGTTTCATGCTTAGGCATGCCATACCACTTTATCTGTGCTTGTTCATTTTACAGTATTTTAAAGTTTATCTTTTATTTTGAAGAGAGCTGCACCAACATCTAGCACGGACACTTGTGAGATCTTATATAACTATGAATTAGATGGCAGATGTGTAAAACCTGTCATCAGCCGTTAAGGTGTTTATAACATTCTCTCACAAATTGGTTTTGTGGTGGGGTTAGTAACTCAACACTGATTACTAGCCCACAGGGGTGTATTTAGGGATCCGAGTGCCCAAGGCAAGGTAATGGACTGGCGCCCTCCTCCCCCCATAATTTCAGGAAGTGCCCCCCAGTAGTAGTCCCCCCTATGCAGTGCCCCCAGTAGTAGTCCCCTCTATGCAGTTCCCCCAGTAGTAGTCCACCCTATGCAGTCCTCCAGTAGTAGTGCACCCTATGCAGTGCCCCTAGTAGTAGTCCCCTATGCAGTGCCGACAGTAGTAGTCCCCTATGCAGTGCCCCCCAGTAGCAGTCCCCCCTATGCAGTGCCCCCAGTAGTAGTCCCCTCTATGCAGTGCCCCCGGTAGTAGTCCCCCTATACAGTTCCCCCAGTAGTAGTCCCCTTATAAAGTGCCCCCAGTAGTAGTCCCCCCTATACAGTGCCCCCAGTAGCGGCCATCCCCCCCATAATGTGCCCCCAGTAGCGGCTCCCACAATACAGTGCCCCCAGTAGCGTCCATCCCCGCCCATAACATGCCCCCAGTAGCGGCCCCCACAATACAGTGCCCCCAGTAGCGGCCACCCCCTATACAGTGCCCCCTAGTAGCCACACTCCCCCGCTGTGCTGTGCCAGAAAAAAAAAAGCAACTTACCTGATCCCGCTCCGGCCGACGACCGCTGCTGTCCACTCCTCCGGGCCTGCTCTCGCTCTGCACTATGGGATGGGAGAGACATCATGACGTCTCTCCCATCACTCGCTGCGGGGGAAGCCGGAAGACGGAGCTCATGAGTGAGCTCCAGCCGGCTCCCTCCATGGACGCAGCAGCCAATGAGAGTCTGTCTTACTCTCATTGGCTAGCTGCTATAACAAACAGACAGCCGGCGCTGGCGGCTGTGTGTTCGTAAACTGTGTAGGGCAGACCGCTATCACTGCGGTCTGCCCTACAGTTGGGGCCCAGGGAACTAGCAAGGTAGTCCACCCATTGGCTACTGGTGGTACTGCTAAAATCACATAATTTGGGCTTTTTTTTGTTCCTACAATATTATTAACCTCAATAACATTAATTTCCACTCGTTACTTTCCAGGCAATTTTGACCACCTAACACAATATTGTTCACCAACATAGGCCAAGCCAACTCACAAGTACGTTCAATAGAAAACAATACAACACAGAAATTTACTAAAAATCGTACGTGGAATATCAAAATAAATCTTCTTCAAGTCTTTGTTAACTAGCAGCAAACAGAAAAATCCTAAACCATGTGTAAATAGCAACAGAAGACATGAATGCCCCTTACACAAGTGTACATGTCCCCAGCACATGCCTAGTCTCAGTGCCCAAACTGTATTTTCCTCCTGGGGGCGCTGGGCCACCGATGACTGTCCCATGTAAAGTCCCGATCAATCAGCCCTTTTGTTGAGCAGTTCCCTAAAATCTCCCCAACCATAAAAACAGTGCTCCATACCTGCGAGTCAGAAACAGTGCAGGTTGGATACAGTGCAGGGTATAGTGTGGGTCGTATACAGTGCAGGTCAGATACAGTGCAGGTTGGATACAGTGCGGGTTGGATACAGCGTAAGTTGGTTACAGTGTGGGTCGGATACAGTGTGTTATACAGTGTGGGTTGAATACAGAGCAGGTTGGATACAGTGCGGGTCGGATACAGTGCAATTTATAGTGCAGGTCGGATACAGAGTGGGTTGAATACAGTGCAGGTCAAATATAGTGTTGGGTACAGTGTGGGTTGGATACAGTGTGAGTCAGTTACAGTGCAGGTCGGATATAGTGTGGGATTCAGTGCAGGTCTGATATAGTGCGGGATACAGTGTGGGTTGAATACAGTGCAGGGTACAGTGTGAGTTGGCTACAGTGCGGGTTGGATACAGTGGAGTTTATAGTGCAGGTCAGATACAGTGCGGGTCTGATATAGTGCAGTGTGGGTTGAATACAGTGCAGGTCGGATACAGTGCAGGATACAGTGCGAGTCGGATACAGTGCAGTTTATAGTAGAGATATGCGTCGACCTCCATGTTTGGTTTTGGTTTGGATCTGGATCTCCCCTGGTTTTGGATCTGGATTGGTTTTTGCAAAACTTCACTTCCGTGTTTTGTTTTTTGGTTTTGGTTTTAGATCTGGATTTTTTCTTAAGAAATCATAAAAACAGCTAAAATCACATAAAATGGGCCTGTTTTTGTTCCTACAGTATTATTAACATCAATAACATTTATTTCCACTTGTTTCCAGTCAATTTTGACCACCTCACAGCTCAAAATATTGATTTTTTCATCTAGTTAAGGGCCAAAAGGTTGCATCCAGCTAGCTGACTCAAAACTGATTGATAAATAGAGTTGAGGACTGTGCAAAGATGATGGTTGGGATACCCCTTGAGGATTGAAGAATTGATAGTTGATATTTGGCGCAGCTACTGGCTGAAGTAAGAAGAGTTGATACTTGATAATTGGTGCAATCACTGGCTGAAGTAAGAAGAGTTGATATTTGATAATTGGTGCAGCCACTGGCTGAAGAATTGATAGTTTGTGCAGCCACTGGCTGAAGTAAGAAGAGTTGACACTTGATAAATGGTGCAGCCACTGACTGAAGAATTGATAGTTGGCGCAGACACTGGCTAAAGTAAGAAGAGTTGATATTTGATAATTGGTGCAGCCACTGGCTGAAGAATTGATAGTTTGTGCAGCCACTGGCTGAAGTAAGAAGAGTTGACACTTGATAATTTGTGCAGCCACTGGCTGAAGAATTGATAGTTGGCACAGACACTGGCTGAAGTAAGAAGAATTGATAATTGGTGCAGCCACTGGCTGAAGAAGAGTTAATACTTGATAAATTGGTGCCGCCACTGGCTGAGGTAAGAACAGTTGATACTTGATAATTGGTGCAGCCACTGGCTGAAGTAAGAAGAGTTGATACTTGATAATTGGTGAAGCCACTGGCTGAAGAATTGATAGTTGATGGTTAAATGTTGATGCAGCCTCTGGGCTGAGTAATAGTGGAATACAGAGCTATGATTAGGAAGGAAACAGTCCTGCAACAGCCTTGAGGGCTGGAACTCTTGGCAGGTTGCGACCGTTACAGCCTTGAGGGCTGGTGAGAAGTGACGACAGGTGGCCTTTGGGCCGTGAAGCAGGATGAGGCCTTTGGGCCGTGTAGAAGCCTTGAGGGCTGAGAACCCTTGGCTGAATGTCACTGTTGTGCTACTTGTGCCGCCGGGCTGACATAACAAGCAGCAGTTGGTTCAGAATTTTCTTTAAAAAAAATGAAAGGGGCATGCAGAAGATGCTGTCTGTGGCCATTACAATTTCTGGACATTCATAAACCATAACATTAAAAAGTCAGGCAGCAATACCTCAAACAGCACATAATGGAAAGGAAAACGGAGCAAGATGGCATTGTCCTTGAGCCCTCCAACCCACCCTTATGTTGTATATATGAAACAGGACATTCACAGTTTCACAAGCCAATCACTTCAGCAACAGGGACTGCCACTTGTGGCTGAAATGATTGGTTTGTTTGGACCCCCCACAAAACAAGCTGCCAATGCTCAGTGGACATTGGTGGCAATGATCCCATACACAAACTGGCTTTACAATACATTAGATTAGATGTCATCATCATCATCCCCATCAGTGTGTGCATCCTGCTCTTCTTCACGTGCTGGTAAAGGTCTTCCTCGTGGAATTTGTACTTCATTTTGATGAACATCATATTTTCCACATTTTGGAGACGTAACCTCTTACGACAATCACTGACAAGGTTCCCGGCTGCGCTGAAAACTGTTTGAAGAGTACACACTGGAGGGTGGGCAACTTAAGTACACAATAGCCAGTTTGTGCCAGGGACTCCAAATTGCCTCTTTTTTCTGCCAGTAGTGAAAGGATCAAGTATGGTCTCGAAAATATAGTGATCTGATTTCAAGAGATTTACGACCCTTGGATCCTGGCAAAGCAAATGAAGGGCTTGATCTACAAGTCCGACATACTTAGCGAAATCACTCTGTTTCAGCTCCTCCTTCACTTTTGAGGGCTGGTGAGGATGTTTCTGTGGAATTACACAAGGAGGATATTTATGTAGTTGGCGATAACAACAAGGATGATGATGAGGATGTTGATGGCGAGAATGTTTGTGTAAAAACTGTAAATCAGGCAACAGTTGTTGCCCATGGTGGGAAAAATCCCATTGTTGGCATGCCTGCGCAAAGGACCAAAAAATTCACATCTCATGTGTGGAATCATTTCCACCCAAATCCGGACAACTTTTGCAAAGCCATTTGTAACCGTTGCCATGTAACAGTGAGTAGAGGTAAGGACCTTAACCATCTTGGAACCTCCTCCCTGTTATGTCACTTGCAGCGCATTCATCAAATTGGAAAGGGTATTCAAACTTTGGGGACAAAAAAACAAACAACAATCAGTCCAGTGTCACCTAGCTGCTCCCTTCTATCTGGATCCAAGCGCCTGCAATCTCCACCACCAACACCTGTATCATCATCAACATCATCATTCGTGGTCGGAAGTAGTCCTGCATCCAATATCATAAGGACTAACTCCTCTCCTATCCATTGTTCCTCAGAAGGATCCTTGAGTGTTACACCTGCTGTTGCTGCTGCTGTTGCTGTGAGCGGATCTTCATCCCAGAAGGGAACCAGGAAGAAGACGACTTTTAGTAGTTCAAGAAGTTCAACTGAACAATTGACTGTCACACAATCCTACAATACACTAATAGGAACAAACACACAGCTGCCGGCGCCGGCAGCTGTGTGTTTGTTTTAGCAGCCAATGATAGTCAGACAGACTCTCATCGGCTGCTGTGCCCACTGCCGGAGCTGGGCTGGAGCTCACTCATGAGCTTCATTTTCTGGCTCCCGCAGTGGATGATGGGAGAGACGTTTCTCCCATCATGCAAAGTGGCCCGCGGGGACTGCCGGAGCCCGGGGAACAGAGGAGCGGACACCGGAGTGGGGATTAAGGTAAGTGGAGTTTTTATTTTTTTTATGTGTGTGTCTATCTGGGGAGAGGCTACTACTGGGGGCACTGCTGGGGGGAGGCTACTACTGGGGGCACGATTACTACTGGGGGCATTGCTGGGGGAGGCTGCTACTGGGGGCACTGCTGGGGGGAGGCTACTCCTGGGGGCACTGCTGGGGGGAAGCTACTACCGTGGGCACTATATAAGGGGCACTGCACAGGGGGGGACTACTACTGGGGACATTATATAAGGGGCACTGCATAGGGTGACCATTACCTGGGACAATATATAAGGTGCACTGCGTAGGTTGGACTATATGGCATTATATAAGGAGCACTGCATAGGGGGACCACTGCTGAGAGCACTGCATAGGGGGCCACTACTGGGAGCACTGTATAAGGGGCACTGCATAGAGGGGACCACTGCTGGGGGCACTGTATAAGGGCTTGTTTAGCTATACAAGGGGGGAGGTGTCCAGAAACCTTTCAACCGGCCCTGGCCTTGGTATATCAGCCTTCATAAATGATGTTGATGGCCTTGCATCGTCATCATGACTGCTGCCGGCAGCTACAAAACTGGTATGTGGATCCTGCACTCCTGTCCTCCATACTCATTGCGGTCTTATAGTAGTGTCACCAAGGAATTATAGCGCGGCTAACGCACACAACCAATCACACACAAATTTTTTTTTTATTTTTTCACTGGTGGTGTGGCTAACACGCACGCACTGCTGGGGGCACTGTATAAGGGCTTGTTTAGCTATACAAGGGGGGAGATGTCCAGAAACCTTTCAACCGGCCCTGGCCTTGGTACATCAGCCTTCATAAATGATGTTGATGGCCTTGCATCGTCATCATGACTGCTGCCGGCAGCTACAAAACTGGTATGTGGATCCTGCACTCCTGTCCTCCATACTCATTGCGGTCTTATAGTAGTGTCACCAAGGAATTATAGCGCGGCTAACGCACACAACCAACCACACACACAATTTTTTTTTTTTCACTGGTGGTGTGGCTAACACGCACACACAAAAAAATGTTTTTATTTTCACACTGGTGGTGTGGCTAATACGCAATTTCGCACACACAAAAAATTGTTTTTATTTTCTCACTGGTGGTGTGGCTAACGCACACACAAAAAATAGTTTTTATTTTCACACTGGCAGACTAACACGCACACACTAAAAAATTGTTTCTATTTTCACACTGGTGGTGTACACACAAACAACTGTTTTTTGTGGCTAATACGCAATTGGTTTCATTTTTTACTGGTGGTGTGGATAACACGCACACAAAAAAAAATGTTTTTATTTTTTTTACACTGGGGGTGAAGAAGAGCATCCCTGATGGACAGAGCACCCCCTGGACAACACAGCAGAACAGCCAGCCCCTATGGACAGGACAACAGCCAGCCAGCCCCTATGGACTACAGTCAGCCCCTATGGACAGGACAACAGCCAGCAACAGCCAGCTAGCCCCTATGGATAACAGCCAGCAGCCCCTATGGACAGGACAACCTCAAAACAGCCAGCCCCTATGGACAACAGCCAGCCAGCCCCTATGGACTACAACCAGCCAGCCCCTATGGACTACAACCAGCCTGCCAGCCCATATGGACAGGACAACAGCCACCTATAGCCAGCCAGCCCCTATGGATAACAGCCAGCCAGCCCCTATGGACAGGACAACCTCAATTATGCAGCACAGCTCCCAGCACAACCTAGTAGTAGTAACAAGTCACAATGCACAACAGTAGCCACACAGCAGCGCAGCACGTCTCCTAGCTCCCTCCCTCTTCACTCTCCACATCCAGAATGAAAAATGGCAGCGATCATGGGACCTTTATAGAACCTAAAACCCATGAGAATCCGACAGTGGGATGATGATGTTTTGCCTCGTTTTCAGATCCGAGTCAGGCGGGAAAACCCAAGCTGACTCGGATCTGACTCAAATCCCCTAACTTTGGGTGGGTTCGGATCACTGAGAGCCGAACCCGCTCATCTCTAGTTTATAGTGCAGTTTGAATAGAGTGCGGGTCGGATACAGTGTGTTATACAGTCTGGGTTGGATACACCAATAGTGCACTTACTGTGACAGTGCGGGGTGCTGGCGGTGTCCTCAATGAGAGAGTGCCAGTGGTGTTCTCAATGTGGGGGTGCCGGCAGTGTTGGCAGTGTGGTGGTGTGGGGTTGCTGACGGCGTTCTCAGTACGTGGGGCAGCAGTGCAGGGGTGCTGTGAGTATCCTAATTGCAGCGTGCCGGCACTATCGGCAGTGCGGGGGTGCCGGTGGTGTCCTCAGTGTGGGAGTGTTGGCAGTGTGGGGTTGCTGACGATGTCCTAAGTACGTGGGGAGTGTGGGGGTGCCGGTGGTGTCCTCAGTGTGGGAGTTCTGGCAGTGTTGGCAGTGTGGGGATGCTGATGGTGTCCTCAGTTTGTGGGGAGTGCGGGGGTGTTGGCAGTGTTCTCAGTGCAGGGTGCCAGCGATGTCAGCAAAGCAGGGGTGCCAGCGGTGTCTTCAGTGCACGTGTTCTGACAGTGTCGGCAGTGCAGGAGTGCCGGTGGTGTCCTCAGTGTGGGAGTGCTGGCAGTGTGGGGTTGCTGACGGTGTCTTCAGTACGTGGGGGTGCCGGCGGTGTCAGGCAAGGGCACTGGGCGGCATCTTACTACCTTTCTGTGCCCAATGAATTAAATGGGCTTAACGCTGATTGGTTGAGAGATGCAGAAAAGAGAGGGGGGTTTAACCCCCTATTGTTCCTCAGCACACTGAATTATACTAGCAACAGTATATGAACACTATATGGTAATAGAATTTCAGAGATATTAGTTGCATGCATTTGCAAATACATGGGATACTGCTAGGCCTCGTCAAGGCTTCTCTGTCACTAGAAGTCCCTACGCGGTTTTGGTTTCTCTGTCACTAGAAGTCGCGCGGTTTTGCCTCGATTAGGGATCCGGGGCAGGCTCCCTGCCATCTCGACCCAAGGCAGGGAGATCCAAGCTGTGTCTCGGATCCCCCGGATCCCCGAAATTCGGGTGGGTCCGGTTCCCGAAGAACCGGACCCGCATATCTCTAATTATGACTATGACTGAAAGGAGTTGGATAATTACTTGCATGACCTTCTAATATGTCTTCATCAAACCCAAATTTAACTAAGGGTATGATTAAGAGATGGACACACTAGCACAGCTGCTGCATCTTTGCTACTATATACAAAAGCCACAGGAAACCTCTTACGTAATGAGATGCCCACTGCTGGCTTCTTTAATCGGATGCTGCAACCAACTGCTTGATGATCAGACATCTGAGTAACCCTCAGGTTACTCAGGATGTTCTGGATAATCACGCTGCCGAGCGACATTGCAGCCCCAGATCTGCACCTACGCAGTACGGCTTCTGCGCATGCACAGATCTAAAGACACTAGAGATGTATGTAAACCATACTTGCCAACTCTCCCAGAACGGTCGGGAGGCTCCCAAAAATCAGGTGGCGTTCCCGGCTTCCCGCAAATGAGGGCAAGTTTCTTGGACTGTACATAGCTAAAACCTGTTGGAGAGCCTTGAGGACCGCGTTTGGGAACCTCTGCCATAAATATTTAATTAATTCAGTTCATTTACATGTCAAGTTTTCCCATGAAATACAGTAACAAAACCTGTTTTGCACATCTGTCTCTAAGGTATAATTGTGTAGCTGTAAAGCTCTATCCACCCTGCTCAATGCATAGTTATCACTTGTTTACAAGTGAATCACCTGAGCTTCACTGATGAGCTAAGCAGATTGCATGCTATACAATTGAGCAAATGGTGGTAACACTGTACTGGAGTGATCATACCAAGAAATACTGTACAAATATCTGATGACACAGCTTACATCATGGTGATAGGAAGATGTACCTACTGTAAATACCATGCTGGGATGCATACAGGTAGGCAAATTCTGGACAAGGAAGCACCATCTGCTTACAGTTAATTGCAAGCTACTACATAGAGTGCCAGCCAGCAGTGTAGCGCCATGAACTGCTTCTTGCAGCCTACCCATAATTCATCCCACAACTAGACCACACAGAGTAGACAGTACCCCAGGGCTGCCCCTCCACTCAGCCTCCGGCCACGCCACACTGGTGGTGACATGCAGACACACAGCCTCCCCCTCCCCTCGGCAACATCACACCCAGAGTCCACCAAGGAATAAGTAAGTGAGATGCCTAGGAGGCGGGCAACGTGCTGCTGCTTACCATCAGTAAAGGAGTCAGGACCTGATTCAGCATGGATCGCTATTGCAACAGCGCACACAGATCGGTCAATGGTGCGTACTGCGCATGCGTATGCAGTGCAGTGCACATGCATGAGTTAACATTGCGATCGCCTTGCAATCACTGAAACAGAATAAAACCCATCGCAGAGTGAGTGACAGGCTGTGAGTGTGTGTGGGTGGTGACAGGGTAGTGGTTAGAGAAACGCAGGCGTGCCTGTCCATTTGAGCGCTATTGCATGGGCATGCATAAATTAGCAACTGAGACAGCATACGCAGCTGAGTACTCACTGCGTGCAACAGGACTTGGCAGGTCACACCTGCTGTAATTCTGCATGAGGGGCCGATGTTACTCGATGTTCCCGATGTTTACGCAGGACTGCAAGGTATTACAGATGTGAGAAAGAGGTAGTGGGCGCCAATATGCAGGCTGTGTGACGGCGTTGCGATTGCATTCATTAGCATATTTTCACAATATCGATCCATGCTGAATCAGGCCCTCAGTCCGTCCCTGTCTGTCATCTCCAGATGTTATGGATCTCCTGCACTATGGAAAGCTTAAAGAAGACCATAAAGAAGACCAAGTATGGAGAATGGTCTCCCCCATCCTGGCTTTAACAAACTCATGTGCACCCATATTTGAGAGAGAGCATATCAGGCAATAATTATTAAGCGACATATGATTTGAGAAAATTAAATGATGTCACCCCTAAATAGTCACAACACCCTGCACAGCAGAATTTTTTTTTTTTCCAGTGATGGTGGCAGGGCACTTGAAGTGTTGAACTCCTGTTGATATATAAACATTCATGGGCACCCTCATTTAAAAGAGGGGAACAGATTTCAGGATTTTTTTTTGTATTTCTTTAAGCAGAGCTTCATCAAACTTCCAATAAGCTTTTTATGTCTCTTTTACACTTTATTTTTACTTCCTTGTGTTTATAACCATTAATTACACATGTCTATATAGGAGGGTTATTCAAAAAGTAATGCCTAAATGCTCAGAACTAAAATTTTATTATAGATACAGAATTGAAAATTTGCAGTAAAATACTTTGAAGTCTTAGTAACAGAATGACTCTACTCAAAAACTTCACCATCTGCCCTCAAACATTTTCTCCACCTCTCAACCAAAGCTGTGAATCCACTTTGGAAAAATTCCAGTGGTTGGTGTTTGACCCAGGAACGTATGGCGTTTTTAACAACCTCTATGTCTTCAAAATGTTGACCCCGGAGACAGTATTTGAGAGGGCCAAACAGATGAAAGTCAGAAGGGGCCAAATCAGGACTGTATGGTGGATGTGGCATTATTGTATACCCCATTTTGGCAATGTCCGCAGATGTTGCCATCGAAGTGTGAGGTCTGGCATTATCATGGTGTAAGATGACATTTGCCAGTGGAATTGTTGACCTTTTTTTGCGGATGGCTTCTTTCAGCTTCTTAAGTGTAATAATGTATCAATCACTTGATTGATTGGTTTGGTTCCAAATAATCGATGAGAATAACACCTCGGCAATCCCAGAAGAATACTGCCATGAGTTTGTTTACGGATCGCTGTGATTTAAACTTTTTTGGCCTAGGTGAACATAGGTATTTCCATTGCTTTGATTGGGCCATTGTTTCTGGGTCATACAGGAATACCCAGGTCTCATCTCCTGTAATAACATTTTCCAAAAACGTCTCAGGGTTGGCTTCAAAGCTGGTCAAAAGCCATTGCACACTTCCACCCTCTGGGCCTTATGATCCATGGTTAATTGCTTTCGAACCCATTTAGTACACACTTTATCTCTGATGGTCACACAACGTTCTTTCTGAATCATGGCATCGACTTTGTGTCAGTTCTCTGCAGTCACTGAAGTTGATGATCTGCCACCACGAGGTTTGTTGCACACGGACAATTCTCCCGATTGAAAATGCTTCATCCACCTTCTGACATTGCTATAGTCAATTGTACGCTCACCATACACTTTTTCCAGTCTTCTGTGGATTTCTGTAGCACTGCAGCCTTCTTTTTCCAGAAATTCAATGACGGCTCTTTGTTTCATCTTGGATTCCATGGTATTTCTTGGACTACCTAAACAAAAATACATATATAGCTAGCAGATATATTAAACTACAAACTGACAAAGTTTCATATAAATGTTGTATATTATTTCAGAGTTATGAGCATTTAGGCATTACTTTTTGGACAGCCCTCATATTTTTTCATGATTAAATGATCTCTGGTCTAAGTTTTATTACACCCACTTTCAGCTGATTGTACTGTCTTGGCTGAATGGGTTAGCGTGCTCGGCCAGGCATTGCATGGCACTGCACACCACAGTGGAAGTGTAGACTCAGACTTACAGTAGCAGATGCAATTAAAAAAAACACATTTTTTTAAAAAAAAATTCTAAATTAATTAATACTAATTATAACAAATGTATTTATTTTCATTTATTTAAAATGGAAAAAATGCTTTATTTTGCTATGAAAGCATTATCGTTCATCACTCCCCTCTATCTCTATCTCGAGATGGTGATAGTGATCGGAGGACAGCGCCATTTATGCACTATCCTTGTTTAATTAGAAATGTTTATCTTCCCCATGAAAAGCATGGAAAGCTTTTGCAGGACATGGCTACCACTGGTGATGCTCAGAAACAGTTCCTGCTATTGGTACACTATGATAAACGGTAAAAAACCTTATCTCTGGTTAAAGCAGCAGTTTTAGCTGGATAAAGCTTTTCGAGATGTAATAAATCCCAGAACTTTAATCTTCCACTGGCTAGTCCTCTATACTTCGACTGCTCCAAGGGTCAGATGCTGGTTTAGGCTACTTATAACCTTCTCATATCTTACTCCCAACTGTAGGATAATGGTATTCCCTGATTCTTTTATTTCTACCTGAAACCTAAGGCATGCTTGAGAAGTCAGGGACTGGCTGACAAGTTCTCACCTTAAGCCAAGGTTTTGAACTATTTGTGGTCATAGGGACTGAGGGCCTCATTCAGAGGCGGTCGGAGGATGCAAGCGGTCGCTCAGAAACTGGGCGGTGACTTGCATCCTGACCGCCCGCCTCTGTTGCGGTCGTTAGGCTGTGGGTTAACACCCACAAACTCTAATGACCGCTTCGGTGATGATCGCGACAATCGGGGCTTACGACGAGACACTAGGGTAGGGTCTCCCTTGTCGTAAGCCCCGGAGAGCTTCTGGCTCTGTCTGAGCCGGAAGCTCTCCACTGACATCACTAGTGATGTCAGTGGGGCCGCCCCCAAACGGTAGGCGTTCCCATGGGAACGCCTCCGTTTGGCCTGCCACTCCCCTAGCCCGCCTTCCAAACGGGGCGAGCTGTCAATCAACATCGACAGCTCGCCCCCTTTGGATCGAGACCCGCTACGACCGGCGCTGTTGGTCGTAGCTGGTCTCACGCATGCGCACGACGGCGCCGGCGCCATCGTGCGCATGCTCTGTGGGGGGCCATCGACCCGGTCCGAGCGCATCGGCGCTAACGACCGGGTCTGAATGACCCCCTGATTCACTACGGATCACAATTCTGCTTATACGCCCGCATGCTATTTACATGTTTGCATTCACATAGCGATCGCATCCTGACATAAAGACACCCACTTCCCCTTACTCACATCCGTATACTAGGACAACATAGCAAAACAATTGGCAACATCGAGTAACATCGGACCCAGAGACACACTTGCAGAAGCCCTGACCTTACTCAGAATTTACTAACAGGCACGCACACTATCAGTGCTATGGATGCTTATAGCCATGCAGTGGATAATATTTATGCACGCCCATGCAACGGCGTTGAAACGCACTGGCACGCCTGCATTCGCCCGCTCACCCCTCCATCACCACCCAGAAGCGGCACTTCCTGTCAATCACTCTGTAAAGAGTCTGCGTAGCGTCTGTGTATGCAGTTCTGACCGCAGCATTTGGCTCGCGCACGCATACTGTGATGCATACTCATGCGCAGAGCAAATTAATTGACCCATTGCGTGCGTATTAGCAACTGCGTTCCTTGCTGAATCAGGCCCATAGTCTGAAAGTCTTTAAAGCAAGTCAAGTGCATATAGACATGCAACTGCTCTCCCCCTCAGCAGGATCAGTAATGGTGGGTGACTCTTCCAAGACGCTTTATGCTTCACCCTGAACAATGCTATCCTATGTATGTGGTTAGTTTACCTACTGTATATGGCAAATGCGATGGCATACGTATAGAGTGTTACAATTGATATGGATAATGGAGGATATCAGCACAGATTGACATTTAAGCCTCCTCAATCGAAATTGAAATTGTGTTTAATTTAATAAAATATTGTGTTATACAAAAAAGTGATACAAAATAAAAGTAAATATATATAAAATGTGTTGACATTTAATCATAATAATAACATTTTAATATCAAAACAATAAGGTAGGATCAAGATTACAGCTTAATTTCTGGCCAACAGTGAAATCTTGCAGTTGATGGAAAACATCTTATAATGTTATTCATCTATTACTAATCTTTTTACGACATATCTTGTAAATACTCAAATAATTACTTAGAAGCTGATACTGAATCCAGACTCATCTTGTATCACATGACTCTGTTTCTGTTGTAAGTTGACTAACATATTACAGTTCCTTGATCTACATGGTAAATGTGCGTGAGTAAAGAAATGGGCGTCTTCATTTCCCGAGCTTACACAACACCTGCAATCTATTACCATGTGGTAGCTAAAAAAATATCATACTTTTATGACAACTCTAAAAATTGTTACATAATATAATGAAAAACAGAGGAATAAACAAGACTAGGAACTCTGGAGTGTCATCATTACCGCCCCAGGCATCCCAGTATAATGGACAGGAGTTTCTACTAAAGCTGTGAAAAATATATATACATTCAATTCTAACATAAACTTTATTTGAATAAACAGATCCACAAAAGCCTTGTTTACAGTTTCCAATATAAAATGAAATATTTTCTTGTTTCTTTACTCCTCATTACTGGTATAGTGCCACTGTGTCACCACCACTTAACTCTTAAACATCCGCTGCCACCACTGAATATATAATACAGGTGTGTGCTACCCTAAAATGCACACATTACCATAAGGTCCTTGCTGGATCTGTGTGTACCAGTTATATGTGCATGCCTGAATTAACTCAGTGTTCCCCTGCATCCTGTTATCTGCCGCTTAATAATCCAAAAAGCCAGGTTATGTTATCTGTCATGTGAACTGACCTCACTCGCACACCGCTGACACCTATCATTACCATAAGTTCTGCCAAAAATTAAAGCTGATCACTATGTATGTGATATGAAAAGTACTATAGCCAGAAGTAACCAGTATTCATCTTCATCACCAGCCAAGTGCCAAGTAGCCAGCATGAGAAAGTGTGGTGGCTGGCAGTGAAGTGTAGCCTCAATGTTCCTGGCTACGATCATTTTATGTCTGTTTATAGCATTCCTGGCTGTCTCCTCTTCCAGGATGTCCGGGAGACTGCTGGGAGTTCCCAAAAGTCAGCAGGTATGCTTAGTGTGCAAGTGGTATTTAAATGGATATTTTGGATTGATTTTCTCATCCATTCACACTATTACAGATCAAGGCAAAGAAGATCATGTTACTTTGTGGGTGTAAGTTGTGTATGTGTAATTATCTATTGTTTTAATATTCTGTATTCATTGAGACCCATTCTCTGCCAACTCTGAACTGGGGCACCAGAGCTGGCCCTAGTCAATTTGGTGCCCTAGGCAAAATTTAGACTGGTGCCCCCTAGCAGATAATCCCACCAGCAATCTTATGTCGGGTGCACACTAGATGATGTCCAGTGTACCCGACCTCGTCAGCGATTGGACCCTGTGGTAGAGCCAGCATTGCCAAGTGCAATACACACTTGCAGATGCCGGCAGGGACGGCGGGGGCCATGCTGCTTTCAGCAGCATGGCCCTAGCTAACAATATCCCCCGTCGGCCCTGATGGAGGATGTCTCTGATGACATATGGCTATAAAATACATTAGGGATGTGCAGGCTCGGATAGGTTCGAGTTTGCACGTGGAGTTCGGATTTTTCCCTCCAAAAAAACGGAACTCAGAAAGAGGCAAAACGTCATCTTGCACGGACGAACATCATCATTCCCGGACTTTTGCTCCTTAGGAAATTGCACCCCGGACGTTGGACAAGTATACGGAGTGCCGATCAACAATTTGTGTCTATATGTCTATACAATATATATATAAATATATATATACATACATATATATACACACGTATATATATATATATATACATATATATACATGCACAGTGTACCTGACTGTATATCTATATATATATACATGCACATATACATATACAGTCAGGTCCATAAATATTGGGACATTGACAGAATTTTCATATTTTGGCCTCTATTCACCACCACAATGGCTTTGAAATGAAACAAACAAGATATGATTTAACTGCAGACTTTTAGATTTAATTTGAGGGTAATTACATCCAAATCAGGTGAACGGTGTAGGAATTACAACGGTTTCTATATGTGCCAACCACGTTTTAAGGGGCCAAAAGTAATGGGACAAACTAAACAATCCTAAATCTAACTTTCACTTTTCAATACTTTGTTGCAAATCCTTTGCAGGCAATTACAGCCTGAAGTCTGGAATGCATAGACATCACCAGACGCTGGGTTTCATCCCTGGTGATGCTCTGCCAGGCCTCTACTGCAAATGTCTTCAGTTCCTGCTTGTTCTTGGGGCATTTTCCCTTCAGTTTTGTCTTCATCAAGTGAAATGCATGCTCAATCGGATTCAGGTCAGGAGATTGACTTGGCCATTGCATAACATTCCACTTTTTAGCCTTAAAAAACTCTTTGGTTGCTTTTGCAGTATGCTTCGGGTCATTGTCCATCTGCACTGTGAAGCGCTGTCCAATGAGTTCTGAAGCATTTGACTGAATATGAGCATATAATATTGCCTGAAACACTTCAGAATTAATTCTGCTGCTTTTGTCAGCAGTCACATCATCAATAAATACAAGGGAACCAGTTCCATTGGCAGCCATACATGCTCACACCATGACACTACCACCACCATGCTTCACTGATGAGGTGGTATGTTTTGGATCATGAGCAGTTCCTTTCCTTCTCCGTACTCTTCTCTTCCCATCACTCTGGTGCAAGTTGATCTTTGCCTCATCTGTCCATAGGATGTTGTTTCAGAACTGTAATGGCTTTTTTAGATGTTGTTTGGCAAACTCTAATCTGGTCTTCCTGTTTTTGTGGCTCACCAATGGTTTGCATCTTGTGGTGAACCCTCTATATTCACTCTTGTGAAGTCTTCTCTTGATTGTTGACTTTGACACATATACATCTACCTCCTGGAGAGTGTTCTTGATTTGGCCAACTGTTTTCTTCACCAGGGAAATAATTCTTCTGTCATCCACCACAGTTGTTTTCCGTGGTCTTCCGGGTCTTTTGGTGTTGCTGAGCTCTCCGGTGTGTTCTTTCTTTATAAGAATGTTCCAAACAATTGATTTGGCCACACCTAATGTTTTTGCTATCTCTCTGATGGGTTTGTTTTGATTTTTCAGCCTAATGATGGCTTGCTTCACTGATAGTGACAGCTCTTTGGATCTCATATTGAGAGTCGACATCAACTGATTCCAAATGCAAATGTCACACCTAGAATCAACTCCAGACCTTTTACCTGCTTAATTGATAATGAAATAATGAGGGAATAGCCCACACCTGTCCATGAAATAGCTTCTGAGTTGATAGTCCCATTACTTTTGGCCCCTTAAAAAGTGAGAGGCACATATTGTAACCGTTGTAATTCCTACACCGCTCACCCGATTTGGATGTAATTACCCTCAAATTAAATCTGAAAGTCTGCAGTTAAAGCACATCTTGTTTGTTTCATTTCAAAACCATTGTGGTGGTGAATAGAGGCCAAAATCTGAAAATTCTGTCAATGTCCCAATATTTATGGACCTGACTGTATATATATATATATATATATATATATATATATATATGTGTAACCCCCCTTTAACCTCTAAAAGGGATACTGGGTTACTAACTCCTTTGTTACTCCTAATGTACCCACCCTTAACCTCTCTCTAAGTGGTGTACCTTTCCTCTATAATTAATCCAGTGCCTCCACCCAAGTATAAGTAAATAGATAGTAGGCCTACTTGGGAAAACCCACCAAAATATATTGTAATGTGATGATAGTTGAAACCGTAAATGTTCTCATGTAAATAAACACTCCAAGTTATTCATTTGTAAACATCTTTCTTATTCTTAATTATTTTAAGAACAGTATTTAAGTTATAACCTTTACATTGCTATAATTTACAATGAATACATTCAAATGAGTTTGCACCAATAACATACTATTAATTTGCATTACATCAACCTCTTTTTCTCCTTTTGCACTTAAAACTATAATGTGTGATCCCTTCTCATGTACAACAATATAACTACCGGTGTGAGCCACCGAGCCTCACATATATTTTCTACAGCTTATAAGATTGTTATACATAAATAATATATTTTAACTTTCAGTTGGTATATACATAAATCGGCTGGTAAGCAGTTCTCTCTGTGAGAGCGCTAGGGTTGTCTTTTACCCTCCTTGGTATGCACAAATTAGAAGTCTGTGTCCACTGCAGCCAACTACTATTGTCTTTCTTTTACAGTCAGTTAGTGACCAGCAGTAGTAGCAATAAGTGGTTACTTAGAATATAGGGCCTGATTCAGAGCCACTCGTTCGCTCTGAGCGATGTTCGCACAACTGCGCATGCGTATGGGTCGTAATGCGCATGCGCCAACCAGTCAGTGCGATCGGAAATCGAGAGCTCGCCAAATAGCGAGTGCCTGCTAATTTGAGTGACAGGATGAGGCGTTTGTGGGTGGTAACAGGGGAAGGTGCTTGAAAACGGGGAGTGGAGATCCGAACGCAGGCGTGCCAAGCGGTCAAAACGGGCGTTTTAAGGGTGTGCATAATTAACAAAGCAGCGTCATCGACCACGTCACTTGGTTGTTTCTTAGCCTGAACTGTTCGCATGATTGCGGTAGGAAAATTCAACCACAAGCACTGCGAGCAGTTCAGACGCCTTTCGATGTACTCGATTAATCAAATAAATAGCGGAGATGACGTAGGATGCGAGCGGCCAGGGGGCGTCTTTACAAAATAGCGTGCGCATGTTTCGTTCGCTCACTCAGACATAGAGGCGTCAACAAACCGCAAAGAGCGAGCGCTCAATTTAAATAGCCGGCCCCTTTTTCTGAACGAGCGAGCGCAAATAGTGTCCGGCTCTGAATCAGGCCCATAGTTTCCAATGAGAACAAAGTATAACACTAGATACCACATAGTTACCTCCTGAATTCACATTTGCATTATACCATCCAAGTTTAGTTTATACTGATGACAGTCAAACTAATGCCTTCCAAAGGATAAGTATGACCCCAGATGAAGCAAGTGACTACTGTAACGTCGGTGTACACCCTTATTCTCTGTGCCCTAGTCTTCCTTTCCCTTCAACAGGAATTTATGCTTTCTTTCTGCTCCTATGCAGATGGTAACAGTAGTCTACTTCTTCCCCCAGCACTTTCCTTATAAGGCAGCTACCCACCTTCTCTAGGGTCGGTCAGCTAGATACTTGGTGAGTGCAGTGTATATATTTACTCACTGTTAGCAGGGCGCTGCTGCCACTGCTAACTTGTCAATCGGTGACCTTCCCATCTGCAGAGAAACCCCTGGCCTCTTTCTGCTAACTGCAGCCCACCTCTGTATTACTGCTGTTGAGCTGTCCTGCAGGGAAATACCACTGACCACCGGGTACAGCCACTGCCACTCCACCTCCCCAAATGTAGATGCACCCCTCCTCCTGGGATACAGCCTCTAAGCTGCGGGGATGTGCTGCGGCTTCACCCACTTACAGCCTCTGCTCACCACCGGGCCCTCTGCGCTGCTCCGCTGCCGGGACCACCGCTGTTGCTGTGTCTCTCTCTCCCCCGGCTCTGTCATAGCCTGGCACCAAGCAGGCAGCCCTCCTGTCACTGGACAGTAGCAGGAACTTTCCGGAGCTGCCTCCCCGCTGACGTGGTGGCTGACACCGGGACTTCCTGTGCAGCTCCTAGCCACTTCCACTCAAGCTGCCAGGTCCACCTCCTGCGACGCCGCCTCTCTGGCATAATCAGGTAGACAGGGTGGGTGCTGCTGTCAAACCTTCTTCCCCAGCTCCGGCTGGGCTCCCTCTCCGGCTCTGCCCCCCTGCGCCCGGCAGCATATCGCTTCTCACTGGCTTCCCGGGTCACAGGAGGGCAGGCACTGGAGGGAGGGATCAGGAGACTGCCTCTCAGCTGCTTCTAACAGCTGTTATATATCCTCCCTCTCACCGGATCCTATTTTCCTGACAGGAACCGATTCACTCCCATCTATATTACTCCGTCCCCTTCTGCAACTATCACCAATGTCTGTGAAATGTATATCTGCAGCATGAAGCACTAAAGTCCACTGGCATCATAGATATCTAACATGCACAGGGTACATACATTTCCACATATTTACTTATATTTATTTACATCACATCACATATATCCCTACAGTATATTTAACATTTACCTCATACATGGCATTTTGCTGTAAATAGATGAATGAAAATATAGACCTGTTTCAATTGTATATATGAATTATATTTATATGTAATATATCTTCGTAACCCTAACCAGGGTTACATATATTTATACATGCACACACACACATATATATATATATATATATATATACACACATATATATATATATATATATATATACATACACATGCACACATATATACATATATATACATGCACACACACACATATATATATATATATATATAGTACATCTAAAATCCCGCCCATCCACTTGCTATACAGTACATATACTCTGTGTGTTTGTATGTGTATAATATATATATATGAAAACAAACTGTAATAATCTCGCACCAAAACATATATGTATATATTAGTACATCTAATCCAGAGAGATATTATTTTTACAGTTCTCTAAGACCCCAAACTTCTCCAAATTTTATTAAATATAATATAAATAATTATGGAGGTGCTACCTGACTATCTTATAATTGGCATAATCAGAACAACAAAAGTACATCTAAAATCCCGCCCATCCACTTGCTATACAGTACATATACTCTGTGTGTTTGTATGTGTATAATATATATATATGAAAACAAACAACTGTGATAATCTCGCACCAAAACATATATGTATATATTAGTACATCTAATCCAGAGAGATATTATTTTTACAGTTCTCTAAGACCCCAAACTTCTCCAAATTTTATTAAATATAATATAAATAATTATGGAGGTGCTACCTGACTATCTTATAATTGGCATAATCAGAACAACAAAATAAAAAGATAAGATTTATGTCTGGTGCACTAACAGGGTAATGCTTACTTCGCATCCAATTGTTACTCCGGATTAGTTAATTCAAGGTGTGTATATATGTATATATATGTGTATATATACTTTGTATATGATATATATATATATACATATTAGGGGTGTGCACCGGCCACTTTTCGTGTTTTGTGTTTTGGTTTTGGATCTGGATCTTTCTTCGTGTTTTGGATCTGGATTGGTTTTGCCAAAACCACCCTTCCGTGTTTTGGGTTCTGGGTTTTGTGTTTTGGATCTGTATTTTTTTTTAAAAAAGCATAAAAACAGCTAAAATCACAGAATTTGTGTGTTTTTCTGCTCCTATGCTATTATTAACCTCAATAACCTTAATTTCCACTCATTTCCAGTCTATTCTGAACACCTCACACCTCACAATAGTGTTTTTATATCCAAAAGGTTGCACCGAGGTAGCTGGATGACTATGCTAAGAGATACGAGTGGGCGGCACAAACACGTGGTCCATCTAGGAGTGACACTGCAGTGGCAGACAGGATGGCAGTTTGAAAAACTAGGCCCCAAACAGTACATAATTCAAAGAAAAAAAAGAGGTGCAAGATGGAATTGTCCTCCCACCCACCCTTATGTTGTATAAACAGGACATGCACACTTTAACAAACCAAACATTTCAGCGCCAGGGTCTGCCACACGACTGTGGCTGAAATGATTGGTTCGTTTGGGCCCCCACAAAACAAGCTGGCAATTAATGTGTCCCTGCACAAACTGGCTCTACGGAGGCAAGATGTCGTCCTCATCCTCCGATTCCTCACCCTCTTCAGTGTTGTGTACATCCTCATCCTCACAGAGTATTAATTCGTCCCCGCTGGAATCCACAACCACAGGTCCCTCTGTACGTTCTGGAGGCTGGTCTCCCTGGAAGAGTTGATAATTCATTTTATGAACATCATCTTCTCCACATTTTGTGGAAGCAACCTCCTACGCCTTTTGCTGACAAGGTTCCCAGCTGCACTAAACACTCTTTCGGAGTACACACTGGAGGGGGGGCAACTCAGGTAAAATAGAGCCAGTTTGTACAGGGACCTCCAAATTGCTTCTTTTTCCTGCCAGTACAGGTACGGACTGTCTGACATGCCTACTTGGATGCTGTCACCGATGTAATCCTTTAACAGACAGAAGCACGCTTGTCGCTGCTGCTTTAAGGATGCAGGTGCGGCTACAGCCCACACATTTCACAAAGACAGAAAAAAAAACAACAAATTTTTTTATTGTTTGTGGAGCGCACTTTGAGGGTTACACCACCCTTTAACAGACAGACGCACGATTGTCGCTGATGCTTTAAGGATGCAGGTGCGGCTACAGCCCACACATTTCACAAAGACAGAAAAAAAAAGAATATTTTTATTGCTTGTGGAGCACACTTGGAGGGTTACACCACCCTTTAACAGACAGATGCACGTTTGTTGCTGCTGCTTTGAGGATGCAGGTGGAATCTAGACGGGATTTGTAACCGGGGACACACTACCTCCATCAATTGTCTAAATCCCACTGCACTAATGGCGGATACCGGACCCACGTCTAACACCAACATAGCAGTCAAGGCCTCAGTTATACGTTTTGCTTCAGGATGACTGCTATCATTGTCCTCATCGCTAGGGACTGTTGGAGGGTCAATTGTTTAGTAAAAGTGGTGGTGTTCCTACTTCCTCTCTGGGATGATGAACAACTCCCAGCAGCAGCAACAGCACTAGGAGGAAGTGGTTCTTGATCTTTCCCTATTTTATTTTTATCAGAGAAAGTTTGGTCCTCCATTTATGTTATATTGATATATACGTGCGGCTAAAGTGCACACAAACACAGAAAATATTTTTTTATTTTTGCTGGAGAGTAGTGCACTTTGTGGGTTACACCACCCTTTAAGAAATGAGCCAGCCGGCTCTTTACTTATGGGACACAGGCGCACGCTTGGCGCTGCTCCTTTGTTGATGCACATGCAGCCACAGTGCACACAATTCACAAACACAGAAAATATATATTTTTTGGTTTGGACTGGAGTGTACTTTGGGGGTTACAGCACCCTTTAACGGTCAAGCCAGCCGGCCCTTTACTTATGACACAGGCGCACGCTTGGCACTACTTTGTTGATGCACGTGCGGCTACTGCGCACACAATTCACAAACACAGAAAAAATATTTTGTTAGTTGGTTTGTAGTGTACTTTGGGGGTTACAGCACCCTTTAACGGTCAAGCCAGCCGGCCCTTTACTTATGACACAGGCGCACGCTTGGCACTACTTTGTTGATGCACGTGCGGCTACTGCGCACACAATTCACAAACACAGAAAAAATATTTTGTTAGTTGGTTTGTAGTGTACTTTGGGGGTTACAGCACCCTTTAACGGTCAAGCCAGCCGGCCCTTTGCTTATGACACAGGCGCACGCTTGGCACTACTTTGTTGATGCACGTGCGGCTACTGCGCACACAATTCACAAACACAGAAAAATATACTGCACAGGACTTTGGAGAACTGACTGCACAACACAGTCCAGCCAGCCCCTATGGACTTTGAAGTAGTGGACACAGCCCCTATGGACAACAGCAGCACAGCGCAGCACAGCACAGCACAACACTACTCTGCACTACACTACACTACACAGCCCAGCCAGCCCTAACTCCCACCCTCCCTCTTCACTGTCCACAGCCGAGTGAGAAAATGGCGCCGAAGCGGGTACCTTATATAGGATCCAAAACCCGCGAGTTCCGGAAGGCGGGATGATGACGTTTTGCCTCGATTTCAGATCCGAGTCAGGCGGGAAAAGTCGAGCCTGACTTGGATCGGCCTCGGATCGGGGGGGCTCGGGGGGGTTCGGATTTCAGAAATCCGAACCCGCTCACCCCTAATACACATACATACACAAATGTGCGCCTTGCAAGGGGTTAGTAGTAGCGGCGACTGCGTGCAACTTAGGGGGTATTCAATTAGGCTGCAAAAAGTGACCTCATTTTCGTCTATTTCAATTAACTCCGTATTCAATTTCAAAGACTTTTTGCAGGTTCGAAAAGTCTTTGAAAAAAAACGGGGATAACTTTTCACCATGTTTTACATGGCGAAAAAAAGTGCAGAATTGGGTTTAGGGGTGCAGGCTTTAAAGAATAGCCTGCACGCCTGGGAATATCTGTCAAAAAAAGTACAAAAAATAAATTATTTAAGTTTTGGGGTATAAAATAAAAATGGGGAACAGTGTTTAAAATAGCGAAATAGGTTCAGGGTATTCTGTAAGTATGTGGCAGGTGTTTCTAGAATAGGCTATTAGCGGCGGGTGGATTTTTGCAGAAATTTTTAAAAATTAGGTTAGGGACTTAAAAAAATGCTAGCACTCGTGTTCATGTACCCCAAATGTGATGGGACCACTTAAAAAAACAAAAAAATAAGCCTAAGTGCTCTTCTGCATTACTTGTTCTAATGTTGGGAAAAAACACCTGCCACGGCTATTTAAAAATGCAGAACACATTCTGCAGGGCTAAACGGGGGTACCCAGAGTGAACCCCCATGTCTGGACATCATTAGGGGGGTCCTAGTGTGGTACCCCCAAGATGTGGGAATACCGCTTTATAGGATCCCTGGTGTCAAAATGACCCAGTTTTGTGAAAAGTGATGAGTATGATGTATTGTAAATGCCTTGTTAATGTTTTACAATGTTGATATTGAATGCTGGTACTTTGCCTGGTATTACCCTGCTTTATTTACTGTAAAAGCAATGTGCCCTATTTCCTCAAGAGGAATGGTATATTCCCCTTTGAATTATACTGTTGCAGTTAGGGTGGGGGGCACGAGGCAGGACTTCGACATAGAACTGTAAAGGGGAGCCCTGTATGTTAAAGATAGGCTGGTTGGCTGCTGTAAGGCTATGAGCAGTGGCACGCGACTACGGCGGGAGAAAAGCCGGCACGTGTTGGAGCCCCGGATGGACCTTATAAAAAAGCTGCCCAACGGACGGTTGAGGGAGTCCCGAGGTGATAGCATAAAAGCTGGACCTGCGCACCTACCTTTTTAGCATTGGCGGCCGGCCGGCGGGAGCAGGGGACCCTGATCACAGAGGTGACCGGGCTGTGACAGACTTCAACTCCCCTCTTGTGGCCGGAAAGTCCGGGGAGAGCCGGGAAGAGAGGCTGGCTGCCGGCAGTGACGAGGTCCGGAGGCGGGATCAGAGGAAGGAGGAGCAGACGAGCGGGGGCCATCCTTCTGTGGAGAGTAACTCCCATCACCAGCTGAGAACTCGCAGGAGAGGTCTGCAGATACAGTAAGCATCACCTCTGCATTGCTCCGATATTACTCTGCTGTCAACTCTGCAAGCATAACCCTCAGCTAGCCATAGACTCTGCATTACTCCGATATTACTCTGCTGTCAGCTCTGCAAACATAACCCTCAGCTAGCCACAGACTCTGCATTACTCCGATATTACACTGCTGTTAGCTTAGCTTTGCAAACATAACCCCCAGCTAGTTACAGAAGTGAAGGGTTCTAATATCTCCCCACACCATTACATCTGTGCCCATTATCCCTAAGTGTCACTACAGCGGACAGTAGGGAAACTTAAAAGCAGGAGTATAAATTAACTCTTAAAGCAAAGTGGTTGAGACTTGCTCTTACACCTCCTACAGTGTTATAATATACAGAGATTAGGAGTGACATTCAGCCAACAGGCTAGTAAAGTGAAGAACAGGACGAGGATAACATTGTTGCAAAATACTATCTGCATGTATGAATTCCACTTTCTGGATTCTTCAAAAGGTTACAGCAGCTTATTTGCTTATATTGCAGCCAAGACTGCCTTAGCTACTGTTATAAGTGATTTATAGGTTGATAGCATCATTCTCTACCAGGCAGTACTAGCCTTAACCTCTGTAGCCTGGATTACAAAAGACAGTAATTGAAAGCCAGCAGGGACTCGTTTAATTGCTCTGAAACTTTTATGTACTGAGTTAATAGTTACTGCAGAGCCCTCAGTTAAATTGTCAGAGCACCAGGATTATTCAACACAGTCTCACCAGGCTCTACATTTAAAAACCCCATTGGAGGACTTTAAGATTCCATCAGCAGCAATTGTGCACCACCGGTACTGTTAGCTGATCAGCTATTTATAGAGTATAGGGTTTAAGTATTGATAGAATATATTGCTATTGTTGATTTGCCTGATTTATACCTTTATGCAATTAAGTTATCAACTGTCCAGTGCATTGAGTTAAGCTGCTTACTTTGCAGGGGAGCGACTGTGGAGGCTTCCTGTTTCCAGTTAAATAAATCATCCATTGGACCTGTGTCCCTTTCCTGTAGTGAACAAATTGTTATATGCATGCTATGTGTGAAATGTTTAAAGCAGGCTTTTGTTACCAGTATTTTGCATAATCTTACTTAACCTTAATATTGAAATAATCGGTAACACTGTTTGGCACCAATTGGTTGATATCTTGTGTGGGGGGCTGATCGCTGTTAATCCACCCAGAAAAGAGTCGTCTGAAGAATCATACCAGACTGGGACCCTCCCGGTCATATTGGTAAGACACCCAGTGGACATTATCAATAGCAGTTAATTAGGGGGTGTTACACTAGGAACAAACCCCGAAAATTCCCACATTTTTAGCGATACTTACCTTTCCGCAGGCTCCCGTTTTCGCTGCATCCTGATTGAATGCAGGGATAAAGCGGGCTTGCGCCCGATACTTTATCCCCGGAAAAGCTGCGATGTGGAGCGAAAAGTCCAGCATCGACTTATCACTCACTAATTGAATACAGCTTTTAGAATCAGGCTCTATAAGGAGGGAGTATCCCAGTTCCTCAGCAGGACCCCACCCTCTCAACAGGGCACACCCCCATCAGGGCTGCTTTAAAAAATTTCCCGGGCTGGATTTCGATCCCAATCCGCCCCTATATATATATATATATATATATATATATATACACATATATACAAATATATGCCCACCGGCAGTTGCAGCTAATGCTAATACCTTGATGCAGCTAATGCTGCTGTTGAAGATTCAGCCTGGTCCGGTCTCCATTGCTGGGCAACGGACGTTGGGCCGGGTGGCTATTATGTGCTGCTATATGGAGGCAGAGACGTGAGTCACGTCTCTGCTCCGCAAAGGCCCATGGGAGGAGTGGCCGCAGCTGGGCATGCCCTACCATGGCCATCTTGTTGTGTCCTCCTGTAGCCTAGAGAGAATGAGCTTCTGTGTAGAAGCTCATTCTGACCTGGCTCACGCTGCGCTGCCTGATCGGAGCTGAGCTCTGATCGTGGCAGCAGCAGGTGAGGGGCAGCTGCCACTGGCCGTGGGAGGTATTGAAAAGCATCACGCAATAAATGGGCAGTGGCAGGTGGGGGGGGGAGGGCTGGGTAGCTGCAGAGCCTGAGGCCCCCTTGGCACTCCAGTCTCCCCTAAGCATTTGATTATTATGCCTATACCTAGGGCCGGCTCTGTGAGGCACAATTAGGTCCTTTTGTGTAGCAAGAACGTCCATGTACACAAACAAACACCCCTGAAAATGTGCCCTTTCCTCCTCATTATAATAACTCACTCTGTACAATAAAATATTGTGCTTTGCTAAACAACACTATTAATAAAATGAAGGAAAGGAAAGGGAGAAAATATAGAAGGAAGGAAGAAAAGGGAGGATGGAAAGGAATAAAATTGTGATAGATATGGGTAATCCTTAATGATTACAAATTGATACTCTACTAACTTGTTTTGTTGTATACAAAAAGTAAGGAGGAGCATTAATAAGCACTGGCATACAATTATTTATAGTGGCAAAATGATATTCAATAGGTTTATTAAAAATATGAATGCAATAAAATTCAATAAAATATATATATGCATACTAGAAGGTGCTGATAGTGTAGTAAGTTTTAAATGTGAACAGAGCATCAATAGTAAAGTGGACACAAGTGGAATCTAGTGGATATCTGCAAACTGTGCATGCACCGTAGAACGCAATCCCTGACTGCACAGCACCACCTATACCCACATGGATGGATGGAGATTGCAAGTGCAGATAGATTAATCTGTCTGTTGACAGACCACTCCTACCATTAAATTTGCGTTTCTGGGCAGTATCTGTGCAGTGACCATGCAAAACACATTAACATGTTCCATCCCGTTGTAGCATGTAAATGGAGATGGAACCAGGGGCGTATCTATAATGGATGCAGGGTGCATACGAGCCCCTGGGTCCAAAGAGGCCCTGGACCACACACCCTGCACACATATTGTCTAAAACTCTCCTGTCTGTGGTCTCGTGTCGGTGTCTGCACTGCACAGAACACCGGAAAACCATTTTTCCTGCGTTCTGCGCATGCGCAGTAGACTCTGGGTACACTCTAGTGCCCAGAGTCTACTGACTCTGCATAGGCCAGCCAGCCGCATCAGTCGGCTACTGGTCACCGGGGAGAGAGGGGGGGGGGCCCGGCACGGGGAATGTACACGGGCCCCATCGACTCTTAATACGCCCCTGGATGGAACTAATGTTTCACACAGATTTTTTGCATCCAGCATGGAATGGATGCAAGTTCTGATACTACTGATGACTCCTGCAAATGAAAAAACAGGGGGCAGGCTGTACTTTTGCATGGAGATGCATGGATACTCAGCATACATGGGCCTTTACCTGCATTAGCACAAGGTAGTAAGCAGGCTGCCGCGGTCATAGAGAAAAGGAGCAACAGATACGCCTAACTCACAATCAGCCTCATTTTGCATACTTTAAAAAGGATTGGTATGGAATGCCGGTGTTCAGGATTCCGTCACTCAGAATCCCGATGCCGGCATTACATAACAAATATTTTAATGCTATAAAACACAAACCTTTACGTAAAGTCAACAATCATAATTGCATCCAGATTGGTTGTAACCCCCGCGATGCAGTCAGAAAGCCGACGGTCGAAATGCCGACCGGTAAATGCCGACCGGCTGGCGTTCCCATGGGAACGCCTTAGTCTGGGCAGCCATGCCCCCGGCCCGCCCACATCGACAGCACGCCCCCTTTGGTACGAGACCTGGAGCGACGGTTTGCCCGTCGCTAACCGGGTCTCACGCATGCGCACGACGGAGCCGGCTCCATCATGCACATGCGCACTGGGCCACCATCGACCCGCTTGCGAGCGCTCAGTGCTCGCAAGCAGGTCTGAATCAGGTCCAGAGACTTTATGTAACTTTATCTCAAGCAGACACATGACTCTGTTGTGCTACCACAGGTCCCAGGCAGACTATTTCTCAGCAGCTTGTCTCTTGGGGATGTAGTTAGCAGACTGACGGCCGGGATGCCACTGGTCTAAATCCCGACGGTGGAAGCCCGACAGGGGACTTATGATAGGCGTCGAAATACAGTACCAATGCCTATCTTAATCCCGAAGTCAAAATCCAGAAGGACGCCATCCCGGACGAGGTAAGTCTGGTAGGTCTTAAATGTTAGCCACGGGAGAGGGGGGGGGGGGGGGAGAGTTAGGTTTAGGCAGCGTAGCAGGGTTAGGGGTTTTTTTTGGGAGGGGAGGTTAGGGTTATGCACCCCTAGGGGGGAGGGTTAGCATTAGGCACCACTGAGGGGGGTTTAGGGTTAGGCACTAAGTGGGGAGGATTAGGTTTAGGCACAAAGGGGGGAGACAGGGAGGGCTAGGGTTAGGGTGCTGGGTGGGGAGGGTTAGGATTAGGCTACAAGAAGGGAGGGTTAGGGGGAGTAGGGGGGAGGGTAAGTATACTTACCCGATCCCTGTCGGGATACCGACCATCGGGATGCCACTGTCTGTATCTTGATAGGAGGCATCCCGTCTGTCGGTATTACATTCCCATTCCATCTCTTGTGGTTGTAGCAGTTTACAAAATCTCTGTGTTAGCAGATATGCTATATAGAAGCAACAGTACAGGGGTGGGGGGAGGGAGAACTGTGCTCGGTTCCTGTGTTTTGATATCAGTTTAGGAGACATCCTAGTGAAGTGGGCAGGATGGGGAGATTTTTAACGGGAATTTTCTTGTCCGTGAGTCTGGGCTAAAATTAAAATTAACCCCGTCCCCTACCTGCAGCCCCGCCCTCCAAAGTAGTGAACAGAATCTCCTTCCTCCCCGGGGTTCTCCTGGGGAAGAGATATACAGTATAAAGTCTTCCCCGGGATTCTCCTGGGGAAGAGATATACAGTATAAAGTCGGCAAGTATGGGCTAGATTTACTAAACAGGTGTATCTGAACAAAGGGATGTAGATGATATCCTGGCTATCGGGATGCCAGTACTCAGAATACCGGCACCGGAATCTCAACAATAGTCAGAATCATGGCACCAGAATCCCAACGGTAAGTATTGGGTTTAGGGGGAGAGTTAAGGTTAGGGTTTGGCAATAAGGGGAGGGTTACGGTTAGTCACTAGGGGGAGGATTACGGTTAGGCTTGCGGGGGGTGTCGGGTTAAAGGGTATGGTTAGGATACTTACTGACAGGTGTCTGTATCCTAACCCTGTCTGGATGCCGGCGATTCTGACCGCTGGGATCCTAAGCGCCTGCATCCCGTACCTGACCCTGAACAAGGAGGCTGCCAAATAATGTATGTACAGTCTGTAATTATTTTTACAGACTGTCGGCCGCCGGGTAGTGAGTAAGGGGCACCGGACGGAGACTGCACACAGGCCCCCTCCTCTCTTAATATGCAACTGGGTGGCTGTCATAATTAGTTCCTCTTGCAAATATTTTTTCACAGTTAATTTCACAGTTAATTGTTGTTTAAAACTGCTAGTCTTCTTGGCCCCCTTCTGTGATGAAGCTTCACCCACAGCAACAGCAGCCCTAGCGTGCAAGGATTCTTTGTAGGAATCCTGGGGAAGGGAGGATTATGGCCCTCATTCAGAGCCACTCGCTATTTGCGGTCGTTCGTTCTAAAACAAGGGGTGGCTATTCAAATGAACCGTTCGCTGTTAGCGGTCTGTTCACGCCTCTATGTCTGAACGAGCGAACAAAACTTGCGTTCGTTTTTTGGAAAAATACGCCCCCTGGCCGCTCGCATCCTACATCATGTCCGCTATTTATTAGATTAATCGAGTACATCGACAAGGGTATGAACTGCTCGCTATTCTTGGGGTTGGTGTTTGCTACCACAATTTTGCGAGCAGTTCTGACTATAAAATAACCCAGTGACGTGGTCAATGACGCTGCTGTTTTAAATATGCACACCCATAAAACGCCCGTTTTGACCTTTAAGCACGCCTGCGTTCTGATTTCCACTCCCCATTTTCAAGCACCTTCCCCTGTTACCACCCACATACGCCTCTTTCTGTCACTCAAAATAGCAGGCATTCGCTATTTTGCGAGCACATGAATTTGGGCCGCACTGACTGGTTAGCGCATGCGTATAACGATCCATACGCATGCGCAGTTGGGCAAACATCGCTCGGAACGAACGAGCGGCCGCTTACGAGCGGCTCTGAATCAGGCCCTAAGTTGTCATTTACATACTGAATGCAGGAGGACTACCTCCGATCACTAATGAGGAGACTGATGATCAGAGGCGTCACTTACCTTTGTGACACCCGGTGCGGCAAGGCTTAATTGCTGTGCGCGCCGAAGGCGCGCGTGCTGGAAAGGGGGCATGGCTTCACAAAAGGGGGCATGGCCACGACCCACGAAGCCATGCCCCATATGTGTGCAGATATTGGGGGCATTACCACCTCCCATTCTCTGCACACAATAGGCTTCCCCAGCGCTCCTGCAGCTGCTGTGGAAGCCCACAATCTCTCCCTGCCTGTCTCCATGTCAAGGTGACACCATCCGACGGGGTGACACCAAAATAGCAGAGCAGCTCTGCTATTTTGGTGTCACCCCCTCGGATGGTGTCATCCAGTGCGGCCCGCACCACCCTAGTGACGCCAGTGCTGATGATGAAGGTGTTGGGGGTGGAGATTGCATGTTCAGGGGTGCCGAGAGGGGAGGAGAGGGTACTGATTACCCTGGTCCCGGGTCCCCTGCTTCCCTCCTCCTCCCCCTCCTGTCAGTGACAGCAGTGCCCAGCACTCACCATCTTTTGCCATTGTGTTTTACATCTCTTCCCCGTCTGCTGCCCCTTCACTGCCGAAGTACTGATGCTGAGTGGCTGGTAGTCTGGGATGAGTCTACTCTCCGGTTCCATAGATTCATCATCGCTATTGTCTCCCGTGCTACCTGCCCGTGAATGTCCTGAAGACATCTTAGTCTACAGCTGAGATGTCCTATCGTCTACAGTTTTTCGGTGTGACACATGTTTAAATATTTATTTATTTCTTGGGTGACCTATTGGGGACATTTTGTTCTCCTGTTTATTGCTACCTATGGTATGCCACCCCCATCTAGTGGTGTATTTTGTTGTCATTATGCCTGAATACCTGTAAAGATGTAATTGTGTTGTCCCAGAGGCACTGACTCCTTTACTGGATCTACTGTTGATTTCACATTGAATTAATCTTATTTAAAATATTGGAGCTTTATATTGAGTCTCTGGGCTGTATTTAAGAAGCAGTGGCTTTTGTTAGCACACCGGGCTTTACACTGCTACGAGTGCCGTTTTAAACTTACACCACGGGAAGCAGCAACTTACAAAAACCGCTGCTTCTTCAATAAAGCTCTTATTTTCACAAGTATATCTACTCCAAATCATTTACCACATCTAATACTTCCAAAATGGGTAAAACTAGGCATACCTCTGGTAAGCCTAACCCTCCCTCTCCGCCTCCTAGTGAAAATGCAGACACTAGCTCTGACAGTGCTCACTCCCCTGAATCCTGAATCTGGATCGCGTGGGCCCCTTTCTGTTCTAGAGACTGCACTGGACATCTCTAAGACTCTAATAGCTCATAAACAAAAAACTTTACTCACTTCAGTCCTCATTTAATGTCTCACAAATATGTACTAATTCCTTGAGATTGTCAGCACTGGAGCAGCATACAAGCGGTATGGAGGATAAAATCCAGGTAATTTGAAACACTGTGGGCCTGATTCAGACCCGCTCACAAACGCATAGCACTCACAAGCGGGTCGATGGTGGGGCATTGCGCACGTGCGGCATGCGCAATGCTTGTGCGCGAGCCCCGGAGCGAGTGAGAAATTCACTCGCTCCGGGGCTTACTACAAACGGGGCAGCTGTCGATGTTGATTGACAGCTCGCCCCGTTTTGTAGGCGGGGTGGGGGGTGGCTGGACAAACGGAGGCGTTCCTGAAGGAACGCCTGCCGTTTGTGGGCGGCCCTACTGACATCACCAGTGATGTCAGTAGTGAGCTTCCGGCTCTATTAGAGCCAGAAGCTCACTGGGGCTTGCTACAGACGAGACCCTACCTACCAATGGGGCAAGCCCGCCACCATCACGACCATCACCTGACCGCTCGCAAAGCTGTGGGTGGTCACCCACAGCTTAGCGAGCGGCCAGAAGGCTGGACACAAAAAAAATGCCCTTCAGACCTGCGAGCTGCCCACGGCAGCGAGTGGGTCTGAATCAGGGCCTGTGCCTGCTTCAGATATGGAGGAACTGCCAATGTTTACATAGATTGGGCTATTGTTAGCCATTGATTATGCGTGTAAGCCGCGTTGTGCATGTGCAGCGCTTGTTTTGCGATTCTGCTGTCCAGTGGATTTATTTGCAAATTGCATGATTGGTAGTAAGCATTTGGGCTAGGTAAATGGGGGGTGGTTACAAAAATACAAGTGTGTTAGACTATTTAAACTAGGGGTGTGCACCAGCCACTTTTCGTGTTTTGGTTTTGGATCGGGATCTTTCTTTGTGTTTTGGATCTGGATTGGTTTTGCCAAAACCACCCTTCCGTGTTTTGGGTTCTGGGTTTTGTGTTTTGGATCTGTATTTTTTTGAAAAAAAGCATAAAAACAGCTAAAATCACAGAATTTGTGGGTTTTTCTGCTCCTATGCTATCATTAACCTCAATAACCTTGATTTCCACTCATTTCCAGTCTATTCTGAAAACCTCACACTAGTGTTTTTATATCCAAAAGGTTGCACCGAGGTAGCTGGATGACTATGCTAAGCGATACGAGTGGGCGGCACAAACACGTGGCCCCTCTAGGAGTGACACTGCAGTGGCAGACAGGATGGCAGTTTGAAAAACTAGGCCCCAAACTGTACATAATGCAAAGAAAAAAAGAGGTGCAAGATGGAATTGTCCTTCGGCCCTCCCACCCTTATGTTGTATAAACAGGACATGCACACTTTAACAAACCAATCATTTCAGCGCCAGGGTCTGCCACACGACTGTGGCTGAAATGATTGGTTCGTTTGGGCCCCCACAAAACAAGCTGGCAATTAATGTGTCCCTGCACAAACTGGCTCTACGGAGGCAAGATGTCGTCCTCATCCTCCTCATCCACCGATTCCTCATCCTCTTCAGTGTTGTGTACATCCTCATCCTCACAGAGTATTAATTCGTCCCCGCTGGAAACCACCACCACAGGTCCCTCTGTACGTTCTGGAGGCTGGTCTCCCTGGAAGAGTTGATAATTCATTTTTATGAACATCATCTTCTCCACATTTTGTGGAAGCAACCTCCTACGCCTTTCGCTGACAAGGTTCCCGGCTGCACTAAACACTCTTTCGGGTTACATACTGGAGGGGGGGCAACTCAGGTAAAATAGAGCCAGTTTGTACAGGGGCCTCCAAATTGCCTCTTTTTCTTGCCAGTACAGGTATGGACTGTCTGACATGCCTACTTGGATGCGATGTAATCCTCCACCATTCTGTCAATGGTGACAGTATCATATGCAGTGACAGTAGACATGTCAGAAATTGTTGCCAGGTCCTTCAGTCCGGACCAGATGTCCAAACTTGGTCCTACCTGCCCTGCATCACCGCCAGCGGGTTGCTTAGGATACCTAAGTTGTTTCCTGGTAGCCCCAGTTGCGGGAGAAAATGAAGAAGGAGCTGTTGACGTGTCACGTTTCACTTCAGCTGACAGTGGGCCTGATTCAGAGCCGCTCATAAGCAGCCGCTCGTTCATTCCGACCGATGTTCGCACAACTGCGCATGCGTACGGATTTTAATACGCATGCGCGAACCAGTCAGTGCGGCCAAAAATCGTTTGTTCGCTAAATAGCGAATGCCTGCTATTTTGAGTGACAGGAGGTGGCGTATGTGGGTGGTAACAGGGGAAGGTGCTTGAAAACTGGGAGTGGAACTCAGAACACAGGCGTGCTTAAAGGTCAAAACGGGCGTTTTATGGGTGTGCATAATTAATACAGGAGCTTCATTAACCACGTCACTTGGTTGATTTATAGTCAGAACTGCTCGCAAGATTGTGGTAGGAAAAACCAACCACAAGAATAGCGAGCAGTTCATACACTGTTCGATGTACTCGATTAATCTATTAAATAGCGGACATGACGTATGGTGCGAGCGGCCAGGGGGCGTCTTTTTCAAAATTACGACTGCAAGTTTTGTTCGCTCGTTCAGACATAGAGGCGTGAACAGACCGCAAAGTGCGAACGGTTCATTTGAATAGCCATCCCTTTTTAATGAACGAGCGAGCGCAAATAGCGTCCGGCTCTGAATCAGGCCCAGTGTTTTCACCAGCAGGTCTTTGCACCTCTGCAGGCTTGTGTCGGCCGGAAAGAGAGACACCACATAGGCTTTATACCTAGGATCGAGCACGGTGGCCAAAATGTAGTGGTCTGATTTCAAAAGATTGACCACCCTGGAATCCTGGCAATGCGAATGAAGGGCTTCATCCACAAGTCCCACATGCCGAGTGGAATCGCTCCGTCTTAGCTCCTCCTTCACTTTCTCCAGCTGCTTCTGCAAAAGCCTGATGAGGGGAATGACCTGACTCAAGCTGGCAGTGTCTGAACTGACTTCACGTGTGGCAAGTTCGAAGGGCTGGAGAACCTTGCACAACACAGAAATCATTCTCCACTGCGCTTGAGTCAGGTGCATATCCCCTCCTTTGCCTATTTCATAGGTGGAAGTATAGGCTTGAATGGCCTTTTGCTGCTCCTCCATCCTCTGAAGCATATAGAGGTTTGAGTTCCACCGCGTCACAACCTCTTGCTTCAGGTGATGGCGGGGCAGGTTCAAGAGTGTTTTCTGGTGCTCCAGTCTTCGGCACGCAGTTGCTAAATGGCGAAAGTGGCCAGAAATTTTTTGGGACACCCAAAGCATCTCCTGCACGCCCCTGTCGCTTTTCAGAAAATTCTGCACCACCAAGTTTATTGTGTGAGCAAAACATGGGACGTGCTGGAATTTGCCCAGATGTAATGCCCGCACAATATTGGTGGCGTTGTCAGATATCACAAATCCCCAGGAGAGTCTAAGTGGGGTAAGCCACTGGGCGATGATTTCCCTCAGTTTCTCTAAGAGGTTGTCGGCAGTGTGCCTCTTACTGAAACCAGTGATACACAGCAGAGCCTGCCGTGGAACGAGCTGGCGTTTCTGAGATGCTGCTACTGGTGACGCTGCTGTTGTTGCTGCGTAAGGTGATACATCTACCCAGTGGGCTGTCACAGTCATATAGTCCTTAGTCTGCCCTGTTCCACTTGTCCACATGTCCGTAGTTAAGTGGACATTGTACAACCGCATTTTTCAGGACACTGAGGACACTTTTTCTGACGTTTCTGTACAGTCTCGGTATTGCCTGCCTAGAGAAGTGGAATCTAGACGGGATTTGGAACCGGGCACACACTACCTCCATCAATTGTCTAAATCCCACTGCACCAATGGCGGATACCGGACACACGTCTAACACCAACATAGCAGTCAAGGCCTCAGTTATACATTTTGCTTCAGGATGACTGCTGTCGTACTTCATCCTCCTAGCTAAGGACAGTTGGAGGGTCAATTGTTTAGTAAAAGTAGTGGTGTTCCTACTTCCTCTCTGGGATGATGAATGACTCCCAGCAGCAACAGCGGCAGCAGTAGGCGTAGCAATGCAGGATCCTCCGGAGGAATCCCGGATAGGAGAGTCAGTCATGCCAGTGACATGGCCTGCAGGACTACTTCCGATCTTGACTAAGGAGGAAATTGACGAGGAGGGAGTTGATGGTGTGGTTTGCAGGTGCTTGGATACAACAGGACAAAGGGATTTAGGTGTCCCTGGACTGCTTACGGTCTTAGCCAAAGTTTCTGAACTTGACAGTAACTTTTTATGAACGCGCTGCAGATGACGTATAAGGGAGGTTGCTCCTAGGTGGTTAACGTCCCTACCCCTACTTATTTCACCTTTACATATGGTACATATGGCACATATGGCAAGACAATTGTTGTCCGGATTTGGGCCCTCATTCAGAGCCGGACACTCTGAGCAGAGCGCACGCTCTGAATGAGGGCCGCCCTCCATAATTATGGAGCGTCCTCCTGGACGCTCGTATAGCTGTGGGTCACCACCCACAGCCTATACGAGCGTGCAGGTTGATGGCCGCGATGGTCTTGACCATCGCAACCATCGCCACTGCGAGCCGGAGCCTGCGGTTGAGTTTCTCAACCGCAAGGCCCGGAGTGATTTTGGCTCTATCAGAGCCAAAATCACTCCCACTGACATCACTAGTGATGTCAGTGGGCCGGCTTCTGACGGTAGGCGTTCCCTTGGGAACGCCCCCGTCTGGGAGGCACGCCCCCGGCACGCCCACCAAAGGGGGCGTGCTGTCAATCAACATCGACAGCACGCCCCCTTTGATCAGACACAACGAGCGAAGGAAAGTCCTTCGCTCGTCGCGTCTGGCGCATGCGCACGACGGAGCTCCCGCCATCGTGCGCATGCACAGTGCACACCATCGACCCACTTGCGAGCGGACAGCCGCTTGCGAGTGGGTCTGAATCAGGCCCTTGGATAGAAATATTGCCAGACCAAAGAGGTGGAATGTTTGGTCTTCTGCCCAGGCATGACCGTGATGGGCTTTTTCATCCCACAGACAACAACTGTCTCCCCCGGAGCCTGATTTAAACAAACCACATCACCATCAGAATCCTCCTCAGCGCCAGTTACACCAGTATCCTCATCCTGTTGTACTTCAACAGTGACATCTTCAATTTGCATATCAGCAAGTGGACTGTGGGTACTCCTTTCAGCACTTGCAGAGGGCGTGCAAATGGTGGAAAGAGCCACCTCTTCCCGTCCAGTGCTGGGAAGGTCAGGCATCACAACCGCCACCACACTTGGACTCTCCTTGGGGATTTGTGATATCTTCTTAGAACGCACAGTTCTTCACTGTGCTTTTGCCAGCTTAACTCGTTTGATTTTTTTAGCGGGATGAGGGCTTCCATTGTCATGTGAAGCTGAACCACTAGTCATGAACACAGGGATAGACCTTAGCTGTTCCTTGCCACTCCGTGTCGTAAATGGCATATTGGCAAGTTTACGTTTCTCCTCAGATGATTTAAATGTTTTTTTCTAAGGTCATTTTCCTGAACTTTGTCATTTGGGATTGTATATGCTCTCTACTATGACATTGGGTATCGGCTTTGACAGACGACGTTGATGGCATGTTATCGTCTATGTCATGGCTAGTGGCAGCAGTGGTTCTTGATCTTTCCCTATTTTATTTTTATTGGAGAAAGTGGGTACCTTTTATAGAATCCATTTATGTTATATTGATAAATAAGTGCCACTAAGGCGCACACAAACAAAAAATTATTTTTTATTATTGTTGGAGACTAGTGCACTTTGTGGGTTACAGCACCCTTTAAGAAATGAGCCAGCCGGCTCTTTACTTATGGGACACAGGTGCATGCTTGGCGCTACTTTGTTGATGAACGTGCGGCTACTGCGCACACAATTCACAAACACTTTTTGGAGTGCACTTTGGGGGTTACAGCACCCTTTAACGGACAAGCCAGCTGGCCCTTTACTTATGGGACACAGGCGCACGCTTGGCGCTGCTCCTTTGTTGATGCACATGCAGCCACAGTGCACACAATTCACAAACACAGAAAATAATTTTTTATTTTGTTTGGAGTGCACTTTGGGGGTTACAGCACCCTTTAACGGTCAAGCCAGCCAGCCCTTTACTTATGACACAGGCGCACGCTTGGCACTACTTTGTTGATAACCATGCAGCCACAGTGCACACAATTCACAAACACAGAAAATATTTTTTTATTTTGTTTGGAGTGCACTTTGGGGGTTACAGCACCCTTTAACGGTCAAGCCAGCCGGCCCTTTACTTATGACACAGGCGCACACTTGGCACTACTTTGTTGATAACCGTGCGGCTACTGCGCACACAATTCACAAACACAGAAAAAATATATATTATTTGGAGTGCACTTTGGGGGTTACAACACCCTTTAACGGTCAAGCCCGCCGGCCCTTTACTTATGACACAGTTGCACGCTTGGCGCTACTTTGTTGATGCTCATGCGGCTACTGCGCTCACAATTCACAAACACAGAAAAAATATATATTATTTGGAGTGCACTTTGGGGGTTACAGCACCCTTTAATGGACGGGCCAGCCTGCCCTTTACTTATGACACAGGCGTACGCTTGGCGCTACTTTGTTGATGCACGGGCGGCTACTGCACACACAATTCACAAACACAGAAAATATATATATTTTTTTGCACCTGGGGGAGCACCCCTGATGGACAGGGCACCCCCTGGACAACACTAAAGCACCCCTTTAGGACAGGGACACTGCACAGGACTTTGGAGTGGACACAGCCCCTATGGACAACTGACTGCACAACACAGTCCAGCCAGCCCCTATGGACTTTGGAGGAGTGGACACAGCCCCTATGGACAACAGCAGCACAGCACAACACTACACTGCTCTACACTACACTACACTACACAGCCTAGCCAGCCCTAACTCTCACCCTCCCTCTTCACTGTCCACAGCCGAGTGGGAAAATGGCGCCGACGCGGGTACCTTTTATAGAATACAAAACCTGCGAGACCCGGAAGGCGGGATGATGACGTTTTGTCTCGATTTCAGATCCGAGTCAGGCGGGAAAAGTCGAGCCTGACTCGGATCGGCCTCGGATGGGGGGGGCTCGGGGGGGATCGGATTTCAGAAATCCGAACCCGCTCACCCCTAATTTAAACACTGTTTTCTGGGCGTGCATAGATTGGCCACTGCGTTCTAGCTCGCACAGGAGAGCCCTCTGTGTGTCTGGAGACCCGCTATGTCTGTGGCAGCTTAGATTTGCTCAGAAGGAAGTGATGGCCGTCTGATCTGCGCTGGATGTTTCTGGTGTTGTGCAGGGAAGCAGTCGGGAAGCCAATGGACAGAATCCCGACCGTCGGCCTCCCGAGTGTCTAATCCCAGCAAGGGTTAAATGACAGGTGTCGAAATCCCGATGCCTGTCATTTTGCCTACGCCGGGAGCCCGACACCTGGCTTAACGATCGAAGGTAAGCCAGGCACGAACAGCCATGGGGGGGAGAGGGTTAGGTTTTGAGTTCCCAGGGGAACTTAGGGTTAGGCACCCCCCTGGGAGTTTAGGGTTAGGCTAGGGGAAGGGAGGGTTAGGGTTAGGCACCCCCGAGGGGAGGTTAGGGTTAGGCAACCCCCGGGGGATTTAGGTTTAGGTGGCGAGGAAGGGGGGTTAGGTTTAGGCACTTAGAGGGGGGATTAGGGTTAGGCACTTGGGGGGGAGGTTAGGGTTAGGCACCCTTAAGGGAGGGTTAGAGGGGAGAATAGGTTCGTGAATACTTACCTTTCGACAATCGGGATTTTCACTGCTGCTGGGATGCAACTGTCGGGATTTGAACCCCCGGGCATGCGGCCGGTGATAAATCATACTGAATACGTTATATACATCTACTTTGTTTATTGTAATAATTTTTATAGTTAACACTCACCAGCTTTGTGGAGCTCCCTAGGACTGCAGAGAGATGAGAGATGAGGCAGCAATAGTTTGGCCTCGTTTTTGTATAGTCAGATTGTGCTTGCAGAGTGTCACGACCGGCTGTGTGGACTCCCCTACTGAGGGGATGAAAGCTGAGGTCCCGGACTTAGGAAGGAACCGGAGGCGTGGGGCCTGTATGTAAGAACTCCTCATCCACGAATACCAAATGTTGGCGAGACCTGACTAATGGTGCGGAGTCTAATCAGCCAGGAGGTGTTCACCAGCACCAAGGGGTGCTGTTGGTAATACACTCCGGTACGGTGTCCAGACGCACAATTGCACACCAAGATGGCACTAAATAGGTACTCAGGTATTGATGGAAATACGCTCTGTTGCACAAAGGCTAAACCCTTGCTGGGCACACAGGCGAGGTGTTTAGGACGCACTGTTACACAAAGAGTTAGCAGTTGTTCGGCACACAGAGGCGAAATGTTATAGGACGCACTTTTGCACAAAGAAGTGGCAGTGGTTCCGCACACAGGCGAGATATTTATAGAACGCACTGTAGCACAAAGGATTGGCACTTGCCAGCACACAGGCTAGATGTTATGACGCTCTGTTGCACAAGGAGTTGGTATTTGTCAGCACACAGGCAAGATGTTATGACGCTCTGTTGCACAAGAAGTTGATACTTGTAGACACAAGGAGATCACGAAGAGGGAACTTGGAATGAGGTAGCGGCAGTAAACACTGGATAACATTGGATATCGACAACATTGCACAGGCAATTTCCTTCCGCCTGGAGACAGGCTTTATACCCTAAGGTAGCAGATCATAGGTGGACAGCGTTAGCTGACCACTACCATGCTACCTTTGGGTAAAGGGCAGCAAGGTGATGTGAACTGTCATGGCCGCGTCCATGACGGCAACCACAGTAACCAAAGCACGGCATGGCACACAGCTGTCCACATGGTACTAAGAATAATGCTCAGCACGTCACCCGCCGCTGCACCTGGCGTCTGACCACCCGAGGGATCAGGGGAAGCTGGCCTGTGGTGAGTAACGGCCGATCCTAGGCCGCAACCTGACACAGAGCTGGGAGCAGAGCCACAGCACACCCAGTAAGCTGCACAGAAAGAGAGCATGCTTCTGAATATGGGGGGCGTACCCTGAGCACTGATGGACACCTTGGATGTGTCATGTGACGAGGAAGTGTACTGCAGGTTTAGAGATTGGAGCTCGGTCAGCAGCAGCAAGAGAAGACACAGTGATGGAGGTAGCAGAAGCAATGGACACTGAAGCTTAGTGTAGTGAGGAGAGAGTTACAGTGAGTAGAGTGTGAGACAGTCTCCCAGCCCTCAGACCCATCTTGATGTGTGCCTCCCCAGCCATTGACCTCGTCATGTCACTGGTTTTCAGTAGGCATCTCAAGCACAGACAGAGAGTGAGCCCTTAGCATATGTTTGCAATTGCAATCCATAAAAAGATAACAGCCAATCACTAGTAGATTTCATTAACATTGCCCTTCTTAGGGCACTAGATATATCTGATTAATGAATCAAATTGGTCCTGATAGAACCACCCCTAAAGTCAAACCGTTTTGCTCTTTTGTGCCCCGTAAAAGTCAACGGTACAAGATAAGAGTCAAACCCTACTCATTGACCCAAAGGCAACATTTTAATCAGAAAATGTGCTACTACTTTATATGGATGTGATTTTCTTAGTCTAACCCCTAACCCCTTAACATAATGAAAAGCCATAAAATAATTACAATGTGTTGACTATTTGCATGGCGACCTTTTGACCATGTTGACCTAAAGCACTGTTGACCAATTACCTGTCAACAGGGCCGGATTAAGGCTTGTGGGGGCCCCAGGGCAACTAAATTGTGGGGCCCCCTTCAAGCCACATGGAGCCTACAAAGGCACCCCCACCCCTTCCCCCTAGCCCCACAGAGCCTACATAGGCAACACACCCCCCTTAGTCACCTGGAGCCTACATAGGCACACACTCCCCTTAGTCACACGGAGCCTACCCCCCCCTTCCCCCTAGTCACCCTGAGACTACAGTTCTCCTACCCCCAAACCACACTGAGCCTATTGCTGCGCCACTGATTATTCACCTGAGTGAAGGCGTGTGGGCGTGACCTCCTGGCAGAGCTGCTCTCTAGTGCTCTTATTAGCGTCACGGACGTAATGTGTCACGTGACGCTGATGAGAGGACTTGGGAGCCGCTCTGCACTGTATACAGCAGCACTTCCTGGGTTGCTGCATACAGTGACACCGGATCGCGACAGTGAGCCTTAATCCGGGAAAAGGTGCCACTGGACACTTGTTCCCGGCAGGGTCACACCGACCCTGTGTGGGGGCCCCTACTTGTGTGGGGGCCCAGGGACGACCACCCCCCTTAATCTGGCCCTGCCTGTCAACATTTTAACCCTGTCAAGCAATAAAACCCTGTTGACCTATTGATTGTTGACCATTTGGTCTTGACCCATTGCTTGTCTCTCTTGTTAATTGTCTGCCATCCAGATACCAGAGGGTATATTTACTAAAGTGAGAGATTTTATAAGTGGAGATGTTGCCCACAGCAACCAGTCAGATTCTACTTAGCATATAACTAGCACCTACTAGAAGATAATAGCTAGACTCTGATTGGTTGCTATGGGCAACATCTCCATATCTCACTTTAGTAAATATACCCCCAGGAGAGCTGCAGAATTTGTTAGCATTGTTACCATATATTTGTTTCACCAGGGAGGGGTTAGGTTAACTATGGGTAATACTATACAACCACCATCCACTGACCCCCGCAAAGAAAAATTTAAATTTCCTGGAATATAGGCAGTTTAAATTCCCCTGTCAAACAGAAAAGTGTGACCAACAAATTTAAATATTTAATCCAGACATAGGCGTATATTTACTAAAGTAAGAGTTTTTAGAAGTGTAGATGTTGCCCATAGCAAACAAATCAGATTCTAGCTATTATCTTCTAGAAGGGTTGCTGCTATTTCCAAGTTGGAGAAAGGACCTCTGTGACGTAGACACCACGTGACCGCTGCAGGAGGCTGGACAGCTCCTGCGTTACCATCCACTAGGGCAGAGAGGGGGAATAAATATCTGTGGCGAGCGCAGCGAGCCACCGTGCCCGAAGCGCGGCGAGCGCAGCGAGCCCGCAAGGGGACACTTTTGGTCCCCCGTTAGCATCCCCGCCCCTCCCCCTTTCAGGCCGAGTCACGTGGGTGTGACGTCACAGGGCCATCAGCCCTGCACAGTCTAGACATAACCCTTCTAGAAGGTGCTAGTTAAATGTTAAGCAAAATCTGTTTGGTTGCTATGGGCAACATCTCCATTTCTAAAAACTCTCACTTTAGTAAATATACCCCTATTCTTTTTTCAAGAGACTCATTGGGCTCTATTTACTTCAATCCGCATATTGAATGCAGATTGTAGTGTGATATTACCGACTGAATTCGCCAATATCACAGGGATTTACTAAAAATCCCTTGCAGGGACAGAGCTTGCGATAAAGCTCTGTCCCTGCGAATCTACTCTGCATACTTATCACTGCATTTTCGCAAAAAATACCGTGACAAGTGCCCGCACATGCGCCGACCGGCAGCCGCAAATCCCCGGCACCACTGTTAAGCCACGCCCTCATGATCGCGAACCCCTCTTCCCTTAATTACACTTACCTCCAGTGATCGGTGCTCTGGTGATGTCCTCCGTAACTCCAGCCATCCTGAACTGGGACCTAGTCAGCTGACCGGGTCCCAGTGCAAGATGGGAGACCAGCTGACCGGAGGGAGGACATCACCGGACACCGGAGCCCGGATCTCCGGTCCCTGGACTCTGGTAATTTTTTTTTTTTTACTATTTTTTTTTCTTTTTTTTAAGCAGTGATCAGCGTGTGGTCTGTGGGGCCACCTCCGGGCTCTGCTCTGCCTTTTAGAGCAGCAGAGCCGTAACTAGACTTTTTGGTGCCCTGTGCCAAAAAGAGCATTGGCGCCCCCCTCATTTTTCAAAGGGACATAATGCACCCAAAAAAGGGCCATGGCTTCATGGGGAAAGGTCAGGGAAGAGATAGGAGAGGCCAGGAGATGCTGGGGATGAAATAAGAGGAAGCTTCAAGCAAGAATGATAATAAACAGAAATTTGACAGGCCCAAACAGCACCCCCTGACCTGTGGTGCCCTGTGCGATGGCACCATCCGCACTACCCTAGCTATGGTCCTGTAGAGCAGAGCAGGAGTCCGGTAACCGGGGGAGACCTTGGATAACGCCTATTATCACAGGGCTTTCCCCGGTATTTTTTTACAATTTATTTCTAGTAACTTGCACACAGATCACATTTCCCATTAGAATTATGGGAAATGCGATCTGATTACTAAACAATAAGTGATAATTAGGGGCTGGCGTAGAATTTTACGTATTCTACTCCAATTGCCCTTTAGTAACTTTAGGCGATACTAAAATAATGTGAAAAGGGTGTGAAAACACCCTTTTTCACTTTATTTTAGTAAAAATAATGTTAATAAATAGAGCCCTCATTGGAAGAAAGTCAGCGGTTCTACTCTAAGAGCACCCTGGATAGGAGAATGTGTTGCAGGAAACTATCATAGGAAGGTCAGGAGTGTAGCCGGTCTTTTCCATAGGCATTTACACTGCTCCATTTTAAATACAATGGTAGATACTAATGGCAGATATTTAGTCTAAAGGCACACATCCACTAGACGACAGGCAAAAGACTGCACGATTACGGCATTGTAATCATGCAGTCGTTTGTCTGTCTGTGATGTGCCTTCACTGAACGGGCAATCGTTCAGTGAAGGCACATCAATCATCTGCAAACATGTTGATCCTGACGATATCATCAGGTTGTGTTTAGTGATGAGCGGTTCGGATTCTGAGGAATCCGAACCGCTCCGAACAGGTGGAATCCGAGTCCACCCGAACGCAAGTTCGGGTGTTCCCGCCTGACTCGGATTCCACCTCGAGGCCGAACGTCACCCGTCCGGCGTCGGATTCTCGCGAGAGCCGAGTGACGTTCGGCCTCAATAAAAAGGCGCGGCGCCCGGCAGTCGGCGCCATTTCTCGCGTGACGCGTAGTTAGGTAGTTAGCTAGTGCGCTGTCTGTTCTAGTGTTAGATAGATTAGAGTAGGCAGTGCTCTGTGACTTTACTGGGCATAAGCCCTTGTGTGTGCTCCGTGACTGGGCATAATAAGCCCACTGTGTGTATGTGTACTCTACTACTCACTGTATTATACAAGCTCCGTGACAACTGACAGGGCATAGCCCACTGAGTGTATTATACAAGCTCCGTGACAGGGCATAGCCCACTGAGTATTATACAAGCTCCTTGACAGGGCATAGCCCACTGTGTCTATTATACAAGCTCTGTGACAGGGCATAGCCCACTGTGTCTATTATACAAGCTCCGTGACAGGGCATAAGCCCACTGAGTGTATTATACAAGCTCCGTGACAGGGCATAAGCCCACTGAGTATTATACAAGCTCCGTGACAGGGCATAGCCCACTGAGTGTATTATACAAGCTCCGTGACAGGGCATAGCCCACTGAGTATTATACAAGCTCCTTGACAGGGCATAGCCCACTGTGTCTATTATACAAGCTCTGTGACAGGGCATAGCCCACTGTGTCTATTATACAAGCTCCGTGACAGGGCATAGCCCACTGAGTGTATTATACAAGCTCCGTGACAGGGCATATGCCCACTGAGTATTATACAAGCTCCGTGACAGGGCATAGCCCACTGAGTGTATTATACAAGCTCCGTGACAGGGCATAGCCCACTGTGTCTATTATACAAGCTCCGTGACAGGGCATAAACCCACTGAGTATTATACAAGCTCCGTGACAGGGCATAGCCTACTGTGTATATTATACAAGCTCCGTGACAGGGCATAGCCCACTGAGTGTATTATACAAGCTCCGTGACAGGGCATAAGCCCACTGAGTATTATACAAGCTCCGTGACAGGGCATAAGCCCACTGAGTATTATACAAGCTCCGTGACAGGGCATAGCCCACTGTGTCTATTATACAAGCTCCGTGACAGGGCATAGCCCACTGAGTGTATTATACAAGCTCCGTGACAGGGCATAAGCCCACTGAGTATTATACAAGCTCCGTGACAGGGCATAAGCCCACTGAGTATTATACAAGCTCCGTGACAGGGCATAAGCCCACTGTGTCTATTATACAAGCTCTGTGACAGGGCATAAGCCCACTGTGTCTATTATACAAGCTCCGTGACAGGGCATAGCCCACTGAGTCTATTATACAAGCTCCGTGACAGGGCATAAGCCCACTGAGTATTATACAAGCTTCGTGACAGGGCATAGCCCACTGAGTGTATTATACAAGCTCCGTGACAGGGCATAGCCCACTGTGTCTATTATACAAGCTCCGTGACAGGGCATAAACCCACTGAGTATTATACAAGCTCCGTGACAGGGCATAGCCTACTGTGTATATTATACAAGCTCCGTGACAGGGCATAGCCCACTGAGTGTATTATACAAGCTCCGTGACAGGGCATAGCCCACTGTGTCTATTATACAAGCTCCGTGACAGGGCATAGCCCACTGTGTCTATTATACAAGCTCCGTGACAGGGCATAGCCCACTGTGTCTATTATACAAGCTCCGTGACAGGGCATAGCCCACTGGGTCTATTATACAAGCTCAGTGACAGGGCATAGCCCACTGAGTGTATTATACAAGCTCCGTGACAGGGCATAGCCCACTGTGTCTATTATACAAGCTCCGTGACAGGGCATAGCCCACTGAGTGTATTATACAAGCTCCGTGACAGGGCATAGCCCACTGTGTCTATTATACAAGCTCCGTGACAGGGCATAGCCCTCTGAGTGTATTATACAAGCTCCGTGACAGGGCATAAGCCCACTGAGTATTATACAAGCTTCGTGACAGGGCATAGCCCACTGAGTGTATTATACAAGCTCCGTGACAGGGCATAGCCCACTGTGTCTATTATACAAGCTCCGTGACAGGGCATAAGCCCACTGAGTATTATACAAGCTCCGTGACAGGGCATAAGCCCACTGTGTCTATTATACAAGCTCCGTGACAGGGCATAAGCCCACTGTGTCTATTATACAAGCTCCGTGACAGGGCATAGCCCACTGAGTCTATTATACAAGCTCCGTAACAGGGCATAGCCCACTGAGTGTATTATACAAGCTCCGTGACAGGGCATAAGCCCACTGAGTATTATACAAGCTTCGTGACAGGGCATAGCCCACTGAGTGTATTATACAAGCTCCGTGACAGGGCATAGCCCACTGTGTCTATTATACAAGCTCCGTGACAGGGCATAAGCCCACTGAGTATTATACAAGCTCCGTGACAGGGCATAGCCCACTGAGTGTATTATACAAGCTCCGTGACAGGGCATAAGCCCACTGAGTATTATACAAGCTCCGTGACAGGGCATAGCCCACTGTGTCTATTATACAAGCTCCGTGACAGGGCATAGCCCACTGTGTCTATTATACAAGCTCCGTGACAGGGCATAGCCCACTGAGTGTATTATACAAGCTCCGTGACAGGGCATAAGCCCACTGAGTATTATACAAGCTCCGTGACAGGGCATAAGCCCACTGTGTCTATTATACAAGCTCTGTGACAGGGCATAAGCCCACTGTGTCTATTATACAAGCTCCGTGACAGGGCATAGCCCACTGAGTCTATTATACAAGCTCCGTGACAGGGCATAAGCCCACTGAGTATTATACAAGCTTCGTGACAGGGCATAGCCCACTGAGTGTATTATACAAGCTCCGTGACAGGGCATAGCCCACTGAGTGTATTATACAAGCTCCGTGACAGGGCATAAGCCCACTGAGTATTATACAAGCTCCGTGACAGGGCATAGCCCACTGAGTGTATTATACAAGCTCCGTGACAGGGCATAGCCCACTGTGTCTATTATACAAGCTCCGTGACAGGGCATAAGCCCACTGAGTATTATACAAGCTCCGTGACAGGGCATAGCCCACTGTGTCTATTATACAAGCTCCGTGACAGGGCATAGCCCACTGTGTCTATTATACAAGCTCCGTGACAGGGCATAGCCCACTGGGTCTATTATACAAGCTCCGTGACAGGGCATAGCCCACTGAGTGTATTATACAAGCTCCGTGACAGGGCATAGCCCACTGTGTCTATTATACAAGCTCCGTGACAGGGCATAGCCCACTGAGTGTATTATACAAGCTCCGTGACAGGGCATAGCCCACTGTGTCTATTATACAAGCTCCGTGACAGGGCATAAACCCACTGAGTATTATACAAGCTCCGTGACAGGGCATAGCCTACTGTGTCTATTATACAAGCTCCGTGACAGGGCATAGCCCACTGAGTGTATTATACAAGCTCCGTGACAGGGCATAAGCCCACTGAGTATTATACAAGCTTCGTGACAGGGCATAGCCCACTGAGTGTATTATACAAGCTCCGTGACAGGGCATAGCCCACTGTGTCTATTATACAAGCTCCGTGACAGGGCATAAGCCCACTGAGTATTATACAAGCTCCGTGACAGGGCATAAGCCCACTGTGTCTATTATACAAGCTCTGTGACAGGGCATAAGCCCACTGTGTCTATTATACAAGCTCTGTGACAGGGCATAGCCCACTGAGTCTATTATACAAGCTCCGTGACAGGGCATAGCCCACTGAGTGTATTATACAAGCTCCGTGACAGGGCATAAGCCCACTGAGTATTATACAAGCTTCGTGACAGGGCATAGCCCACTGAGTGTATTATACAAGCTCCGTGACAGGGCATAGCCCACTGTGTCTATTATACAAGCTCCGTGACAGGGCATAAGCCCACTGAGTATTATACAAGCTCCGTGACAGGGCATAGCCCACTGAGTGTATTATACAAGCTCCGTGACAGGGCATAGCCCACTGTGTCTATTATACAAGCTCCGTGAAAGGGCATAGCCCACTGTGTGTATACAAGCTCTGTGACTCCAGTTCATAGTGATAAAGTAATATGGATCACGAGAATGAACTGAGAGGAGAGCAGAAACAACATGTAAATGCTAGCATTGCAGCGGCTGGAAGTCCATCACTTTTATCTAAAGCTGATGCTCAAGGGCGTAGAGGCTTTAAAACCTTAGGGAACCTGAAATCAAAAAATTTAGATTTTACAGGGGTAAAGACAAAAAAAAACCCTCTAAAGACTACTACTTTTGCAGAGAAACAGAAAATTGGCAACATACCATTCACCACACGTAGCGGCAAGGAAAGACTCAGGCTTTGCCCTTTATTTCTGAGTGGTGGTTCTGCAGCTGTCAGTGAGGCATCTTGTGCCTCTCGTGATGATAAAAGACCTTTTCAATCAGACTATAGAAGTGTGAAAAAATTTAAAACCAATAAGGCAGTCGAACAAACTGTGTTTTTTGAAACACAAATGTCAGAAATCCCTGAGGAGAGTCTGTGGGTCCACAAGTGGCATTTCTATGTGTAAGCCTGACCTTTCAGAGAAGCCGCCCTCCACAGTTTCTTTTCCATCTGTAGTTGTGGGGATGAGCAGTATTGCCAAGGACATAGAAATTGAGGATGCCACCGTGGAATTGCAAGAGGATGAGAGGAATATATGTGCAGCTGATGCTGGCACTAATGAGGATGTTGAGGATGAGGATATTATTTGTATAAGTCAGGCACCAGTGGAAGCAGCTCTTGGCCAAGATAAGAAGGCCATTGCCATGCCTGGGCATAGAACCAAGAAATCCACATCTTTTGTGTGGAATTACTTTTACCCAAACCCTGACAACGTTTGTCAAGCCATTTGTAGCCTCTGTGAGACCACAGTTAGTAGAGGTAGGGACGTTAAACATCTAGGAACCTCTACGCTATTACGTCATCTGCAGCGAGCTCATGACAGGTGTTTGATAACAGAAACTACTGCAAAAAAAATAACAACAAGCAGTCCAGCATTAGCTAGATGCCTTCTCTCTACTAAATCCCAGCACCTGCAATCTCCGCCGACAACACCTTCCTCCTCAATATCCTCAGGAATGATCAGTGGTAGTACAACATCCAATTTATTAGTGCTAAGTCACGGTGACTCCTCCAATTTCCAGGACACCTCAGAAGAAACTGAATCTTTGAGCGCTAGGCCTGCTGCTGCTGCTGCTGCTGGTGGATCTTCATCCCAGAAGTGGACAAAGAAGACTACTAGTAGTATACCAAAAAAACAATTGACTGTTAAAGAATCTCTTGCAAGGGGAAGCAAGTATGACAGCTCTCACCCTGTCGCACAGCGGATCACTGACGCCATGACAGCTATGCTAATATTAGATCTGCGTCCAATATCCTCAATTAATGCAGTGGGATTTACACAGCTAGTTGAGGTCATGTGTCCCCGGTACCAAATTCCATCTCGGTTTCATTTTACCCGAAAAGCCATTCCTCGGCTGTACCAGGACGTTAAACAGAACCTAATTATTGGTCTGCAAAATGCTATTGTACCCACTGTCCACTTAACCACAGATATGTGGACAAGCGGTAGTGGACAAACTAAAGATTACATGACTGTGACAGCCCACTGGGTGGGTGAATCGCCTTCAGCAGCAGCAGTATCTAACAAACAACACCAGCTCATTCAGAGGCAGGCAACTCTGTGCATCACCGGATTCAATAAGAGGCATACCGCTGACAACCTCTTAGAAAAACTAAGAGATGTCATAGAAACATGGCTTACCCCACTTGGACTCTCCTCAGGATTTGTGATTTCTGACAATGCTACAAATATAGTGAAAGCATTACAGCTGGGTGAATTCCAACACATCCCCTGTTTTGCTCACACAATAAACTTAGTGGTGCAGGGTTTTTTAAAAAACGACAGGGGCGTTCAGGAGATGCTGTCTGTGGCCCGAAAAATTTCGGGACATTTTCGGCATTCAGCAACAGCGTGCAGGAGATTGCAGCACCTGCAAGAGCAGTTTAATTTGCCCTGCCATCAACTGAAGCAAGAAGTGGTAACGAGGTGGAACTCAACCCTGTATATGCTTCAGCGAATGGAGGAGCAGCAAAAAGCCATCCATAGCTATACGACAAGCCATGACATTGGGAGAGGAGGGGGAATGTACCTTACCCCAGCACAGTGGAGAGTACTTTCTGTCTTGTGCAAGGTGCTCAAACCATTTGAAGTTGCCACTTGTGAAGTGAGTGCTGACACTGCTAGCTTGAGTAAGGTGATTCCCCTGATTTCGCTTTTGGAAAAGCAGCTGGAGAAATTGAAGGATGATATTAAACAAAGTGATTCCGCAAAGTATGCTGGACTGATAGATCAAGTCCTTTGTTCGCTTCGCCAGGATCCACGGGTGGCCAAGATCTTGAAATCTGATCATTATATTTTAGCAACCATTCTTGATCCTAGGTTCAAGTCATATGCTGTGTCTTTCTTTACAACTGACCCAGATCTTAAAAGAACCAAAGCGCTCCTGGTGAGCAAGTTGGCAGCTGAAGTGACACATGGCACTACGATGACGTCTCCTCCTTCGGTTTCTGCAGCAGCAGCCAGAAAAAAATGCACCTTTTCCAAAAGACCCAGTGGTGATGCAGATAAGTCAAGTCAACATTTTGACATCTGGTCGGGTCTAAAAGATTTGCCCAACACCAGTGACACCTCTACTGCAACTCCATCTAATACGATTACCATCCAAAGAATGGTGGAGGATTATTTTCAGGACACCATACACGTAGACATGTCACAGAGTCCCTTCGAATATTGGAAGAAAAAAAAGGCAATTTGGAGACCCTTGTATAAACTGGCTTTGCATTATTTAAGCTGCCCACCCTCCAGTGTGTACTCGGAGAGAGTTTTCAGTACAGCCGGGAACCTTGTGAGTGAACGACGAAGGAGGCTACTTCCACAAAATGTAGAAAAAATGATGTTCATTAAAATGAACTGGAAATTTCACGAGGAAAACCTTTCCCACCAATCACGTCACAGTACAGATACTTCTGTAATGGTAGATTCCAGCGGGGATGAACTGATATTGTGTGAGGAATCGGATGATGTACACACTGATGAGGGTGAGGATGGCAATGATGGTGACATCATGCCACTGTAGACCTGTTGCCTTTAGTAGATTGGAAGATTTTTTTGTGGGGGCCCAAACAAACCAAGCACTTCAGCCACAAAGTGGCAGTACCTATCGCTGAAATGCTTTGTTTGTTAAAGTGTGCATGTCCTTTTTAAGATCCAACATAAAGGGTGGGTGGGAGGGCCCAAGGACAATTCCATCTAGCACTACCTTTCATTTCTGCCACTGCTGTGTGGCATAGTTTCATAGATGTGCTTTAAACTGTGGTGTCTGTGCCACTGCGCCGCTGCTCTGACGCTTGGTCACCAGTCAGCTCACTGCAACCTTTGGCCAATAATGGTGAAACCAATAATTTAAGCTGTGAGGTGGTCTAAATTGACTGTAAATGACTGGAAATTAATGTTATTGAGGTAAATAACACTCTAGGAAGAAAAAAAAGCCCAATTTATGTAATTTTAGCTTTTTTTGCCAATTTTGGCAAAAAATCCAAATCCAAATCCAAAGCCAGTCACCGCAGTTTGGCAAATCCAAATCCAAATCCAAAGCCGGATGACGAATTAGAACCAAATCCAAATCCGGCAAAAATGGTCCGGCGCACATCCCTAGTTGTGTTACATATTTGTACAATGATAGATGTCTAAACGTCCAGCGGGAGCGTGCATTGCTGGTCGTTTTAAACAATCTGCAACAATTTTCAAACGATTATCGAATGATAACGATATCGTTATCGTTCAATTTAATCGTCTAGTGGATGTATGCCTTTAGATGTAGAAATTTGGGGGAAACCATATAGCTTGGTCAATATATATGCTCCAAATGTTGCCCCTCAAAAATTCATTGGACACCTGGCACTGCTCTTAGCCCAACGCACTAAGTTCCACTAATACTAGGGGAGATCTTAACTCTGTGAAGAATCCTTCTGTTGATAGGGAGCCGTCCCTCCCATCTTGTACACAGTCTGTATAGAAGCAGTTTCAATTTCTCAAGACAACCCTTCAGCTCACAGATATATGGAGATTATTCCACACCACAGACATGACTTTTATATCTAAATTTTTCTGTTCACCGTTCTTGGTCTTGGATTGATGTGGTTTGGATTTCAGATGGTATCTCATACATGGGAGACTGCTATTCACAATATAGTGGTGTCTGACCATGCCCTTGACTCTGTTACCTTGGTTTTGGGACCCTTAATAAGTGGGCCTCGCCTTTGGTGCTTCCCAGCATATCTTCATAGAGCAGACAAATTTAAAGATTTTCTCACCACCCAGTGGATGAAGTATTTGGATGATAATCTGGGTTCTTGGGACATTTTTGACTTCCTCTGGGCAAGTCTACAGACCCTGATGGACAATCAGGCTGCTATGTGTAATGCTAGACAGCTCTGGCATATTAGACATAAAAAGGTCTGATTTCCCATAATCCTTATTTCTAAATAACCCAACTTTCAAGATGACCTGGCAACACATCCTTTCATGTTATGGTGGATTGGTAGGATGAATAATATTGGTTGTCTGGTGAATAAGATCTCACAACGGATTCTCACATTTACAGAAGCTGATGAAAAATATGAGACTCTAGCTGGCCTTCTTACAGGCCGATCATTACATTAGCTCCATTATGTTATTTTCAGCCAACAATTGGCAGAACCCTGTGATCCAACTCCTGTTGTGTCCTCCTTTGGTTGAAAAGGCACTCTCTCATTAGTATCACACCTTCAGAGAAAACCTGGGTCATTCAGCTTCTCGATCTGGGATTGCGTAATGGTTACTCCCCTACATTACAGGTTCAGGACCTACTCACCATACTTACTGTACATTTTTTTGGCAGTAACTTTTCCCTTCAAAGTAAGAGGTGATGTTGCCTTAAAGATTGTGAAATACTTTTTAGATTTGAGGTGCCCTTTTTTACACCTTCTTTTGCCTTGACTTTCTTGAAAAGTAAATGTACTATGACTGCCAGCTCTAGTACTGGGTTGCTATTCTTCTATTGACTAATCCATGATTGATTTTATTTTTTACACCAGGACAGGAGTAAAGCTAATTTCTCTAGTTGAACTTAACTGCCACCACACCAAGTGAATGTACAACTAGATAGGAAAATGAGAGACTGTTACCTTTACCGTGCAGTTTAATTAAAAGACTGCAGATATTTTTTGACACTGGAAAAAAAATTCTTTTTTGCACTTAATTGGGGTGCAGTTAACAGAGACACAATAACACAGAGTAAGTACAGTAATATATGCTGCCTCTCCAAGAACAAACTCTTTTAAAATATGATTTAAATTTAATTGTAAAAGACTTATATTTTTTTATACACCTAATTTTTTTTACTTTTTTCTACTTAACTTATTTTGGGGTGCAGCTAACAGGGACACGACAACACCCAGTAAGTAAGTAAAGTAAAACATGCTGCCTCTCCTAGACACATGCTTGAAAAATGCATATAAATTACTGCAGATTTTATACCAGATACAAAAAGTATTTTTTCACTTTAATTATTTTAGGGTCAGCGAATGAGAAGTAAGTACAGTAATATGCGCTGCCGCTCCAAAACACACACTCTTGAAAAAATACGCTATAAATTGTTGAATTATAAAAGACTGGAGATAAAAATAATTTCTTATTTTGCAATTATTATTTTTTTATAACAGGAAAATAGGTCTTCTTTGGGGTGCAGCTCACTCAGATAGCACAGTATACTATTTTTTGGACAAATGGTCTTGAAATCACACTGTCTTTGCCCTCATACACAAGTGGCTATATATATATATATATATATATATATATATAGGCAGCAGTGGCAGCGGCACTCCTCAGTAAAAAATATGACACTGGTTACAAAGAACCTAATTTATTTCTTCAATGTTTCAATCACAATAATGATTTTCATCTTCCTGATGAAAATCATTATTGTGATTGAAACGTTGAAGGAGTAAATTAGGTTCTTTGTAACCAGTGTCATATTTTTTACTGAGGAGTGCCGCTGCCACTGCTGCCTGTTTTGTGATTATCTGCAGAGGGCACCCACCTATACATGAGAGGAAGAGTGCCAAGCGGTTGTTGTGTATATATATATATATATTGTGACACAGTTAGGTTAGGGGGTCCCTCTCCTGGGTAGAGGACTCCTTCCTTACACACACAAACAGCAGCAGGGAAGCAGCACACCAGTCTGGATGCAAGTACAAGCTGGTCAGCGCCAGTCTTTATTGTACAATGTCAGAAATAACATAAAGAAAACATAAACATAAATCCTAGCCCTGTCGGGGCACTAACTTCACAGGTAGTTCCCTCACTACCAGAACCTGGCAGGGCCTAATGCCCTCACCAGCAACAAAGCACAGCACAGTACAGTACAGTACTCACAAATAGGTTTTTCAAGTGTCTCTGAGCAAACTCCCTGCCTGCTCTCCCAGGTGAGACAATCAGCCCTCAACACACTAGGCTTATATTGGCCACCCTCAGGTGGGAACCCAAATCAAGCCTGTTACCAGGCTGCGAGAACCAAAACCTGGAGTGGCCGTGGGTGGAGCCCTCCCTCTCCTCTCACCCACAACCCCCAGGTCCCAAACCGGTTTTTCAAAAAGCCGAAACTCAAGCCTGCTACACTGCAGACTTTCTCCTGGGGATTTTAAACACATAGGACAGGAATCTGGGATAAATGTCCCTGCCACAGACCACTTTACCAGTGATCCTATCACAATATATATATATATATATATATATATATATACATACACACACATACACACATATATACAGTCAGGTCCATAAATATTGGGACATTGACTGAATTTTCATATTTTGGCTTCTATTCACAACCACAATGGCTTTGAAATGAAACAAACAAGATGTGCTTTGACTGTAGACTTTCAGATTTAATTTGAGCTTAATTACATCCAAATCAGGTGAATGGTGTGGGAATTACAACGGTTTCTATATGTGCCTCACACTTTTTAAGGGGCCAAAAGTAATGGGACAAACTAAACAATCCTAAATCTAACTTTCACTTTTTAATACTTTGTTGCAAATCCTTTGCAGGCAATTACAGCCCGAAGTCTGGAACGCATAGACATCACCACACGCTGGGTTTCATCCCTGGTGATGCTCTGCCAGGCCTCTACTGCAAATGTCTTCAGTTACTGCTTGTTCTTGGGGCATTTTCCCTTCAGTTTTGTCTTCATCAAGTGAAATGCATGCTCAGTCGGATTCAGGTCAGGGGATTCACTTGGCCATTGCATAACATTCCACTTTTTAGCCTTAAAAAACTCTTTAGTTGCTTTTGCAGTATGCTTAGGGTCATTGTCCATCTGCACTGTGAAGCACCGTCCAAAGAGTTCTGAAGCATTTGACTGAATATGAGCATATAATATTGCCCGAAACACTTCAGAATTCAATCTGCTGCTTTTGTCAGCAGTCACATCATCAATAAATACAAGGGAACCAGTTCCATTGGCAGCCATACATGCCTATGCCATGACACTACCACCACCATGCTTCACTGATGAGGACGTATGTTTTGGATCATGAGCAGTTCCTTTCCTTCTCCATACTCTTCTCTTCCCATCACTGTGGTACAAGTAGATCTTTGTCTCATCTGTCCATAGGATGTTGTTCCAGAATTGTAATGGCTTTTTTAGATGTTGTTTGGCAAACTCTAATCTGGTCTTTCTGTTTTTGTGGCTCACCAATGGTTTACATCTTGTGGTGAACCCTCTATATTCACTCTTGGGAAGTCTTCTCTTGATTGTTGACTTTGACACATATACACCAACCTCCTGGAGAGTGTTCTTGATTTGGCCAACTATTGTGAAGGGGTTTTTCTTCACCGGGGAAATAATTCTTCTGTCAACCACAACAGTTGTTTTCCGTGGTCTTCCGGGTCTTTTGGTGTCGCTGAGCTCTCCGAAGCGTTCTTTCTTTTTAAGAATGTTCTAAACAGTTGATTTGGCCACACCTAATGTTTTTGCTCTCTCTCTGATGGGTTTGTTTGATTTTTCAGCCTAATGATGGCTTGCTTCACTGATAGTGACAGCTCTTTGGATCTCATATTGAGAGTTGACAGCAACTGATTCCAAATGCAAATGTCACACCTAGAATCAACTCTAGACCTTTTACCTGCTTATTTGATAATGAAATAACGAGGGAAAAGCCCACACCTGTCCATGAAATAGCTTTTCAGTTGATAGTCCCATTACTTTTGGCCCCTTAAAAAGTGGGAGGCACATATAGAAACCATTGTAATTCCTACACCATTCACCAGATTTGGATGCAATTACCCTCAAATTAAATCTGAAAGTCTGCAGTTAAAGCACATCTTGTTTGTTTCATTTCAAAGCCATTGTGGTTGTGAATAGAGGCCAAAATATGAAAATTCTGTCAATGTCCCAATATTTATGGACCTTACTGTATATACACTATAAGGACAAAAGTATTCGGACACCTGACCATTACACCAACAGGGACTGTAATGTCATTGTATTCAAATACATATACTTTAATATGGAGTTGGTCCCCCTTTTGTAGCCAGCTATAACAGCTTCCACTCTTCTTGGAGGGGTTTCCACAAGATTTTGGAGTGTTTCTGCGGGAATTTGTGCCTATTCATTCTGTAGAGCATTTATGAAGTCAGGCACTGATGTTGGACGAGAAGGCCTGGCTCGCAATCTCCATTCCAGTTCATCCCAAAGGTGCTCGATGGGGTTGAGTTCAGAGTTCTGTGTGGGCCAGTCAAGTTCTTCCACACCGAACTCATCAAACCAAGTCTTTATAGTCCTTGTTTTGTGCACTGGGGCAGTCATGATGGGATGGAAAAGAGCCTTGCCCAAAATGTAGCCACATTGTTGGAAGCATAGCATTGTCCAAAATGTATTGGTATGCTGAAGTATTAAGATTGCCCTTCACTGGAGATAAGGGGCCTAGTCCAAACCCTGAAAAACAGCCCCATACCATTATCCCTCCTCCACCAAATCACAGTTGGCACAATCCAGTCAGGCAGGTAACGTTCTCCCAGCATCCGCCAAATCCAGACTCGGCCATCTGACTGCCAAACAAAGAAGCGTGATTCGTCACTCCACAGAACATATTTCCACTGCTCCACAGTCCAGTGTCAGTGTGCTTTACACCACTCCATCTGACAATTGGACTTGGTGATGTGAGGTTTGCATGCAGCTGTTCGGACATGGAAACCCATTCCATTAAGCTCCTGCTGCACAGTTTTTGTGCGTACATTAATACCAGTGGAAGTTTGGAACTCTTCAGCTATGGAATCAGCAAAGCGCTGCCTACTTTTACGCACCATGGGGTAGATGTATGAAGCCTAGAAACGGTATCAGCGCACGTTAAGTGCGCTGATACCGTTTCTCCCCGATGTATGATCGGGGGTCTGGGCGGTAAATGACAGGGGCACTATGCGCCCCTGTCATTATCGGCGCTGCTATCTACAAGTTAGCAGCGCCGACAGCCTGGGCTATGTACGAACGGTCAGATCGTCTGACCGTTCGGCGGCTGTAGCTGTCGTTATCGACAGCTACAGTCAGGCGCTAGCCTATACCCACAGCAGGTACAGCGCTGTCCCTGCTGTGGCGGCTACCGGCTCCAGGGCTGCACGCGGGGATCTCCCGATACTTGCAAGATCCCGCACATGCTCATTGGAGCCGGCCGGGCCTGACACACATCGCATCAGCACTAGGCTGATGCGATGTGGTCTGTAGCGGGTAGCGCCGGAGGGGGGAGTTAACGCTCCCCCTCTCCGGCCGGTGAGATGTTCACACATCTCACCGGTAGTGCTTCCTGCTTCGCCTCGGTAAAGAGGCGAAGCAGGAAGCGTTATAGTGGCACTTAACGTGCCACTATAATACATCTACCCCCATGTATCATAGCAGTCGTCCCGCTCTGTGATTTGATGTGTTCTTCCACTTTGTGGCTGAGTTGCTGTAGTTTCTAAACATTTCCACTTTCTAATAATATCGCTTACATCCAGCAGGGACGAAATATCATGAACCGTCTTATTGCAAAAGTGGCATCCTATCACAGTACCACGCTTGAAGTCACTGAGCTCTTCGTTTTTGTATCACAAATGTTTGCAAATGGAGACTGCATGGCTTGGTGCTTGATGTTATACACCGTGGCAACGGGTCTGATAGAAACATCTCAATTCAATAATTAACAGGTGTGGCCAAATACTAGTTCATAATGTATATGTATGTATACTGCAGTATATATAGATATCCTTGTAAAAAAAAATGCATGTTCACTTTACCAAACATACACAATAGCCTGTTTGCAACACTGGTTAATGTATTGCATTTGCTACTGTATCTGACAAACACACAGTTGCCTCTTTGCAGTGCACTGGATTGCAGTTGCTGTTAGCTAATGTGTCTGACAAACACACATACACAGTGACGAAGATGCCTACAATCACGCTTCCCACCTACTCTCTCTACCTATTACAACTCTTTCTGATCCAATGACATCCTAATGGCGTTTTTGAAGAGCAACTACAGCCCGCACCCTCTCCATACACTTTCCTGTGTGAAATGACATCTGATCATGAGGGAGGGTCTCCTATATGCAATCCAAAACACGTGAGATAAGAGATTTCCTTGCAAATGATGTTTTGCTTCATTTTGAGATCCAAACTTGGTGGTAAGATCCAAGCTAGGACATGGTTCTATTGGAAACCCCAAGTTTGGGTGTGTTCGGTTTTCTGCAAAACCGAACTGCTCATCTCTAGTTATAACTACAGTATGTTCAACAATGTACTATGTGCCTGATTTAAAGTCACGCACAAATCTGCAACATCTGTGGCCGCTTTGTCACTGTTCATCTGCTTGTGAAAGTAGCCATTGTCACTATCAGTGGGCAATTGCACCAGCCCTATCCTTGGTGCAAAAGATCCTTCTGACTTCTGAATAGCTCACGTCTGAAAGCCCACTATTCTGCTTACATGTCCACAACAAACTCTCTGAATACTTATCCTATGTACAAATGTCCAGTTGCCTAGTTACACCCACTCAGCCGCAAGTGGAGCTGCGTATGACTTCATTAAGTGTTCAGATTTAGAGGGAGATTTCATAAAGCTTGGAGAGAGATAACATTTTAGGAGATAAAGTACCAACCAATCAGCTCCTGTCATTTTTCAAACACAGTCTGTAAAATTACAGCGAGGAGATGATTGGTTGGTGCTTTATCTCTCACAATTTTATCTCTCTCCAAGCTGTATTAAATCTCCCACTTAAACATAAAAAGGAGTGTAAATATTTTTCCCTTGGGAAAGTTTGGAGAAAATAGTGCACTAGGATATATTTAAATAGATTTGTCTGGTAAATATTGTGTATCTGGAATCCAATAAGCTCCATGTTCATCTCACCAGCAACCACAGATGTCTCCGTGCCGTTCCATGGCATACTGTCACATCAGTCTAGGAAGGAGAGTGGCGGGGAGCAACCATGAGGGCTGGCTGGCAGGGGCAGACAGGCTCCTCTACCTCTGATAGGAGGCAGAGAGAAGTAATGAGTTAGTGTGACTCATTACAAGTACCTGGCTGGCCTGCTGGTAATGCTGTCAGCAGCGGATCCCTTCATTGTGGTGGGCCCCTGTGCACTGCACTGGCTGCACAGCCGCTATTTCTGCCCCTGTATATAATGCATGATATATTACCTGCAATCATTGGGTTCTGCAAAATACTTTAGACCAGGGGTGGCCAAACTCGGTCCTCGAGAACTACCAACAGTTCACATTTTCCAGGTCACCCAGCAGGTGCACAGGTGTAGTCATTACTCACTGACACATTTTGAAAGATCCACAGGTGGAGCTAATTAATTCACTTGTGAGTTTGTGAGTAGACCTGGAAAATTGGAACTGTTGGTAGCTCTCGAGGACCAAGTTTGGCCACCCCTGCTTTAGACAATGGGCCTGATTCAGAGGTGAGCCCAGATGCAGCTGTCATTTTTAGATTTGATCCTTCCATGACTTTTTGCAAATGCTGCTACACACTCCTTCCCTGGTGTACATCAGTGCATATGAATGTGCAAGGACTGCGACGCCCCTTTTGAGCATCTGTAGATGGTGTAATAATCGTTTGCACCATCAAAACTTTCCCCATCCTTATGGCACAACTGCGCCTTTGTGCAAACACACTGCGTCATGCGTGCACCATACAACTTTATAGGGATTTTCATAGCATAAAGAGTTTTGATATCTGCCGCATAAGGTGGTTGGTGCAAGATTTTCTGCATTATTTTATTAGCATCCTATATTTATGTTTAAGGCGAGGTCAGGACACCCTGTCATTAAACAATTAAATATCAGCCTTCACCTCCTCAAGGCTTGGACTCTGCTAGTTGTATATCTGGTTCTTGGTTAATTGTTGATTGATTTCCTTGATACTGCACTATAATTTCTGGAATAAAATTTGTGTTTTTTTCTTGGATTTCCTATATTTATTTTTATAAGTGACAATCACATACTTATTTATCAATATCAGTCTACACCTCCTAGACCTCCAAAATCAACTCCTTGAAAATGTCCCAGCAATGCTGCTTGCTTCGGGCTGCAGAGTAGTGAGAAGCCAGGCCTACCTCTGCTGGCTGATGCTGCATGTACCTCCCATAGAAAACAAACAGAAGTGGAATCATGACATATGCTGGAAGGACATTAAGAATGATAATATTATTTTTAATCATTAACTTAGAAGGACAAAAGGAGTGTTCTTTTGCATTCCAGCACACATTTAGCCCTGTCTGTAAGACTCTCAGGATGTGACGAGTCCACACGAATCAGAACCCTATATGCCAACTTTCTGCCCTAACAATATCAATAGCTATCACAGAACTTCTTTCTGATGGTTATAACAGCTTCATTTTCTCTCCTCACTTAACCCTTGACAGTGGATTTCAGAGCAGAACAGTAAGCTTAATACCATAGGCAAACGCAGGGGGGGTTTCCGTCTGCCTGGAAACCCCCCTCTCCAGCACACACCATGACCACAATAGAAATAGTAATATAATACAATGTTACTAGTGCTGCATGTTCTTCTCAGTATCACAAATGAAATGATTAGCACCACCTGTGGAATTTTTCAAATGTGTCAGCTAGTAATAAATATACCCATGCACCAACTAGGACATGTGGAAAACATGCACTGTTAGGGGTACACTGCTATAGACCATCAATAGGGTTAATTATTAGTACTGTATAATAATAATAATAATTAGGGGTGAGCGGGTTCGGATTTCCGAAATCCGAACCCCCCCCGAGCCCCCCCGATCCGAGGCCGATCCGAGTCAGGCTCGACTTTTCCCGCCTGACTCGGATCTGAAATCGAGGCAAAACGTCATCATCCCGCCTTCCGGGTCTCGCGGGTTTTGGATCCTATATAAGGTACCCGCGTCGGCGCCATTTTCTCACTCAGCTGTGGACAGTGAAGAGGGAGGGTGGGAGTTAGGGCTGGCTGGGCTGTGTAGTGTAGTGTAGTGCAGTGTAGTGTTGTGCTGTGCTGCGCTGCGCTGTGCTGCTGTTGTCCATAGGGGCTGTGTCCACTACTTCAAAGTCCATAGGGGCTGGCTGGACTGTGTTGTGCAGTCAGTTGTCCATAGGGGCTGTGTCCACTCCAAAGTCCTGTGCAGTGTCCCAGTCCTAAAGGGGTGCTGTAGTGTTGTCCAGGGGGTGCTCTGTCCGTCAGGGGTGCTCCCCCCAAGTGCAAAAAAAATAAATATTTTTTCTGTGTTTGTGAATTGTGTGCACTGTGGCTGCACGTTCATCAACAAAGGAGCAGCGCCAATCGTGCGCCTGTGTCCCATAAGTAAAAAGCCGGCTGGCTTGTCCATTAAAGGGTGCTGTAACTCCCAAAGGGCACTCCAAACAAAATAAAAAAATATATTTTTTTGTGTTTGTGAATTGTGTGCGCAGTAGCCGCACGTGCATCAACAAAGTAGTGGCAAGCGTGCGCCTGTGTCCCATAAATAAAGGGCCGGCTGGATTGACCGCTAAAGGGTGCTGTAACCCCCAAAGGGCTCTCCAAACAAAATAAAAAAATATATTTTTTGTGTTTGTGAATTGTGTGCGCAGTAGCCGCACGTGCATCAACAAAGTAGTGCCAAGCGTGAGCCTGTGTCCCATACATAAAGGGCCGGCTGGATTGATCGCTAAAGGGTGCTGTAACCCCCAAAGGGCACTCCAAACAAAATAAAAAAATATATTTGTTTGTGAATTGTGTGCGCAGTAGCCGCACGTGCATCAACAAAGTAGTGGCAAGCGTGCGCCTGTGTCCCATAAATAAAGGGCAGGCTGGATTGACCGCTAAAGGGTGCTGTAACCCCCAAAGGGCACTCTAAACAAAATAAAAAAATATATTTTTTTGTGTTTGTGAATTGTGTGCGCAGTAGCCGCACGTGCATCAACAAAGTAGTGGCAAGCGTGCTCCTGTGTCCCATAAATAAAGGGCCGGCTGGATTGACCGCTAAAGGGTGCTGTAACCCCCAAAGGGCACTCCAAACAAAATAATTTTTTTTTTCTGTGTTTGTGAATTGTGTGCACTGTGGCTGCACGTGCATCAACAAAGGAGCAGCGCCAAGCGTGCGCCTGTGTCCCATTAGTAAAGGGCCAGCTGGCTTGTCCGTTAAAGGGTGCTGTAACCCACAAAGTACACTCCAAACAAAAAAAATATATATTTTCTGTGTTTGTGAATTGTGTGCACTGTAGCCGCACGTGCACCAACAAAGGAGCAGCGCCAAGCGTGCGCCTGTGTCCCATAAGTAAAGGGCCATCTGGCTTGTCCGTTAAAGGGTGCTGTAACCCCCAAAGTACACTCCAAACAAAATAAAAAAATATTTTCTGCGTTTGTGAATTGTGTGCACTGTAGCCGCACGTGCATCAACAAAGGAGCAGCGCCAAGCATGCGCCTGTGTCCCATAAGTAAAGGGCCGGCTGGCTTGTCCGTTAAAGGGTGCTGTAACCCACAAAGTGCACTACTCTCCAGCAAAAATAAAAAAATATTTTCTGTGTTTGTGTGCGCCTTAGCCGCACGTATATATCAAATCAATATAACATAAATGGAGGACCAAACTTTCTCCGATAAAAATAAAATAGGGAAAGATCAAGAACCACTTCTTCCTAGTGCTGAAGCTGCTGCCACTAGTCATGACATAGATGATAACATGCCATCAACGTCGTCTGCCAAGGCCGATGCCCAATGTCATAGTAGTGGGTTCTAAGAAGATATCACAAGTCCCCAAGGAGAGTCCAAGTGTGGTGGCGGTTGCGATGCCTGACCTTCCCAGCACTGGACGGGAAGAGGTGGCTCTTTCCACCATTTGCACGCCCCCTGCAAGTGCTGAAAGGAGCACCCACAGTCCACTTGCTGATATGCAAATTGAAGATTGCACTGTTGAAGTACAACAGGATGAGGATACTGGTGTACCTGGCGCTGAGGAGGAAGTTGGCGAGGAGGATTCTGATGGTGATGTGGTTTGTTTAAATCAGGCTCCGGGGGGGACAGTTGTTGTCCGTGGGATGAAAAAGCCCATCACGGTCATGCCTGGGCAGAAGACCAAACATTCCACCTCTTTGGTCTGGCAATATTTCTATCCAAATCCGGACAACAACTGTCTTGCCATATGTACCATATGTAAAGGTGAAATAAGTAGGGGTAGGGACGTTAACCACCTAGGAACATCCTCCCTTATACGGCACCTGCAGCGCGTTCATAAAAAGTTACTGTCAGAAACTTTGGCTAAGACCGTAAGCAGTCCAGGGACACCTAAATCCCTTTTTCCTGTTTTATCCAAGGAATCGGTGGATGAGGAGGATGAGGACGACATCTTGCCTCCGTAGAGCCAGTTTGTGCAGGGACACATTAATTGCCAGCTTGTTTTGTGGGGGCCCAAATGAACCAATCATTTCAGCCACAGTCATGTGGCAGACCCTGGCGCTGAAATGATTGGTTTGTTAAAGTGTGCATGTCCTATTTATACAACCATAAGGGTGGGTGGGAGGGCCCAAGGACAATTCCATCTTGCACCTCTTTTTTTTCTTTGCAGTATGTACTGTTTGGGGCCTAGTTTTTCAAACTGCCATCCTGTCTGCCACTGCAGTGTCACTCCTAGATGGGCCACGTGTTTGTGCCGCCCACTCGTGTCGCTTAGCATAGTCATCCAGCTACCTCGGTGCAACCTTTTGGCCATAAAAACAATATTGTGAGGTGTTAGGTGTTCAGAATATACTGGAAATGAGTGGAAATGAAGGTTATTGAGGTTAATAATTGAATAGGAGCATAAAAACCCACAAATTCTGTGATTTTAGCTGTTTTTATGCTTTTTTTCAAAAAAATACATATCCAAAACACAGAACCCAGAACCCAAAACACGGAAGGGTGGTTTTGGCAAAACCAATCCAGATCCAAAACACGAAGAAAGATCCAGATCCAAAACCAAAACACGAAAAGTGGCCGGTGCACACCCCTAATAATAATACACTATCAAGTACATAAGGAGACCAATATGTATATAAATATGTCCAGGGCAATGCTAGGTTCTTCTGCTGCTCCCCCAGACTCCCGAACTTGCTCCAAAGCTCTGGAATGGTGCCCACATCTGAAGAAAAACATTCAGCTCAGACAGGATGGACCTACTGCCGCATCTAATGGCTTACTGTGATCGCTGGTCCTGTGTATGTTGGAATTATGCAACACAATACACTATGTATGACATATGTAATGGGTTACTGTGATCGCTGGTCCTGTATGTGCTGGAATTATGCAACACAATATACTTTGTATGTAACATATTAAAGCTGGATAAGCGCTAATTCTACCCTTTTCATGGACTGTCCACACTCGCTCTAAAATCAAGCATTTGGAAATCCCCACTCTAGAAATCCTGCGTTTGCCACTGAATACTATGCATTTGTTGCAATATGACTGATAACATGCAGTTTCCTGCCACCACCCATCTACAACTGGTGGAGATCACTGAAAGAGTGTAATTATTAAATTATATCAGGCTGATACCAGCTCATTGACCAGACCTGGCAGATGAGTGCAGATAAAGGAAAGTAAACCACTAGCAATCAAGAAAGGTACATAGGTTATGCATGGTGTGAGGTGCACATGGACACCGGGGCAAGAGGGGCCCAAACTGCACTCCTTGTATTGATTGTTCCATTTACTTACATGCCTGTCAGACCATCCTACTAGCTTCCCACACCATTATTACGCTGATATCTTCAGAAATATGGTGCCATTATGCCATATTTCTAAAGTATTTACCAGAAATATGACACTACTTTATAGAAAAAAGTGATAGTGTTCCTTTAAGAGAGCATGTTACAATGCTCTCTTAAAGGAACCAGTACCACAAACTTGGTTACTGTATATTTTTGTAAAACCTTCCAAGAAGATCATTAGTGTTGCCGTTTGTAGTGAATATGACATCAGGGATTCCATTAACTGCAAAATAACTGGTGTTGGTTACAGGGCTACCTGTCCATGTCTTCAAAATGAAGTTGGTAAAAAGACATTAGATAGCTTTGTTAGGGGTTACTTGGTCTTGTTAGTCCTACCAATGTTAAATTAGAAATCCACAATACTAGATACAGGGGCGTATCTATAATGGGTCCAGGGGGGCCCCGCACTGCACACCCTGCACCCATAGTATACTTACCTCTTCGGAGTCCCACGCCAGCGTGGGGGGTGGCACTCTAAAAACGGCTGGAAAATGGCTGCCACAACCATTTTCCCGTCGTTTGTGCATGTGCAGTACAGGCAAAATGGCCACCATGGCCATTTTCCCGGTGACTTGCGCATGCTCTATAGACTCCGGGCACACTCTAATGCCCAGAGTCTATAAGTGCGGCACTGGCCGCGCACATCTTGGTGCGCTGCCGGCCGACGGAGGGAGATGAGGGGGCCCGTGTTGGAGACTGCACATGGGCCCCCTCCTCTCTAGAAATGCCCCTGACTAGATATGTTAATGCCCACGACAAAACAAACCTCCCTGTCTCCAGACCCTTAGTTTGGAAACTATGAGGGTCAATTTGAGAAGAGTCAATGATAAAAGGCTCCAACAAAAATAAACTTTGTGGATTTTCCTAGGACAGGTTACTCTGTGACGAAAAATGTATATGATATATTGTCTCCTGACTTGTCACCTCCACATTGTGCAGTGCTACACAGCCACACAGGAGTCCATCAGGGGTGGTTCAAAAGAAAAGAGGGAAGAAGGGAGTTTGTGTGCAGCTTTCATGTAGTCCCCCCTCTCTCACTGGCGCATGTCAGTACTAGAGTCTACTACACATGTTCCAATATTCAGGAAAATTGTGCTGATGCCACTATAGTGGTGATTTCTGTAATGCACATGCTGGAAACAGGGTGCCCATGCCATGTTCCTGATGATATCTGATTGATGCACCACACACCCTACACCCATTATGGATACAATAACAGAACTCAGAGGAGTCCTGCAATATATCCTGCTGCCACCATTCTGATCAGCCAATCTAGCATCCCAGTTGCTATGAGGTAAAAATGTTGCATCAGCAAAACTTCTCTTTGAATCTCCTTGGTAAGGGAGGAGTTAAAAAATCATATTTAAGATGAAGATTGCAGAATTGTGCATCCTATGATGCAATGCAGGTGTGTCCAAGGGCTCTATTTACTACAATCCACATTTAAAATGCAGTTGTAGTGTGATATTTCAGACTAAATTCACATTGCGAATTAAGGAAATATCACTGGGATTTATCAAAAATCCCTTGCAGGCACAGAGCTTGCAATAAAGCGCTGTCCCTGCGAATCCCTTCCGCACACTTCTCCCTGTATTTTTCGGAAAAAATTCAGGGAGTCTGTTTTTGCACATGCACCTACTGCCAGATACTGCGAGCCCCCCTCACGACTGCCCCCACGCAACCCACCCCCCCACTCAGTCACTCATACATCTGGTGATCGGGGCTCCGGTCAGCTGGTCTTTGGTCAGCTGGTCTCCCATCTGCTGCACTGTGACACCGGTCAGCTGTTCTATGGATAGAACAGCTGACCAAGGTCACAGTGCAGGTGCCGGAAGACCAGCTGACCAGAGCCCCAGAGGACATCACCGAAGCACCGATCACCGGTCCCTGGATGCAGGTAAGTGATTTTTTTTTTGCAGTGATCAGCTTGTGGTCTATTTAGTCAGGGAAACCGGGTAAAATCCTGGAAAACTCCATCTCCAGGTGGCGTTATTAGCACAGGGCTTCCCCCAGAATTTTTCACATTTTATTTTTAGTAAATATGGGCAGATCATATTTCCCATTACTTAAATTATGAGAAATTTGATCTGCTTACTAAAGATATGTGATAATTAGGGTTTGGAGTAGAATTTTACGAATTCTACTCCAATTGCCCTTTAGTAAATTTATGTGAAACTAAGATAATGTGAAAAGGGTGTGAAAACACCCCTTTTCACTTGTTTTTAGTAAAACTAATGTGAATAAATAGAAACCAAAGTGTAATACCCTGGGTGTTTTAGGTGCAGATGGTACCGTACACAACTGGGATGGCAGCTCCAGCAGATCTTCCTTCTTCTCTGGCAATAACTCCACAAGCTTTATCCATTCAGGCTGTAGCAGAGAGGATAGCCCCATACACATAGTAACATGACATAACATGACAGCCTTGATAAATAGAATAATCAAGCAGAATTATTAAAGGGGGGTAGGAGGACGTAGGTCCAGCACAGGTCACTGTAATGAAAATTATGATCACCATACATACTGTATGACAGGAGATTGCAGTACAAAAAGGAATATAGCAATTTCAACACAGTAGTTCACAATACAGTAGTGAATAGGCCATGGCCAGTAACTTTCCAAAATTTGAACAAGTTTCTTTATCTTTGCTGCTGCAGCAACTCTTTGCAGAGTTGCTGCAAAGTTGTCTCAATATATTATACTTTAAACTGAAGATGATCAATTCAGTTTTGCTGAAAACCGAACACACCCAAATTTGGGGTTTCCGAGTAGAATCGAGTCCCAGCTTGGGTCTTCCCGCCAAGTGCGGACCTCAAAACAAGACAAAATGTAGTTTTCTCGGAAATCTCGGATCTTGCTTGTTTTGGATTGCTTGTCCCTCCCTCATGATCAGTCGCCATTTCACACAGGAGAGTGCATGGAGAGGGTGTGGGCTGTAGTTTTACTTCAAATAGATGCCATTAGGATGCCATTAGAGAGAGTTGAAGGTAGATGGAATGGGTGGGAAGTGTGACTGTAGGCATCTTTGTCATCTTATTTCATTCAATAGAAACAATAAATGTTAAGTTTAATCTAAAAACATAATTTAAGTTCATTAATAAGATTGCTACTAAAAAGAGTCTTTTTTCCTATTCCCAATTGATATATTTGACACTGGGTAATGTGTTTGTCAGACACACTAGCTAGCAAAAACTGTTCCATCAGGGAAGGACTGTTGGGACTGGAGGCCCGGACACTTGGGGGGCCCGCTCCTACCCCCCTGCTACGACACTGTAAAAGTGAGTGCCGGCCGCCCTCCTGCTCTACCTACCTACACTGTGGCCGGCACACACATCCCTTTGGAAAAAACTTACAGGCCCTGCCGGGACCCACTCCTGCCACCATGCTGCGGCCACCCACCACTACCCCCAGAGGCTGCCTGGCTGGGCCGTAGGACAAGGTGCCACCAGCAGTCTGCAGCCAGATGCTGCACACACACTGCAGGCCCTATTTTGAGCCAGCATTAGCATCTGCCGGGAGACGCTGAGTCAGAGAAGAGACTGAGCACTGAGACTGAGACTGAGAGAGCCGATGAGTCATCAGGAAGCTCCGCCCCCACCCCAGTCAGTGCAGTGTGTTCAGGGACCCCGAGCAGCGTCAGGCATGATGATGACAGCAGCACAGCAGAGGAGCCAACTGCCAGGGGCAGGACTGGCCAGCGTTGTTATAGGTAAGTGTTGGAGGTGGGGCACAGTGTGAGTGAGAGGAGGAGGCACAGTGTAGGTGAGATGAGGTAAGGAGGGCACAGTGTGGGTTAGAGGAGGGGGCACAGTGTAGGTGAGATGAGGTAAGGGGGGCACAGTGTGGGTTAGAGGAGGGGGCACAGTGTAGGTGAGATGAGGTAAGGGGGGCACAGTGTGGGTGACATCAGGGGGTACAATGTGGGTGACATGAGGGAAAGGGGAATACAGTGTGGGCAAAATAAGGGGGCACAGTGTGGGTGAGATGTGGGAAGGGGGAGCACAGTGTGGGTGACATGAGGGTGCACAGTGTAGGTGAGATGAGGGTACACAGTGTGGGTGAGATGAGGGAAGGGGGGGCACAGTGTGGGTGAGATGATGGAAGGGGGAGCACAGTGTGGGTGACATGAGGGAAGGGGGAGCACAGTGTGGGTGACATGAGGGAAGGGGGAGCACAGTGTGGGTGAGATGTTGGAAGGGGGAGCACAGGGCCTCATTCAGAGGCGGTCGTGGATGCAAGCGGTCGCTCTGAAACAGGGCGGCCGCTTGCATCCTGAACGGCCGCCTCCATGACGGTCGTTAGGCTGTGGGTTAACACCCACAGCTCTAACGACCGACAAGGGTGATGGTCGCGATGGTCAAGACCATCGGGGCTTACGACGAGACCCTAAGGTAGGGTCTCGTCAACCTTAAGCCCCAGGGAGCTTCCTGCTCTGATCGAGCAGGAAGCTGCCCACTGACATCACTGATGATGTCAGTGGGGCCGCCCCCAAATGGCAGGCGTTCCTACTGGAACGCCTCCGTTTGGCCAGGCACGCCCCCGGCCCGCCCAGAAAACGGGGCGAGCTGTCACTCAACATCGACAGCTCGCCATGTCTACGACGAGACCCCTAACGACGGATCACCCGTCGTTAGCTGGGTCTCGCGCATGCGCACGACGGAGCCGGCTCCATCATGCACATGCGCTGTGGGGTAACATCGAGTCGGTCGTGAGCGCTCAGCGCTCACGACCGACTCTGAATGAGCTCCACAGTGTGGGTGAGATGAGGGAAGGGGGAGCACAGTGTGGGTGAGATGAGGGAAGGGGGAGCACAGTGTGGGTGAGATGAGGGAAGGGGGAGCACAGTGTGGGTGACATGAGGGAAGTGGGAGCACAGTGTGGGTGAGATGAGGGAAGGGGGAGCACAGTGTGGGTGACATGAGGGAAGGGGGAGCACAGTGTGGGTGAGATGAGGGAAGGGGGGCACAGTGGGTCAGATGAGGGAAGGGGGAGCACCGTGTGGGTGAGATGAGGGTGCACAGTGTGGGTGAGATGAGGGAAGGGGGACACAGTGTCGGTGAGATGAGGGAGCACAGTGTGGGCGATTTGAGTGGGCACAGTGTGGGCAATATGAGGGGGCACAGTGTGGGTAAGATGAGGGACAGTGGAGCACAGTGTGGGTGACATGAGGGGGCACAGTGTGGGTGAGATGAGGGACAGGGGAGCACAGTGTGGGTGAGATGAGGGACAGGGGAGCACAGTGCGGTATGTGGAGCACAGTGGAATACAGAGAAGGGGAGGCAGAACATATACAGGGAAGCACATACATACAGATATAGGAAGGGACAAGACAATATATTTTTATGATGGTTTATATTTTATAACGGCTTCTTTGCTGTTCAAGCTAAGTCTGCTGGGAGTCAAGTAGACAGTAAAGTCAAGCTACCACCCAGAGGCAAGTGAGAATCCAGCACTTGGCAAGCTGAGGAGCGGCGCTGACCCTTGCAGGGAAGGGCTGGCACAGCGGGTCGGCAGAGCAGGTAAGGTCCCAGTGGGACAACCCTTCCTCATTACCACCCTAGACCACCAGGGTATCGGGCTTTATTCCCCTATTTTTATGATGGTTTATATTTTATAACGGCTTCTTTGCTGTTCAAGCTAATGGTCTGATTCAGAGCCGGACGCTATTTGCGCTCGCTCGTTCAGAAAAAGGGGGTGGCTATTTAAATGAACCGTTCGCTCTTTGCGGTCTGTTCACGCCTCTATGTCTGAACGAGCGAACAAAACATGCGGCGTATTTTGGAAAAAGACGCCCCCTGGCCGCTCGCATCATACGTCATGTCCTCTATTTAATAGATTAATCAAGTACATCGAACAGCGTATGAACTGCTCGCTATTCTTGTGGTTGGTTTTTCCTACCGCAATCATGCGAGCAGTTCTGACTATAAAATAACCAAGTGACGTGGTCGCTGACGCTGCTTTATTAATTATGCACACCCATAAAACGCCCGTTTTGACCTTTAAGCACGCCTGCGTTCTGAACTCCACTCCCCGTTTTCAAGCACCTTCCCCTGTTACCACCCACATACGCCTCCTCCTGTCACTCAAAATAGCAGGCATTCGCTATTTAGCGAGCACACGATTTTCGGCCGCACTGACTGGTTCGCGCATGCGTATTACAATCCGTACGCATGCGCAGATGTGCGAACATCGCTCGGAACGAACGAGCGTCCGCTTACGAGCGGCTCTGAATGAAGCCCTAAGTCTGCTGGGAGTCAAGTAGACAGTAAAGTCAAGCTACCGCCCAGAGGCAAGTGAGAATCCAGCACTTGGCAAGCTGAGGAGCGGTGCTGACCCTTGCGGGGAAGGGCTGGCACAGGGGGTACCCCGTTGTGCCCGCAAAGGTCAGCAGAGCAGGTAAGGTCCCAGTGGGAAAACCCTTCCTCATTACCACCCTAGACCACCAGGGTATCGGGCTTTATTCCCTGGGCACACAGGGGCACATAGCAAAGCCAGGGCCAGTTGCTTGTGTTCGCTTCCAAATATGAAAGTTACCAGCTAGTCCCTCACTATCCCCTCCTTCTGCAGCACAATAGTGTGAGTCAAGTCACTTCCCATTCAGCTGTCCAGGGCCTTCCTCCCACTCCACCTCCTACATATATATGCGGCAATAACGTGCCACGGCAATAACAGTGTGGGTGACATCAGGGGGTGAGATGAGGGAAGGGGGAGCACAGTGTGGGTGAGATGAGGGAAGGGGGAGCACAGTGTGGGTGACGAGGGAAGGGGAAGCACAGTGTGGGTGAGATGAGGAAAGGGGGGCACAGTGGGTGAGATGAGGGAAGGGGGGCACAGTGGGTGAGATGAGGGAAGGGGGAGCACAGTGTGGGTGAGATGAGGGAAGGGGAGCACAGTGTGGGTGAGATGAGGGAAGGGGAAGCACAGTGTGCGTGAGATGAGGGTGCACAGTGTGGGTGAGATGAGGGAAGGGGGACACAGTGTCGGTGAGATGAGGGAGCACAGTGTGGGCGATATGAGTGGGCACAGTGTGGGCAATATGAGGGGGCACAGTGTGGGTGAGATGAGGGACAGAGGAGCACAGTGTGGGTGACATGAGGGGGCACAGTGTGGGTGAGATGAGGGACAGGGGAGCACAGTGTGGTATGTGGAGCACAGTGGAATACAGAGAAGGGGAGGCAGAACATATACAGGGAAGCACATACATACAGATATAGGAAGGGACAAGACAATATATTTTTATGATGGTTTATATTTTATAACGGCTTCTTTGCTGTTCAAGCTAAGTCTGCTGGGAGTCAAGTAGACAGTAAAGTCAAGCTACCACCCAGAGGCAAGTGAGAATCCAGCACTTGGCAAGCTGAGGAGCGGCGCTGACCTTTGCAGGGAAGGGCTGGCACAGCGGGTACCCCGCTGTGCCCGCAAAGGTCGGCAGAGCAGGTAAGGTCCCAGTGGGACAACCCTTCCTCATTACCACCCTAGACCACCAGGGTATCGGGCTTTATTCCCTGGGCACACAGGGGCACATAGCAAAGCCAGGGCCAGTTGCTTTTGTTTGCTTCCAAATATAAAAGTTACCAGCTAGTCCCTCACTATCCCCCCCTTCTGCAGCACAATAGTGTGAGTCAAGTCACTTCCCCTTCAGCTGCCCAGGGCCTTCCTCCCACTCCACCTCCTACATATATACGCGGCAATAACGTTTTTCTTGTGAGCCAGCATGGCGTGACATCAAGGGGAGGGGGGTTTGAGGCAGGGCTAGGGGGGCCCTGCCTATTTTGTCAATCCCAGGCCCCACAGTTTTTGATGGCAGCCCTGAGAGTGACTCAGACGCCTCCATATAGCCGATAACCATTCTGTGAAAACATTGCCATAGCATACAATTGAGGCCCTTAGTTGTGTTAGATTCTAAAGCTACTACTAGGAAATAGAATTCAAACATTAGGTTCTGTAGCAACGCCATTGCGACCTCCTCATCATCAACTTGGACTTCTACATGTTAGATGCTGAGATATGAACATTTGTAGTGATTAAGCAGAGGACGCTGATGTGTGCCTGCATGCAGATTCCGGATAGTCAGGAATTTGCGCGTGCGCAGGACCCATTCTGCACATGTGTAGAATGGGTCCTGCGTGATAGTACGCAGAGCGGCAGCAGACTCTCAGTAATTGACATTCTGCTGTCATTTGTGTGCGGGGAGGGGGCGGCAACTCAGGCGACTGTGGAATCGCAGATTATCAGATGCTGCATCTTAGGATGCAGTTCGGATAAGTAATGCATGCAGGAGGTGTGATGAATCCTTCTGCATTACCATAATAGTACTATCGCAGCTGCTACCATGTTAGCAGCTGTAATAGCACTTGCGTCCACTGCTGAATCACCCCAATTATAGTAATTCATGTATCTGCATTCACTCAACTTGGTACCTTACAGTACTGTATATACCTCATATATATCCTCCTCATGAGACCTCTGTCTTCATATGCTGTCTGCAGGTCTATCAACATGTCATATGCTGACACTTTCCCGTGAACTATGAAGTAAACATGTTGCTCCACAGATGCCCATAACCTATTCATATGTTCTATAGGTGAAGAACACAGGTTCTCAAACTCGGTCTTCAGGACCCCAAACAGTGCATGTTTTCCAGGTCTCCTCACAGAATCACAAATTAAATTATTAACTCCACCTGTGGATCTTTGAAAATGTGTGAGTGAGTAATGAATACATCTGTGCACCTCCTGGGTGACCTGGAAAATGTGATCTGTGTGGAGTCCTGAGGAGCGAGTTTGAGAACGATTGGTGTAGAACAATAGGCACCAGCAGAATGTGAAATGAAGTTGAGGTCAAACAGTTTATTCTTAAGCAGGTTTAGAGGTTTATTCAGGTTAACAGTGGTTGTCAGCAGTAACTGCGTACAGTGTAAGTGGTTATGTTACCAGAGACAGCGGTAGTTGGAATGCTGATAGTAGTATCTGCAATGCAATAAGACTGGAACAGCATCTGCACATTGGAAGCTGCCATATGGAGCATCCAGCTTCCCCTAGTCCTAAGGACGCTCCCAGAGCTCAGTTTCTCCTCCTGGTGCCAGCAGCCATACCCCTCTTTGTGATGTCATAACGTCACATATTCTGCACAAGACACCCTATCGACTGCCTATGGCTCTGATTACTGGTTTATGTACACAAGACTTTGTGCTATGCATTTATACTGGACATTTATGTTTGTATTATAGACAATATTTAGCAGGTTAGTGCTTAGAACAAACAGGAAAAAAATGTACCATTAATATACAGTATTTACAGTTGATTCAACAATGTACAATTATCCAGGCATGCTTTATAATATATTGATTTATCATGGCAAAGGTAGAAAAAACAAAAGTGATTGTACTGTATAAATAAGCAAAAGACAGAAAACAGTGCAAACGAAAGGTGTAAGCTAATAAACACAGTACAGTAAGTTTTACTGTCCACTTCCTGAGTCAGATGGTTTAGGGTCCTTTAACCTGGATGATCTTGTAGCCTTTGAGGGTAACAATTCTGTTGCAACTGACCACAATTTGCAGCTGCTTTGATCCTTTCATATATGGAGTAAACTCAATTGTCATTGTTGTCTCCTCATTGGGCTTCACTGAAATTCTACGTGAAAAAGAAAATACATTTAATTTTGCTGAATTAATATATCAAACTGAGGGATCTATGTACTAAGCCTTGGAAAGATATAAAGTGGACAGAGATAAAGTACCAACCAATCAGCTCCTGTCATTTTTCAAACACAGCCTGTAATGTTACAGTTAGGAGCTGATTGTTTATTACTTTATCTCTGTCCACTTTCTCTCTCTCCAAGGCTTAGTACATAGACCCCTAAGGGCCTGATCCAGAGGTGTACACTATGCCAATTTCTGCAAATGGACGATGTTTTCTTTCTGCACATGCACAAATATTCTTGGAAATTCTTACTGTGCACACACGAACTGCGTTACGATTGTACACTCTGTTGCATACTAATTCGCAATATTATCGGAAGACCACTGTGAAGGATTTGAATATCTGGGGGGAGATTGGGAGGATACCAAACTTCAATGCAAAAAGAGGCTGTGCTGTGGACGTGTAAAGGGAGGGTCAGGGGAATGCTTGTGCATGCAGTTCAGTTCTCTCTCGCAGTACTGCAGACACAGTGGCCATATTTTGTGGAAGTTGCACAGTTACATCTGCGTGAACAAGGAATTACATGAATAGTGAATGTTTGTCCGATGTTTGGGTGGTGGAGGGGTGCCCAGACCAGCTGATGGATCCGCACAGTGCACATATAAGTAAAGTGGGTGATTCACAGTCCATCTGAAGCTCCTACACGCGGGTAATGCTTATACTAGCATTTGCATATTTTGTCATTTTAACCGACGGCCTCATTCAGAGAAACTTTTTATGAATCCTTTCCGAGAGCAGCCTGGAGAGGAAAGCTGCTCTCAGCTTTGGGGGGTGGGCCAGACTATAGTCTTCATTAGGTCCCGCCCCTTTACAGGAAAGTCTGCTATTCGTGGGTCCGCAAGGAGGGGAGGGGCTAAATGACGCTAACCCCTCCCTACGGATCTGCAAATTTCTCGTAAATTCTCCCCATCCTGCCCACTTTACTCCGGAGTGGGCAGGATAAGGAGGTCTGCCTTCTCTTTCAGGTGAGCGGGGGTTTACCCGTAAACTCAGAAGCCTCCCACGACATGTGGGAGAGTAGGCAAGTATGATTTACGCAAACCAGATGATTAGCATACATCTCCGATGGTGGGGCACCTGTGCATGCGCAGGACCCGTTCTGCATCATTGCATGCAGTGTCGCCTGAGCCACAGCCTGATTAACAGGCTGCAACCGTTTGTGGCCGGGATTTGGCGGTGCCGGTCTCCGTTCCAGAAAACAGGGGCATGACGCCCCTGTATTCTGAGTCGGAGCTGCAAGGACCAATCAGAGTTACTCAGGTGGCTGATGGTCTTGCAAAAGATCTGATGCTGGGTCTTTGGACGCAGCACTTGGATCTGCAATGCTGCCTTGAGGCATCTTTTCTCCTCAGATAGCATATTTTCACATCACTGCTGTGTCTTTGGATTCAGCAGCGATGTGAACTGTATCCATCTCTGAATCAGGCCCTGAGTACAGACATGTAATCAGTGGGTTAAATAGTTAATTTCTACGTATGCATATAAGTTACAAACATATACCCTTGCTAGGCCTCTTTGAGGTTTGAAAAGAGATTGTACTATAGTTGCAGTCTATGGACAGAATGGTTAGATATAACCTTTTGAGGTCAAATAAGCCATAAATACTGAGGCCTAGCTCGTACCTGCCACTGCTTTTAGTAGAAGTATAATGAGCCATTCATAGCTTCTATGTTCTTATCAGTAGTGAACCACATTCCATTCTAAGCTGTGTAGAGATGCTAAGCATTATGGGTAACTGCTAGTGATGACCAGACTCTACACACAAAGGAGCTTTGAAACAGTTAATCTCCATACATACTAGGATACGTCATTACTGTATGTCTTTGTCTGGTAGTATATATCTTAGTGCTTACAGAGCATGTGCAAGAGAGATAAGTTTGGTCAATGCTATGCTGGACCAATGAGTGCTTGATACCTAGCACTGTATGTAACTGATATGGGCTTAATATCCGGAAAGCCAACACCCCAGACTAGGGTATATAAATCAGATGTACACAAAGGACCCTTTGGCTCATGCACGGATCTCTAAGTCTGCAGAAGAGGTGCCTGCAATGTATATTGATTATCTGGGCATGTGAAACGATGGGCTCCCCAGAAGAAGATAAGATGAAGTACATCTTATGCTGAAGATGATGATTTACCGGTGTCATCTGAATACATAGACAAAAGTTGAGTATACAGTATACTTTGTATGTTGTTTGTTTATTGTTTGTTTGTTACTTGTAAATAAAGTGTGTTCATTTGTACTCACTCATATTGGTCACATGTGTGTACTATTTCATTTCGATCAGAACGAAACCCGCCGATATGTACTTGGTGTCGAGAAGTGGGATCGGAAGGGTTAAATAATTTGTGACCAATTGACTGATTCTGTAAAAAAAAGTGCAAAATGATGTTTTGCTTTTTCTCTGCTGACCTGTATATTGCATTGTGTATGTTTTCTCTGTCTCATTCCTATGAGAAAAAAGATTGTGATTTAGCTTAAATTACATGGTATATTGTTTTGTCTTTTTCTTTTAAAAAAAAAGAAAATTGAGAAAAAATGTTTTACAGACTTTTGAAACATGTAAAAAATGCCAAAGATAGAGTACAGAAAAAGTTGGTGAAATTTCAGAAATGTGTTAAATAATCTCGGATTAATCCAACATGTTTTGGGACGCCTTTACAAAGTTGTAGTGATATGGGATTTTTGAAAGCTAATGATTTTGAATCAGATGAAATGCCATTTTGTGTTTCTGAGGATTCTGCCAGTCTGCCTTTGACAAATTTCATAGGGAGGGGGGGAGAATCCCCACACGCAACAGTTAAATGTCAACTGTTGATTTATTACACACATCTTGCGTAGAAATTTGTGAGCTTGAAATACAAAGAGAAGTGTGTGAAGTGTGGCAGAAAGAACTTGAAACAGAAATTAAACAATGTATTCACACTACAGAAAATGTGTTTGATCAGAGCAGTGATTGTGTGAGGAAAATTTCTGATGATTTCACAAAATGTGAACAAAATGTTGAAATCCATGAATGCAGGGAATATGTCCAAAAATCAGAATCAAATTTGAATGCAGATGACATTTCTGATAACATGCCATTGATTAGTGATACTGTTGAGGTGAATGATGGTATGCATGTATTGAATAGGACTGTCCAGCGTGCCATTCACTGTGAACTGATTGAAAAAAGGATGTGTTTGCATGGCCATTGAAAGGGGTGTCGCTAAGTGAAGGGGTGGTGATGATGCATTTTGCCTTGCCCAGTGAGACATGGGCATTGGCAAAGCCAAGAGGTGGGAATATGGTAAGATTGCAGTTATAGACCATGCCCTTAAGACTGAAGACTTCCCCCATGACAACATTAAATTTACATGGCATGATCAACATGTCATTGTTGAATTTAAAAATGCAAAAAGTGAACAAGATGTGTTTTCTGATGGAACATCCATTGCCAATAATGATCATGGTTTACTTGCTCATTGTGAAGGAGGGGTTCGTGAGTACACACTGACTAACCACAAGGGGCATACATGCAGTACAGACACACTGACTGTGGGTTTGTTTAGTGACAAAGTTGTAGATTTTGTGTTTGGTAATGAAATTTGTATCCCAGTGTATTTCCTTTCAAAGCCTTACCAGCCAAAGGTTTTGAAGCAGCTGAAAGACACACAGTTGCTAACGACAACGGCAGAAACTCTGATGCTAATTGAGGAGATCAAAGCATTACTCGCTGGCCGAGTGAAATTTAAACCAATGTTTGAACTGTCCATACTGGATTTCTTTATGATCACAGCTCCACAGTGGTGGGAAGATTTCCAAGACAGAGAAGATTATTGATTCATGGACTATGGTGCTACCTGCACCCACACAGGACTGTTGTGGCCCATTGCTAAAGCAAAGCAGCTATCTTTACAAGCTGACAGCAGAAAGCCAGAAGAAGAGGCTAGTGAACTTGTTGCATCTATGACTGTTTTCCAAGTCACTGACAAGACTGGATGCCCTGTAAGTCTTCACACTGAGAAATGGACATTTGACACAAAGTCTATATGGACTGCTGCTGTCCAAAGCTGGAAGATCGACGTGGGACATGCTGATATACATACCTACAGCTTCAATGGTGTGTGCACAAGTGAACTGAGCACAGAACATGGTGTGCAATTCACCGCAAAGACAGCACTGATGGTGCTAGAACTGTTAAGCTATGACGGAGCTGACACTGCATTCAAGCAAGCTCAAATCAAAGGGATTCCTTATATCCAAACCATGGTCAGAGACATTGCAAAAACCTGTTACATTTGCCAACAGCTGGACATGTGGCCTACCTTGCTTGCTGCTGAAAAAGGCCTCATATACTGTGAAATAATGACTGTGCAAGTCTGGCAATTTGAATTCATCGTTTGCCACCAAGAAGATGGAGGAGGAGTGTTCTACTGAACAGCTACAAAACACTGTCATTCAGGAGTAAAGTTGTCTTAAGCAGAGTGATACAAGATAAGAGACTATCCTGAACATGTGACACAGACTTAATGACTTTTTGATATTATGGGATGTCTGAGAAGATTCAAGCAGACAAAGACACCCATTTTACAGACACAACATGGAGTATATTGGGTTTTTCTATGCTTCATACCATTCACAAAACTGACATCAGTATGATTGAATGAATGGATGTGTTGTTTAGGAAACAGGAATGTTTATATATATACAATGTTGGGGTTTTAGAGCAGGCTGTATACAGTATATATATTTTGATAACCGGAGGGTGATAAAAGGTTGAACTTTTTAAGTAAGATATCTGGTGCACAGACACAAACACTTATGATCAGGTTGTTGTAAAGAAATGTTTAGTAGGAAGAGAATAGAGACAGGTTAAGAGATATTTGAAGCAGGACAAGTAAATGCTCATTTTATTTTGTTGTTATGGTTTATCTCACACTGTTTATTTGTTTAAGCCAACAGGTTGCCGGTTGGATCTCACTGGAGATGAGAGAACGTTGCTGGAGATGTGTCTGAGATGACGATGGTCTGAGAGAGTTATTTCTCATACAGGAGAGAGAGTCCAGGAGGACAACAGAGTTAGAAGATCTGATGGCACAGCCATTACATACATCTATGTGTATTCTGCAAGACTGAACTTGTGCCTTATATTGGTTGGATCCACAATCACCAATATTCTCAAGACTTTTTCAAGATTTCATTGAACTGAACTGAACTTTGTTTTACTTTACTGATATTAATTATTTTATAAGTAACTGATATATTTGATATAATCATATGTATTATTCACTGTTTTATTAGAATATTCACATGATATAAAGGAATATAATGTAGAGAGTTAGAAATGAAACAAGAGTTCAGTGATGCTTGTTGACAGATTCTGCAATCCAGCCAAAGTGGTCAAGTCCTGAATGGAAATGTTGCTTAGTGTGATTTTATATTATTTGTTACATGTAATCATAGTACTAACCTTGTTATATTATATGTTGTTACATTATAAGTAAGGATAAGTACAATGGAGGTTTAGATTATGCAATGGGGATCATGTTCCTTATATTTGATATGTAAAAATAAGGGTGGAATGTAATCAGTGGGTTAAATAGTTAAATTCTACATAGGCATATAAGTTACAAACACATACCCTTGCTAGGCCTCTTTGAGGTTTGAAAAGAGATTGTACTATAGTTGCAGTCTATGGACAGAATGGTTAGATATAACCTTTTGAGGTCAAATAAGCCATAAATACTGAGGCCTAGCTCGTACCTGCCACTGCTTTTAGTAGAAGTATAATGAGCCATTCATAGCTTCTATGTTCTTATCAGTAGTGAACCACATTCCATTCTAAGCTGTGTAGAGATGCTAAGCATTATGGGTAACTGCTAGTGATGTCCAGACTCTACACACAAAGGAGCTTTGAAACAGTTCATCTCCATACATACTAGGATACGCCAGTCTTTGTCTGGTAGTATATATCTTAGTGCTTACAGAGCATGTGCAAGAGAGATAAGTTTGGTCAATGCTATGCTGGACCAATGAGTGCTTGATACCTAGCACTGTATGTAACTGATATGGGCCCAATATCCGGAAAGCCAACACCCCAGACTAGGGTATATAAACCAGAGGTACACAAAGGACCCTTTGGCTCATGCACGGATCTCTAAGTCTGCAGAAGAGGTGCCTGCAATGTATATTGATTATCTGGGCGTGTGAAACGATGGGCTCCCCAGAGAGAAGATAAGATGAAGTACATCTTATGCTGAAGATGATGATTTACCGGTGTCATCTGAATACATAGACAAAAGTTGAGTATACAGTATACTTTGTATGTTGTTTGTTTGTTACTTGTAAATAAAGTGTGTTCATTTGTACTCACTCATATTGGTCACATGTGTGTACTATTTCATTTCGATCAGAACGAAACACACCGTTATGCAAGACAGCTGCGGCAGCAACAGTATACAACTCTGAATCAGGCCCTAACTCCATAATGATTCTGATGTATTGATAATTTTCCACTACAGAAAATTGTTGGGAATCTCCAGTACTGAGTTCTACCGATGGATCTTTTCACTGTCATTCTCCTACCCACCTGTAGATGTCACATGTGCTCCACAACATTTATCATATGTTATGCATAGTCATAAAATCATTCTTACAGGAGAGATGGATAATAATAATAATAATAATAATAATAATAATAATAATAATAATAATAATAAATGGATAAACAGAAAATCATTTTAAACTCAATAGCATTTATCTCTGGTATTTGTAAATGAGAAATAAAACAAATCTCCAATAGTAGAGTCTACACCTTTAACTGTGTCTGATTATATCCTAATATCTTCAGTTATTAGGTTAGAGCCACACAGATGTTTTTCTGCCTCAGATTTCATGTAATTTGATGCAATTTTATGTACTCTATTAGATGAGATTAAACACTAAAAGAAAAAAAAACTTCCAGTGTTTCTGTTTCAATGAACATGTGTCGGAGAAAGGCTCCCTTGTGCCCTGCGCCTCCAACCCATGACTTCACGGGATGGGGCAAGGATGGGGCAAGAGTGAGTGTAGAGCTGCCCAGAATGCTGCGGGTGGCTCTACACACTGCAGTGTGTGCGGCACTAGCGCAGTGCTACTGGCAGTAGGGTGCCATTTCATAAAGGGGGCGTGGGCACTGTCTTTTATCGTCTATAGCTGCCACACGTGACAGCCGACAGGGACAACCGTGGCTCCAGCCAGCCTTGGCTTCAGCGCAGTAATCCAATTAGAATCATCCTGATTCTTAGTAGCTGCTGCTGAACTCCCCAAATCGTGGTCCTCAGACACTTGTGCAGACTGACTGCTCCCAAACACTCCGAGGAGAAGCAGGGTCCAGGCTACACCCGATATGTTCATCGGTGCCTCACTCACAGCACTGCCACTGCATGCGTACGTTCCCTTTAAATCCCTTTGCATTCTCTTGGTTCAAAAACTTTAGCTGCAGCTGACAGCAGGGTAGTGCTTCATTCAGTTACTTAGATGTAAGGGCTGATTAAATGTATTATTTACATGTGCTTTTGCGCCATTTTGAGGAAAATTTATTATATACTGTATAAGGTTGACTATTTGAAGAATTTGTGAAGAGTTCTTTTATTTACCTCAGAGGCTGCACTTGACGGTTCTTGCGCAGTCATTATTATTATTGTTTATATGCACTGTATGATGTTTATTGCAAGTACATTTAATATAGAGAACTTAATTATCCAGTTATCAATCACTAATGGAAAAGTCTTCTCAAAACATGTTACTTATCATACAGTGCATAGTGAAATTCTTCAGAAACAGCATTCTACTCACGTCTGTTTAATCTGCTCTTTAATCAGCCCACTGCCCTCTGCATGCAGCTCACATTTTGTCAGGCTCTCAAAGAATGGGTTAAGGAATGTAATGTCAACAGTTATCGGATTGTTTAATACGGCTTCTTGGAGAACCTTCAGGCAAAGAAGAACCAAAGAGAGATTTTTAGGTGGAAAAAAGCATCATCACAATGCATTGGTGATGATGAGAGGGAAGAAGGCATGATCAACAGAAAAGGTTAATATATGAGATAATGTGTAAACAGAAAAAGCTTTACAAGTGTTAAAGCAATTAAATTGCATATTAGCGCACGGTACTTCTTACACAGAGACATTAATGCTGGGCATACACTGCCCGTTCCATCTGATATCGGTGGCTTGGCCAGATAATTGCACAGTTTATGCGGGGGTATGCAGTCGGGAAGCCGGTGGACCTAATCCCGACGGGAGACCGGCGCCCGGCATCCCGATCGAAGGGACGCTGTGCGCTGCTGCGGACAGCCGCAGGGGGGGGGAGGGTTAGGTTTAGGGCTCCTGGGGGGGACTTGTGGTTAGGCACCCCCCGGGCGGTTAGGGTTAGGCTAGGGGGAGGGAGGGTTAGGGTTAGGCACCCACAGGGGGGACTTAGGGTTAGGCACCCCCTGCGGAACTTAGGTTAAGGCGGCGGGGAAGGGGGGGTTAGGTTTAGGCACTTAGAGGGGGGATTAGAGTTAGGCACTGGGGGGGAAGGTTAGGGTTTATGCACCCCTAAGGGAGGGTTAGGTTTAGGGGGTACAATAGGTTAGTATATACTTACCTGGGGACGATCAGGATTTTCATCCTGTTCGGGCTGCCACTGTCGGGATTTGAACCACCGGCCAGGGGTCTGGCGGTAAATAATACCGATTCCGATGCAGGCGACCAATCTGAAAATATTGATCGGTTGGGCATGCTGAATAGTTCAGGGTGCCCATTCGACCCGATAACTTAGTGAAAATTGGCCACATTGGACGGAGTTATGCCGCAGCTGACCGACAGAGATTTCCCCTGTTCCTTCACAAGGAGGGAATGGGCAAATGTCTTCTCCCCTAGGGAGGAGGGCAGATATCGGAGCCAATAAACTAATATATCTCACAGTGTATGCGCTTGATATCTGCTGGGTGTCAGGCTGCCAGATAAAATGTCTGTTGGTCTGAAAAGCATTTTATCTGGCAGTGTATGCACACTATAACATAATGTAGACTTATGGGCATATTCAGTTGGGTGCAAATGCTCCAAAAATCATGCCCACGAGGTCTGCCCCCGCAGGTGCAAGATATTTGGTATTCAATGGAATGCAAGATTTACATTTTTGGGGGGCACAAAATTTATTTTGAGCACCTTCAGAGCAAGTACAGTTTTCCCCAAAATCACACAGCAGACAGAGGAGCGGCCAGAACACAGTGAGTGCCCCAGGATTCCGTGGAAGTATCTTTAATTTTCTCTACTGCGGGTTTTGGCCGCAAAAAAGTATTTTTTTTTTAAACAATGGTTTTATTGAAATGGTTTTATTCAGAAAAAAGAAAGGGGAATAAACATAGTGGGATTATTGTTATGTGTATCGCAACAAATATTTTTAAATCGAATACCATGGGTATTGGGAGTGTGCATAGCTAGGTAATTCAAAATTCGTTGCAAAGTCCTTGTAAATTTCTGCAGCCAAAATCCTGCACCCTATTGAATATGAACCTTAGATTGACATTCAGTACTTAGATGGACACAGACAGCATGACAATGGGGCTGATTCTGAGTTCGAGGCAACACAAAAAATGCATGTAATTTATATCTGGAACAAGCCATATTGCCATGCAAGGGGTGAAAATAAATTTTTTAATGTCAGAAGAGAACTGTTGGGCGCATCACAGGAGGGTGGCACTGCAGGAGATCGGAGGTGGAGCTGCCCATCAGAGATTTTGGACAAGTCCTGCCTCCCCTCCTGCAGCAGATACAGCTTCCTTAGATTGAAATTGAGTACTTAGATGGACACAGACAGCATGACAATGGGGCTGATTCTGAGTTCGAGGCAACACAAAAAATGCATGTAATTTATATCTGAAACAAGCCATATTGCCATGCAAGGGGTGAAAATAAATTTTTTAATGTCAGAAGAGAACTGTTGGGCGCATCACAGGAGGGTGGCACTGCAGGAGATCGGAGGTGGAGCTGCCCATCAGAGATTTTGGACAAGTCCTGCCTCCCCTCCTGCAGCAGACACAGCTTCCAGAGAAGTACAGCTTACAGTACCCTGCAACAGCCAGAAATTTGTGCGGAATCAGCATGATTTACCACCGGCCGCATGGCCAGAGTTTCTAATCCCGACAGTGGAAGCCCGGCAGGGGTGAAGATCCCGAAGCTACAAAGGTAAGTATTAACTAACCTATTTTTACTCCCTAACCATCCTTTAGGGATGCCTAACCCTAAACCCCCTCTAAGTGCCTAAACCTAAGCCCCCCCTTCCCCGCAGTCTAACCCTAAGTATCCCGGGTGAGAGCCTAACTCTAACCTCCCCCTGGGGGTGCCTAACACTATCCCCCCCTTCCCCTAGCCTAACCCTAACCTCCTGGGTGGTGCCTAACCTTAAGTCCCCCCTGGGAGCCAGTAACCTAACCCTCTCCCCCCCGTAGATGTTCGCGCCCGGCGCCCGGCTCACCTTCGATCGGTAAGCCGAGTGTCAGGCTCCCGGCGTAGGTCTAATTTCGTCAGTCGGCTTCCCAACTGCTGCCCTGTGCTGCCCACCTGTGAGTCTTGGTGCTGCAGCTCAGGACTAGGAGATTTACACAGCCAGTTACGGATTCCCTTTCACAATGCACCTCACTCCCTAATCAGTATCAATCGGATGACCTCATAGCTGAGACAAGCTTAAACTGGAGTTGAACTCAAATTAGGTGTCCTCTGCAAGTCTCCTCCCTAATAACTTCAGTCTAGATACTTATTATAGCATCCTGGTGGCATTAAGGATTTTAGTCCGTCCCAAGGAATTTTTTTTATAGAGAGTGCCACCTTCCTGCACCTCCAGTTTCCTAAAAGCTACACTCCTTTACCTCATCGGAAAGAGTTATCAATGCCCCAGCAGTGTCCAATTGTCAGTAGATGTATTACAGTATAAAGATTACCTTTTGGAGATCTCTCGAAAGCAACTCCTAACTTCATAAAACAAAAATCATGGTAAAATAGTGCACCAACATTGACTGTTCCAACTATTACTGTCTTGCTTATGCACTTTAAACGGTTGTCGTCTGATATACTTTTTGCTTGAATACTGTGGTGGATAATCGCTCATAGTACTTATTATAGAAATGTATAGTATAAATATAAGTTTTGATGAGGTGTTATATAGAAAATCCCCATAATCCAGGTTTTGTTTAAATTTTAACTGCTTTCTTAATTTACTAAAATTAACTGAGTTAGAGTAGCAGTTGTTTGAGACATAAATTCAAATTGTAATCTTATGTTATGCGAAGTTCAAACTGTTTTATGAAATCTTAAGTTGCAACTATGCTACTAAACAATGTGAACTTAAATCTTGGAAACCGAAGGTCTTCAGAAAATTTTAATAAAGTCAAATATATGGTACATCCTGTTGTCGATTAACGGGTCTGATTACTGGAAAGGTTGGCTTCTCGAAATTGTCATCCTCAAAGAAGCAATCAAAATTCATCAAAAGATCAACTGTACCACTTCCGGTGAGTATCCTACCGCACACTCTTTGCCTGACATCTTACACTCCTCATTTAGAGAAAACATTTGGCCAAGTTGATGTGATAAGCTGTGCAATGCACATTATGCATAGTGGAAACAACATAAGTGCTGTTGTATGATGTTACAATAAAGCTATAGTACTATCCACCCATTCATTAGAACCATGATGTATACACCACTGTACCTAAAAAAAATGGCTACATACCTTGATGTTGAGCGAGGGGCTTCTCAATGTTATGACTTTGGCTAGGAGCAATTTCACTGTGTCATCTATTATACACAAAGCTGTCAATTCAACCACCTTATCATCCATCAGAGTTTTTATGTATTCGCTGTATGGGATCTTGAATGGGATTTCTTTATCTGTAATAACATTATGGACTGTTCTTAAATATCACATTATTATTTGTTTAATATAAGGATTTATCAAAAATGTTTAATGTACTACAAAAGGTGTTCTTAACCTTTTTACTCCATGACCCCAGAATATGTACATATTTCATGCACCAGTTTTCTGGTTTTAATTAATACTGTAGTGTAAATCATTTTTATTATTGCAATGTTGTCTACTTGCAATCAGCATATTATTGTTAAAGAACTAAATAATAACTAGTGGAATTTAGTCCCTACCTACCGGACCTATGTTACCGTTTTTGAGAAAAATTATTTTTTATTTCTTTGTCTGCTCATGACTATGATGCATTTTTACATGAGTATGTGACACCCATACAAAATACATGATAATTATGAAGGAGTGAGAAGGTTTTTAAAGGGCACCATATTTCAAATATAGTTTTGTTTTTTAAAAGCACAGTTTACATCACCCACAAATGCCACCATCATAAGAGAACAAATATCAATCCTCTCTTAGGCTGCAATGCACCATAACAGAGTGTGGATGATTAGGAGACAGTTTAGGATACATCATAAAATTCCTGATTTGGAAATCATGACATTTTGGTCATGGACCCACTACACCCAAGCCACTTCCACTTAGCTCTTTATACTACATGGTGTTCATACTCCAAATTGCTAAGAATCACCCCTTCTGCCAATAGAAATCTGGACTAAAATAATTGCCGCTTTAAAATGATAAGAACATTCGTATGTATTCCTGCAGCGGCACAAGTTCGCACCCTAGTACATAAGTCCCAGAAGCTTGAATGATAAGTATGTTTTTTTTAATATAGCTACTCCCCATAAACTTCTGGTTGAACTATTTACTTTAGGATTTACTCACTCCATTTGTTTTTTGTTCTGCTTTTTGTTTTTTTCACTGTGAAACAAGTCAGTTGTCTCTTAGTACAGTCTAAGTGTATCTCATAAAGAAGATCAGTTAGTGATTATAGATAGACCAAGAGACGTCTCCAGTTCTGCATGGGTTTTCTAGAGACGCAGTGGATCTATACACATAAGTATTTTAAATCAATAAGACAGAGGGAAAAAAAATCTTGATAGGTAAATGTAAATTATTTGCAATTTTGTAACATCTATTAATTGTTCAAAAAACTGTTGTAATTAATCTTATTAATATCAAGCAATACTGTCTGCAAAATTAAGTTACCTTCATTAGAATCCACAGAGACAGATTTGGTGTCACTCAAAATGTTCCTCATTAGTTGTCTGGTATAACCAGTTGTGTTGGCATTAAAATGAATCACTATGTTCTTGGTGGCTGATGTTGTGTTGGAGAGGACCAATATTGCATTAATATCTTGGCCAACCAGTGGTGCATCTATTTCTTTGTACTTTCCAGATATGCTCTGTCTAGTGACAGGATTTGCTCTTGACGTCCTAACTAGCATGTTTGTCTCTCTCATGCCTAGTTCATCTTCACCCGCAATAGTTCTCCATCCAAATAGTTGGGAGAGGGCATTGTGGAACACTTGTCTCTCCTTGACAGTGCCTTTCCCAAACATAAAGAGAATGCATTGGAAAACAAAGTTACTGCAACTAAAACAAATTAAATAACTTTAAATATACAAGACATGATCTAGTCCTAGAGGATGCTGCAGATTAAGCACCTGTGTCCAAATCACCACCAGTCTTATGGGCCTTGGGGGACGATTCTGAGTTACACGCAAAGTGGCTGTATATACAGGCAGCTTCAGAAGCCACATTTACAACCTTATGCTAATGCGAGATTATGTTCAACCAATGTGAGGATCCATGCCGCCCATTGATATTACACCAATTGCTTTTAATGTCATCATTAGTATCTGCACTTGCACCAGGCCCATGCTAGGTGCAGGAGATCCGCCAGAAACAGGCTTCCCTTCCCCATACACATGACTCAGAATCACTTGGAGTCTTAGATACACACCCAGGACACTCCAATGACACTCTTACAAGTCAGGGCAGTTCTGTGCAATCACATTGTCAATGGCCAGTTCCCACCCTTTAATGCCCAACTTCACAGAAAGACAGATCCGTCTGACTCTGAATAGTATAGACTTGGGCAAATATCAGGGGTGTCTTAAGAGAGGAGGGGGCCCGTGTGCATTCTTCGTGCAGGACCCCCTCCTCTCTCCCTGGCGGCCAGTAGGCGACTGACGCGGCTGACCGGCCACCGCAGAAGCAGTAGACTTTGGGCACTAGAGAGTGTCCGGAGTCTACTGCGCATGCGCAGAACACAGGAGAAATGGCCGCAGCAGCCATTTTCCGGTGTTCTGTGCAATGCTGACACCCGACGCGGGACCACAGCCAGGTGAGTTTTAAATTATATGGGTGGAGGGTGTGTGGTGCGGGGCCCCCCTGGACCAGGGGGCCCATGTGCCCCGCCCATCCTGCACCCATTATAGATACGCCTCTGGCAAAAATGTGTAAATTCACATATGCAAAGACTCATCATTTGTGTATGTGCACAGATATCCATCTGATTCAGAATCAGCCCCATAATGTTAAATACAGTGTAATGCTGATAGGCTGCTAGTCCTGCAATTAAAGATCCATGATCATTTTAGGTGGCTTGTCCTTTCTGTCTTCATAGGGTTAGTTCATATTGCTATTTTTGTTAAATTTGAATATTATTGATTTCTTTTTCTTGATGTGCAATGTGTGTGTGTGTGTGTGTGTGTGTGTGTGTGTGTGTGTGTGAATCATATGCACAACTCTCTGTATATATGCCCAGATTTTATTAGCTCTTGCAGCAGCTGTTTATAATCAGTGTTGCTGCAGTCTACCAATATTTCCCTAATCATGCTAAATAACAATAATATAATGTCTGTCTCATGGATGTCTATGTGTGCTGATCCATATAGGGACTCTTGGGTCTAGCTGACTAGCAGCCTTGGTTATACCTCTGCTCACCTAGGACTACCAGAACATAGGGTAGCACTGACAGGTGGGGAGAAGTCTTAAGAACAGGATCTGGACCGGAATATGAAACTGGAATCCACAGCTATAGGAATCTGGAACTGATCATGGAGAGCTCAACCCTGTAAACTGAATCCAGGAGTCTGGAGCTAGAACTCATTACTGGGAACACAGAGAGATATAGCCATTGTAAACTCTGAACCGAAGTAAGCTAAAAACTGGAAACAGAACTGAGACCTAGTATAAGGAACTCAGGACTACTAGCTGAAACAGGCACACAAACCTGGAACCTACACACTGATACACTGAACATGAACTGGAACCTGAGACTCAGATCTAGCCTCTGGCAACTAGACACTCAGAACAGTGAAACCAGTCACCCACAGCCAAGAGTGTGCTAGCAGATGAATCTGATATAATGGTGCTTGCAGCGAAAAGGACACTTTGAATAAACAAAGCACTTGCTGAGAATCAGGCACTTTGGAGAATGCAGAGTTCTTGCTAATAAACAGGCACTTTTTAGAATGCAGAATACTTGTTGTGCAACAGACACTTTGAAGAATTCAGAGTGTTTACTGTGAAACAGGCACTTTGGATAATGCAGAGTACTTGCTGTGAAACACAAGAACAGAGCTGGAAACAACTGAAGCCCTGAGCCAGGGTACTATCCCCATTAGAAGAAAGTGAGTTGTTCTGCAATGGGCTGATCTCGGGAGGCAGTTTAAATTTAGTACTCCTGGTGTCTATTGGGTGAACAGATCATAAGAGCGCAGCTGCTGGAATTCAGTTGACCTGAGAGAATCACATTAGAGAATCCAATATGGCTGCACAGATGCAGCCGAACTGTATGTCTATTATTGGTGACACAGTGCTCAGGAATGCAAGGCCATAGAGAACTACCGGGCCCTGGTATTTTGGGGGGCATGGCCCAATGTAAGGAGGCCACGTCTCCTTACAAAAAATAGAAAAAATATTATTTGCTGAGCAGTGGGATGCCATGTGCCCCTCAGCCAGGGGCAAATCTAGAAGGAGGGAGATCAGAGTGTTTATTCCACCCTGTACAGCCAGGGGAGACTGCTGCTGACCAGTGGCAGCAGCCTCTCTGGACACACTGCAGCCCAGCAACACACAACAGCGTGTGCAGGGCTGGGGAGACACAGGCTGCTGCCATAGATATGAAAAGGGGGGACAGGCGGCAGACCCATGCCCCCGCCAGGCCCCTTCATCAAGCCCAGCCTGGGTAATTAGTACCAACCCCCTCAGCGCCTCTTCAGGGTTGCTGAAGACAAACCAGGAGATGCACGGACAGCCATGAGATGGCATCGTCGGATAAGATATTTGGGGCTAAGACCCTGATGTGTAACAGTCTGATTGTTCCCAATTCTAAAGTGCTGCTAAATATGCTGGTGATTAACTACATGCTAATAAATAATACAGGGGAGGTTTAACAGAGCCTGTGTGGTCTCCATGATGGTCCCCCCTCTCTTGCCCATGCATTTCCTGAGTATACTCTGGTATTGTGCTAGAGTTTCAGTGTTGACCGAAAAGTAAGTATAGTCAATAGAAAATACTTTTTTATTTTTAATAAGGAATAACCATAATGAAAAACAGATGCTCTGATCAATACCTCACCCATCAAAATTCCAAGAAGGTTAACAATAAGGAAATTATTTTGCCTAAATTTATGTGCACTGTGTATATATATATATATATATATATATATATATATATATATATAGATCCACGGCGGGCAGTTTATATTTATATACACAGACCAGTTTTATTGCTGGGTCCCGGGAGGTATAAAGGTGTTGGACATTTAAAACTCATGATTAGTGTGGCTAATTGAAAGCATTGAATGAGAGTACGGAGCTTTGAGGACGGATATTGATTGTTCATGTTGTAAAAACTGTGGTGAATTCCACTTTACAAGGTACACCTCCACCACATAGAAGGTGAATTAACTGGTGAAGGGTATCTTGGTCATTGTACGATATTGCACTTGGAGGCGTCCTTTTCCACTTTTTGTTTTGTAGAATTTAAGCTGTTGGAACCACAGTGGATGGGAGAAGGAGCTGCCACCTTGGATGTTTGGGGAGTGCTTCACTTGAGGAAAAGACTTTAAGTGACATTATTGAAGGACTTAGCACCGTATACCACCCCTTTCTTGCATATATATATATATTGTATATAAAATTAAATATGACAATCTTTTAACACATTGCACCTTTGGAAAGAGTCTCTGTGCCAGTGTTTCTTATTTCATACCATGAGTTGCGCACATGAAAAATTGTACGTAGAGAGAGAGAGAGGGAGGGAGGGAGAGAGAGAGAGATTGATTCTTCATGCTACATAGAGTTATGGGGGAGGTGCTAGATGGCACCTTATTAGACCACTCCCATTCTTTCAGTGGGGTGCAGTTAGGGGTAATCAGTGCTACTGACATTGTGTTGTGCAGTTTAGCTGAAGACTTGTGAGATATATACAGTGTAATCTTTTAGGTCGTAAACTTGTTTGGAAGCGCCATTTTTACTTACTGCTAATTTACATGCCCTTGTGTCATTTTTTTGTATTGTGATCCCCTCAATGTACATTGCTATGCTGAATGTTATCACTTTATAAATGAAAAGCAATAATAATAGTATGTGTGTGGGGTAGTTTTAGAATAACCACACAGTATAACGTCTTACCTTCTTTATATTTATAATTCAAAGTTATATCAAAACGATCATTGGTGCCAACAGCCTTTGTACTGGTAAACTTCCCAATCAAATTAGTGTTGGTTTCAACTAATTCGTAAGAGCCTTCTTCATCATTGTATATCCAGGACATTAAGTCTGCGTTTACCTCAGAGTATACAAAAGGGCCATCATACTTTAGATGAATGTCTCCTTCTTTGACAGCTTTTACTGAGGTAGGTCCAAGCTTGTAAATCCCTAGCAACAAATAGAATTTACAGTCGAGGGTTAACATTTATTTGATATAAAAGAAGCAGGTTATTTGGACAACTGAAAAAAAAGTGAAGACCTGCAATTGTCAGCTACTTTGCTAGCATACAGTATTTCTAGCTGCACATTCACTTCATGGCCTTTGGAAATGCCCCCTATAAAATTGATATATGCCGAACTTTGACAGTCAGAGGATAACCCCAAAAACTTACACTTATGAAAACAGACCCCAAATTTGATGTCCCCAAAACTGCATCTTTGCGCCAGGATTCTGATGGCAAAAACAAAAAATAATAATATAGGGCACTCAATGCTTAGTAAAAAGTTACCAAATATATAAATACTGTATAAATGAAAAATATTTAAGAAAGAACCTGTTTATAAAACTAATAGTAATAAATCCATGGAAAAACATATATTAAGTTTAGTTAATATTAAAAGATCATTGAATTCACACTTCAAATCATCTACTATATAAAAGTAAAAATTTGTCCTTCTGTTTTTCAGACTAAAAAAAATTTGAAATCGAAATTAATTACTGTTAATTTGTAATTAATGAAAAAAAACACAATTTTTGCATAGCATTTGCCCTCTACAGGTCAGGTACGGAATTACAAAAGGATTTAGCTTATCTACTATTTTTCTTTTCTATCTTCTCTACTAAATCGAAATTAATTACTGTTAAGTTTTAATTAATTAATAACCACAATTTTTGCATAGCATTCGCCCTCTAAAGGTCAGGTATGGAATTAGAAAAGGATTTAGCTTATCTACAATTTTTTCTTTTCTATCTTCTATACTATATAAAAGCAAAAATTTGTCCTTCTGTTCTTCTGTCTTTCTATACAAATCCACAGTTTACAAGTGAAGATCGTGACATTTTACACACAAGCATATTAAAACACGGAGGAGGCAACTAAACATTTTTTAAATGGAAATTAACTACTGTTAATTTTTTATTAATTAAAAAAACACAATTTTTGCTGGACACTCATTGTGGGGCCTCATGGCATATGGGTAGGGAATCGGAGCAAGCATTTTCTGTTTTGTCATGATCTTAATGTTTATTATTGAAGAGAGCTTTATCAGGCTTTGCCAGCATTCTCAGCTCTCTGACTATACCAAATTTTGCAACAACATTCATTTCTTTCTTCCAACTGTGTCAAAATGATGACTTTGCAAGGACCCTGATGCACTGTGAGCTGCCAAAATATTACACATGGAATGCTTCTCCAAAAGTTTTTCTGCACAGAAAACAGGGAGTCACTGTAGATGGTCATCCTTGCATCAGAGCAACAGAAGCTCTTGGCCGTGTTTACACTGTACATCCTACAAATTTTTAATGCTTCTATCTCCAAAGTTTGCTTTACACCATTACAGGTCCTACTTCCTTCGAAGACCTTAGGACTGTTGATGGGGAAGTTTGTCACACTGTTCATGAGGCCTGTCTAAGGAGAGGTTGGTTGGAGGATGATGTGTAAGCAAACATTTTTAAAATCCCGAGAAATGCCGGGTACTCCAGCTAGTATTTAATAAAATCATGTTTAGTCCCAGTTGTTCCACCTATAATGACCAATCATTTATCAGGCACAAAAAGTGTCTCCTGATAATACAAAGGGGCTGATTCTGAGTCGCACAGATCTGTGTGTTCAGAGGCAAACAGTGAGTTTTTTTATACAGCATATGTGCGAATGCAAATGCAACTTGGGTTTACTTGTCTTACGTGAAATTGGGCATTTTGGGGTGGGAAATGGGTGGTGACAGTGCAATCACATGTAACTAGCCTGACACGTGGGAGTGTCATGGGAGTGTTGTGTGCGTGTACCAAAAGCTCTGTACTGTATGATTGTCAGTCATGCGTACTAGGTAGGGAGGCCTGTTTCTAACATATCTTACACCGAATGATGACTGTTGCAACGACCAAAATCATTGAACCAGGGTCCATAATAACCGGATGTATAGAAGGTCAACATCTGACATCTGGAAGGGAAAGTTTTCACCCTCACCTGTAATGGCAGCTGTATTTACTGTACGAGCAATCAATTGGCTGCCAAAGACAGCTGTATAGATAACATAACTCTTGAGTCCATGGTTACCTGGGTGCGGTAGTGAGTGCTTACATTTATGAAAGGGTTAAATTATTTAATTTGGCAAAAAAATGTTTTAATTCTTTTTGCATAAAGATGAAAAAGTTTTGCACTCACGCACCTAATCCATACTCTACTTAGTGTCTACAATCCATTAAAACTGCACAAAGTAGGATCGTGACACCACAAGACTTAACTTTTGTGTAATGACCCTTACTGTTTCCCAATGCAAATTTTTCAAACACATCTATTCGATAGGTGATATATCAGGTGATAAGGAAAATCCTTGTAGGACACATTCTTAATGTTGACAAAACACAGGCCAATCCTGTAATCGGAATAATAAAAGGGAACGGGGAAATGGGAAACTTCTGCACTAGTAGATATATAGTTAAATCTTAAACCAAATAGGGAAAAAGAGAAAATACCCTAAATTACAAATCACCAATTATATTATTGATAGAATAATAGGGTGTGCTGCCTAGGGACACTAAACAAATGCATAGGAAAAAAGAGAGAACAAGAATGTCCTCTTTGTTGGCGCACTAATGATTCCTTTATAAAATATAACTTTTATTCAAATATTTAAAAAGCAAAACTAAAGTGAAATGAAATATAGTATCAATGATTCCGTACCAAACTAAAATGTATAGTGAATTGTATGTGTCTCTGTAAGCATTACAAGTCATGAATCATATATATCCACCTGAAAATACACCATCTATTAATAAAATAATTCTATATTGCCGCTGGGAGAGCAAAGAATGTTTTTCATCCACATAAAGCGAAATAAATGCTATGTTGCATAAACAAAATTAATTATTCACTGGAGCAGTATATGTGATTACTAATTAATGAAATATTGTAATTAAGTATTCCTTAAACCCGAAATTGGGTCAGAGTATATCACATATAGAATACATCTCTTATAGGTTTAAAAACCTTGTATATACTATTACTGCCGGAATATTAGTTAATTGGAGACTGGTAAGTATTTCTCTATGTGAGCTCTAGTATAGCAGTTCAAATACTGCAACAGTTGCAATTGCTCAATAGTTGGAAGAAACACTGTTGTAAACAATGTTGCAATAAATTTGCCTGTCTGTATCTGCTAGGACATCATAAGGAAGCCTTAATTATAATGCTGAAAATGTTTTATAAGCATCAGATCATATATATAGCCTCACTCATGGATTTATAATTGCCCAATATATTAGTGTAGTTTGGTGAAGGGGACTATTTTACCGTAATAAATCCTTTATGATTATTTTACAGCAATGATCCAGTCCAATTAATTAATTTAGACAAATCTACCTACAGAAGGCCCATATACTGCGAACATATATAAGAACCAGCAGTCAGCATTTATCAATTACTAAATGCTGTAAGTGTGTATATTGGGAACAACGGCTACATTCACAATTTAAATATTAGTATGTGAAATAAACACAATAAAAAATAATAACTATTGTAGCAATAATCCTGCTTAGTTCACTGAGAATGTCAGCTCTCTCTAATAATCACGTGTAGAGATCATATGTATATACATTGATCCGCATTCAGCACTTATATATGTGGCTTAAATAGGTGAAACACTTATAATTAGATTTCAACAGTGGTCCTGTCGGATTGATTAACACAGACAGGTCTCACTATAGTAGCTCACATGAGGAGAATGTATGAGTAAAGTGATCAACATACATCGATTACTGAATGCTGTGAATATATGGGTGGAAAAAAGGCAGTTACGTTCACCAATAACATATTTATATATAAATAATTGTTTAAGATAAGTAATAGGTATTGCTCCTGCCTATTGCGTCGGCGGGTAGAGAGTAGTTTTTACTACTCAGTACTGTGTCCTCGTGCTTATGCATATTTAAATGGCGAATGTAGCCATTTTCCACCTACACCCAAGCCGCACATTAAGATAGTGACGAACGCTGAATTATGCACTCACACATGAGTTACTATTAGGGAGAGCTGCCGTTATTAGCGCAATGGGCAGGAGCAATACCTATTACTTATCTTAAACAATTATTTATATATAAATATGTTATTGGTGAATGTAACTGCCTTTTTTCCACCCATATATTCACAGCATTCAGTAATCGATGTATGTTGATCACTTTACTCATACATTCTCCTCATGTGAGCTACTATAGTGAGACCTGTCTGTGTTAATCAATCCGACAGGACCACTGTTGAAATCTAATTATAAGTGTTTCACCTATTTAAGCCACATATATAAGTGCTGAATGCGGATCAATGTATATACATATGATCTCTACACGTGATTATTAGAGAGAGCTGACATTCTCAGTGAACTAAGCAGGATTATTGCTACAATAGTTATTATTTTTTATTGTGTTTATTTCACATACTAATATTTAAATTGTGAAGGAAGCCGTTGTTCCCAATTTACACACTTACAGCATTTAGTAATTGATAAATGCTGACTGCTGGTTCTTATATATGTTCGCAGTATATGCGCCTTCTGTAGGTAGATTTGTCTACATTAATTAATTGGACTGGATCATTGCTGTAATATAATCATAAAGGATTTATTACGGTAAAATAGTCCCCTTCACCAAACTACACTAATATATTGGGCAATTATAAATCCATGAGTGAGGCTATATATATGATCTGATGCTTATAAAACATTTTCAGCATTATAATTAAGGCTTCCTTATGATGTCCTAGCAGATACAGACAGGCAAATTTATTGCAACATTGTTTACAACAGTGTTTCTTCCAACTATTGAGCAATTGCAACTGTTGCAGTATTTGAACTGCTATACTAGAGCTCACATAGAGAAATACTTACCAGTCTCCAATTAACTAATATTCCGGCAGTAATAGTATATACAAGGTTTTTAAACCTATAAGAGATGTATTCTATATGTGATATAATCTGACCCAATTTCGGGTTTAAGGAATACTTAATTACAATATTTCATTAATTAGTAATCACATATACTGCTCCAGTGAATAATTAAGTTTGTTTATGCAACATAGCATTTATTTCGCTTTATGTGGATGAAAAACATTCTTTGCTCTCCCAGCGGCAATATAGAATTATTTTATTAATAGATGGTGTATTTTCAGGTGGATATATATGATTCATGACTTGTAATGCTTACAGAGACACATACAATTCACTATACATTTTAGTTTGGTATGGAATGATTGATACCATATTTCATTTCACTTTAGTTTTGCTTTTTAAATATTTGAATAAAAGTTATATTTTATAAAGGATTCATTAGTGCGCCAACAAAGAGGACATTCTTGTTCTCTCTTTTTTCCTATGCAATTCTGTAATCGGCCTGAGCACTAGGTTCACTGTCTACTTTGCCCAATAATTGATATTTAGTGCACTATATTGCCATTTGTGCCCCCCTAGAAAATGAGCCCAATGACTGTGTCATATTCAAGTATACCTGTAGATCTGGCTGGCCAATGGGTGTGATCATATGCTGACTGAGTGGATAGATGCACACATACCAAACTGGAGTAAAATCAAGGATAGGATAGTGCACTGCATGGTACGATAGTCTAATATATAAACATTTAACAGCATAAAATACTAATAACAGAACACATAAAAAAATCATACTGTAATTGATCCACGGAATTCAATTATGTATTAACTGTTATAGTATGATTATCTACTATTCTCAAAATGTGGTATAGTACTGGACCGACAGAAAGAAACACTAGACAAAATAAATTAAAATAAATGCTAGTAAACAAACTAATATTTATTAATAATAAAACATAATAGATACATATAAAAAAGGAACTATTTATGTGTCTGGTATATGTGTTTTATTTTAAACAAATATTAATTTGACTACCAGCACACTCCAACTTTTTTTTTTTTTAAATATCTACACATGACCTCTTTGTGTGTTTCATTGTTTTCTGATTTATTGGTAAACCAACCTTCACTTCTCTCTTGTGGCATTGCATCCAAAACTTGCCATCCATCATAAAATGATCCAATATCATCTCTGGTGAACCAAGCTTCAACCCATACATGAAAATTCCTAGACAAAAGAGCAAAACATTCTAATGCCAACACTTCCTGGGAGTTTACATAGAATAATAATAGTGGTATATCTTTGTTCCGTTACCCTTAAAAGACAGTTGTAAACTTGTAATGGTTGTAAACAAAATCGTCCACGAACTATAAATATTAAACTATTTTGCTATACAGTCTATGCATTGAAATAAAAAAATAATGTGTTTTGGAAGCGATTTATGTTCTGTATAATTCTGCTTGCTGACTACAACAAAAGTACTCCCATGACAAAATATAATGCTTGATTAAGGGATCTATTTAACTAAATATAGCGATAGAAGAGAATTGCTGTCAATGCATATTGCCAGATGACTGGCAAACAGCAGTGAGTGTGTCGGGGATGTGATGGTGTCAGGGTCTGCGTCTTAAGACACAGGGCCTGATTCAGAGCCGCTCGTAAGCGGCCGCTCGTTCGCTCTGAGCGATGTTCGCACAACTGCGCATGCGTATGGGTCATAATGCACATGCGCAAACCAGTCATTGCGGTCGGAAATCGAGCGCTCGCAAAACAGCAAGGGGCTGCTAATTTGATTGACAGAATGTACCATTTGTGGGTGGTAGCAGGGGAAGGTGCTTGAAAACGGGGGAGTGGAGATCCGAACGCAGGCGTTCCTAACAGTAAAAAGGGTGTTTAATGGGAGTGCATAATTAGTAAAGGAGCGTCATCGACCACGGCACTTGGTTGTCTTTTAGCCTGAACTGCTCGCAGTGACTGCGGTAGGAAAAACCTACCACAAGCACTGCGAGCAGTTCAGATGCCTTTCGATGTACCCAATTAATCAAATAAATACCGGAGATAACGTGTGATGCGAACGGCAAAGGGGCGTCTTTACAAAATAGCGAGCGCATTTTTCGTTCGCTCGCTCAGACATAGAGGCATCAACAAACCGCAATGAGCGAGCGCACAATTTAAATAGCCGGCCCCGTTTTTTGAACGACCGTCCGCAAATAGCATCCGGGTCTGAATCAGGCCCACAATTCCACTGACACCTGCGGCCATAGGTCCACGGATAATCTGTGCCTGCCTTAGACAGGTGCAATATCCGATGGTGCAACTGATGGGTTCGCCAATAGTGCGTCTTTGTACGAACATCAGTGGATTTGCACTGCAGCCAGTGGAAGTCTCAATAGCATGTGTCTACCTTTGAATCAGTCACATCATCTCTTGCTGTAGTACTAACTTTAGGACATCGCCCCTGCTACCTGCTGTGTTCAAAGTGGACCTTCTCTTCTCCTTTCCTGGTGTCAGGTCAGTGCCCATTATATTGTGCAACTTTGACAGAGATTTGTGACAGGCAGGACCCTGAAACATGATGTGGGACATGGACTGTAGCTATCACATTTGTTCCTCATCTGCCCATCTAACACAGTGCATCTCTGGCCACTGTACAGCTGAGATATTCCCTCCTGCTCCTTTGCCAGGCTTACCCAGTGACACCAGTGATAATACACCAGATACCCTAGCCCACTCATGGAGTATCCAGGAATCCTCAGGGGGCTCATCTACTTTCCCATAATATTCAGCATCATGTGGGAATACACACATGGATAAATCACTACTATTATATTAAACAATGGAGCTCCTTGTCACATTTCAAAAATAGGCCCTTGGATTGGTCACTAATTTAATGGTACAGGTGGGCTGGCTCTGATTATATACACTTCATTGTGGCTGGTACCCTCCCACGGGACCTTATAACAAATGCTATTGATCAGTTCTAGGCTGATCTATTACCCTCTCTATTCATTAATGCTGCTGAGCTTCACTACTCAGAGTCAGAGGAGCTCAGCAAACATAGTTAATGAGTGCTGAGACAGTGCAATGACAGCTGCACTGGCAGAAGACCCATAAGGAATGTGTCCAGGGTGAGTTGCACCAAAATGTGCTACGATTTTAAACAGAAGCAACAGTGGTAATACCATGTCAGTGGCAAACGCATAATTTCTAGAGGGGGGTTTCCAAATGCTTGATTTAATAGTGAGTGTGGCCAGTCCATGAAGAGGGCATAATTAGCACTTAACCAGATTTACTATGCGTCATGCAATGTGTATTATTTGTCATAATTCCAGGACCAGCAATCACAGTAATCCATTAAATGCGGCAGTATGCCATCCTGTCTGAGCTGAATGTTTTCAGATGTAGGCATCATTCCAGAGCATTGGAGCAAGACTGGGAGTCTAGGGGAGCAGCAGAAGGGCCTAGCACTGCCCTGTGCATACAGTCAGGTCCATAAATATTGGGACATTGACAGAATTGTCATATTTTGGCCTCTATTCACAACCACAATGGCTTTGAAATGAAACAAACAAGATGTGATTTAACTACAGACTTTCAGATTTAATTTGAGGGTAATTACATCCAAATCGGGTGAACGGTGTAGGAATTACAACAGTTTCAATATGTGCCTCCCACTTTTTAAGGGGCCAAAAGTAATGGGACTATCAACTCAAAAGCTATTTCATGGATAGGTGTGGGCTATTCCCTCGTTATTTCATTATCAATTAAGCAGGTAAAAGGTCTGGAGTTGATTCTAGGTGTGACATTTGCATTTGGAATCAGTTGATGTCAACTCTCAATATGAGATCCAAAGAGCTGTCACTATCAGTGAAGCAAGCCATCATTAGGCTGAAAAATCAAAACAAACCCATCAGAGAGATAGCAAAAACATTAGGTGTGGCCAAATCAACTGTTTGGAACATTCTTAAAAAGAAAGAACGCACCGAAGAGCTCAGCAACACCAAAAGACCCGGAAGACCACGGAAAACAACTGTGGTGGATGACAGAAGAATTATTTCCCTGGTGAAGAGAAACCCCTTCACAACAGTTGGCCAAATCAAGAACACTCTCCAGGAGGTAGATGTATATGTGTCAAAGTCAACAATCAAGAGAAGACTTCACAAGAGTGAATATAGAGGGTTCACCACAAGATGTAAACCATTGGTGAGCCACAAAAACAGGAAGACCAGATTAGAGTTTGCCAAACAAAATCTAAAAAAGCCATTACAGAACAACATCCTATGGTCAGATGAGACAAAAATCAACTTGTACCATAGTGATGGGAAGAGAAGCATACGGAGAAGGAAAGGAACTGCTCATGATCCAAAACATACCACCTCATCAGTGAAGCATGGTGGTGGTAGTGTCATGGCGTGGGCATGTATGGCTGCCAATGGACCTGGTTCCCTTGTATTTATTGATGATGTGACTGCTGACAAAAGCAGCAGAATTAATTCTGAAGTCTTTCGGGCAATATTATATGCTCATATTCAGTCAAATGCTTCAGAACTCATTGGATGGCGCTTCACAGTGCAGATTGACAATAACCCGAAGCATACTGCAAAAGCAACCAAAGAGTTTTTTAAGGCTAAAAAGTGGAATGTTTTGCAATGGCCAAGTCAATCCCCTGACCTGAATCTGATTGAGCATGCATTTCACTTGATGAAGACAAAACTGAAGGGAAAATGCCCCAAGAACAAGCAGGAACTGAAGACATTTGCAGTAGAGGCCTGGCAGAGCATCACCAGGGATGAAACCCAACGTCTGGTGATGTCTATGCGTTCCAGACTTCAGGCTGTAATTGCCTGCAAAGGATTTGCAGCAAAGTATTAAAAAGTGAAAGTTAGATTTAGGATTGTTTAGTTTGTCCCATTACTTTTGGCCCCTTAAAAAGTGGGAGGCACATACAGAAACTGTTGTAATTCCTACACCGTTCACCCGATTTGGATGTAATTACCCTCAAATTAAATCTGAAAGTCTGCAGATAAAGCACATCTTGTTTGTTTCATTTCAAAGCCATTGTGGTGGTGAATAGAGGCCAAAATATGAAAATTCTGTCAATGTCCCAATATTTATGGACCTGACTGTATATGTACATGTTGGTCTCCTTATGCACTGGATAGTTTATTATTTATTATGCAGTATTAAAAATTAACTCTATTGATGGTCTATAGCAATGCACCCCTAACAATGCATGTTTTCCAGATCTAGTTGGGGCACAGGTGTATTTATTACTGGCTGACATATGCTAAAAGATCCACAGATGGTGCTGATTATTTCATTTGTGATACTGAGAAGAACAATCAGCACCAGTAAAATTATATTACTATTTCTATTGTGGTCGTGGTCTGGGCTGGAGCAGGTTTTCCAGGTGAGACCTGCCGCAAGGCCAAGAGGGCCGCCGATGTTACGGTGATGTTACCAATATTTACGCAGGTATGCATCATCGCACGCAGGTAAGAAGACGTCCTTATGCTCAGGTGATCTTTGCTAACATTAGCATATTTTTGCTGCAGCGTTGCATATGAAATCGCAGCTGCGATCACATTAGCATCCATCTCTGAATCAGGCTGCGTATGTCATATTGTGGGAGCACTACTATGGGGTATAAAATGAAGAATCACTGTGGCAAGGTGTCTCTAGAAGCAAATGTTGCTTTGGAGCCCACCAAGGTTCTAATTACGCCCTTGCTTGTACTAGCTGGCACCTTCTCTTAATTTGATCCCACAAATGAAGATGAAGTATCGAAACTCTTCTCATCCCCCTACCCCCTCTTCTCTTGATATTATACTCTTAAACAAATCTGTTGATCCCTGCCTTCTGCACCTATCCCAATTGTAACTAAAATCTGTCATCTCTCTCTCTGGTATCTTTCCATCATTATTCAATATACACTATATGTACTAGACATGAGTGGTTCGGATTGCTTGGAATCCGAACACACCTGAACTCCCGGTATCTGAGTAAATCCGAGCGGCGACTTGGGTCTTCCCACCTGACTGGGATTTCACTTTGAGGAAAAATGTCATCCTCGCGGCGTCGGATTCTTGCGGTTTTTGGATTCTATATAAGGCACTGTGTCATCTCCTTGTCAGGCACGCTGCTGTATGCTGCGCTTTACTCTGCTGTATAAGCTGTGCTGTGTCTAGACTCAGTAACAATGCTGTGCTGCTCTTAGTCAATGTGTTTAGGCCTTAGGGGGTGCATGCTGCTGTATGCTGCACTGGATTTTGCTGTATATAGGCTGTGCTGTGTCCAGAATCACAAGTGGCTGTGCTGCTCTTAATCAATGTGTATAGGGGGTGCCCGATGCTGTATACTGTGCTGTATATAGGCTGTGTTGTGTCCATCAGTAAAGACATACACGTGAATATATACAGTAAGCCCTGTGGCTCTATGCAGTTTGAATTGAGCTGCGATATCAAAAAATAAAAAAATAAAAAATATATTAAAATCTATTGTTTGTACTGTTTGGTGCACTTTATCCCAGTGTACTTTGACATGCATAAATAAGCACTGTGGCTCCACGCAGTTTGAATTGAGCTGCGACATAAAAAAAATAATTATTCTATTGTTTATACTGTTTGGTGTGCTTTACCCTAGTGCGCTTTATTGACGTATATATATAATCCCTGTGGCTCCACACAGTATGAATTAAGCTGCGACATAAAAAAAAAAAAAATTCTATTGTTTTACTATTTGGTGCACTTTATCCTAGTACACTTTTTTGATGTGCATATATAAACCCTGTGGCTCCACCCAGTTTGAATTGAGCTGCGACATCAAAAATTAAAAAAATAAATTAAATTCTATTGTTTCTACTGTTTGGTGCACTTTACCCTAGTGCGCTTTGTTGACATGCATATATAAGCCCTGTGGCTCCACACAGTTTGAATTTAGCTGTGACATAAAAAAAATAAATTAAAATCTCTTGTTTGTACTGTTTGGTGCGCTTTATCCAAGTGCGCTTTATTGTCATGCATATATAAGCCCTGTGGCTCCATGCAGCTTAAATAGAGCTGCAATATCAAAAAATCTAAATAAAATAATTAAATAAAATTCTAAGGTTTGTACTGTTTTGTGCACTTTACTCTAGTGCACTTTGTCGATGTGCATATATATAATCATGCAATGATCTGCGAATTGAATAATGGATGACGTTCAGTTTAGAGAAGAGCAACCAAATACTGTCACTGCAGCTGCTGCCACCAGTCATGATGGTGACGATAGTCCTTCAATGTCATCTACTAAAGCCGATGCTCAATGGCATAGAGGGTCTAAGTCAGGCCATCTAAAATCAAAAATACAATATATAGTGCTACAGAAAAAAACACATTTAATAAAAGGAAGGTGTGGTGCAAAAAAAACATAAAACTGCCAAAATGCCATTCACCACAGGCAGTGGTAAGGAAAGACTGAGGTCTTTGCCTTTTTTATGAGTGGTGGTTCTGCAAGTGTCAGTAAGGCATTTTCCTCTGCCTCTCATTATGATCCAAGACTATTTGACTCAGTGTGTAGAAGAGGTGTAAAAAACTGAAAACCACAAAGGCAATAGAACAAACTGTTCGTTGAGAAACAGAAATGTCACAAATACCTGAGGAGAGTGTAAGTGTGTCCACGAGTGCTGTGTGTGAGTCTGACCTTTCTAATACTGTTGTACTCACAGAGAAACCGCATTCCAAAATTTTTGCTCCCTTTGCAAATGAGGGGATAAGCAGCATAAATATAGCTGATGACATAGAAATTGAGGATGCCACGAGGAAGTGCAAGAGGATGAGGAGGATATGGGTGGAGCTTAAACCGGTGCTAATGAGGATGTTGAGGATGAGGATGTTGTTTGTCAGGCACCAGTGGAAGCAGCTCTTGGCCATTGTCATGCCTGGACATGGGACCCACATATGCACCTCTTATGTGTGGAATTATTTTTACCCAAATCCTGGCAATTGTCAAGCCATGCCATCTGTAGTGTTTGTAAAACCACGGTAAGTAGAAGTAGGAACGTTAACCATCTAGGAACTTCCTCCCTGTTACGTCATTTGCAGCAAACTCATGAACATTTTTTGACAACATCAGTAACTGGTGCTAAAAAATAAGTACAAGCAGTCCAGCATTAGCTAGCTCCCTTCTCTCAAATTCAACTATATCCCAGCACCTGCAATCTCTACCACCAACACCTTCATCCTCAATATCCACAGTAATGATCGGAGGTAGCCCTGCATCCAATTTTGTAAGGCTAGGTGACTCCTCCCCTATCCAGGATTCCTGAGAAGAATCATTCAGTGCTAGGCCTGCTGATGCTGCTGCTCTGAATGGATCTTCATCCCAGAAGGGAACCAAGAAGACTACTATTTTTTTTTTTTAAAAACTGACTTTGAAACAATCCTTTGCAAGGGCAAACAAGTATGACAGATCTCACCCAGTCACATAGCGGATCACTGATGCCATCATGGCTATGCTAGTATTTGATCTGCGTCCAATATCTGTCATTAATCCAGTGGGTTTCACACAGTTAACAAAGGTCCTGTGTCCCCAGTACCAAATTCCATCTTGGTTCCATTTTACTCGAGAAGCCATTCCACTATTGGACAAGGACATTAAAAAAAACGAATTATTGGCCTACAAAATGCCAATGTACTAAATGTCCACCTAACCACAGAAATGTGGAAAAGCAGTAGTAGGCAAACTATAGATTACATGACTGTGACAGCCTGCTGGGTGGGTGATTTGTCTTTAGCAGCAGCAGATGTATATCTAAGAAACAACGCCAGCTCATTCAGAGGCAGGCTATTCTGTGTATAACCGGCTTCACTAAGAGGCATACCGCTGACAACCTCTTAGAAAAACTAAGGTGTCCTAGCAAAAAGGCTTATCCCACTTGGTCTCTCCTCAGGACTTCTGACAATACCACCAATATTGTGAGAGCATTACAGCTGGATGAATTACCACAAGTCCCATGTTTTGCTCAAACAATCAAATTGGTGGTACAAGGTTGTTTAAAAAATGACAGGGTTGTGCAGGAGATGCTGTCTGTGGCATGAAATATTTTGGAATGTTTTTGCCATTTAGCCACAGCATGCAGGAGATTGCAGCAGCTGCAAGAACAGTTGAATTTGCCTTGCCACCAACTGAAGCAAGAGGTGGCAGCCAAGTGCATTCCACCCTTTATATGCATCAGTGGATGGATGAACAGCAAAAAGCCATCCACAGCTATACAACAAGCCATGACATTGGGAAATTGGGAATTGCTTTCCGTCTTGTGCAAGGTGCTCAAACCCTTTGAAGTAGCCACCTGTGAAGTGAGTTCAGACACAGCTAGCTTGAGTCAGGTGATTCTCCTAATTTGGAGACAGAGTGAAAAGTGATAAGGTGCCAGCCAATCAGCTCCTAACTGCCATCTCACAGGTTGCGTTTGAAAAATGACAGTTGGGAGCTGATTGGCTGGCACCTTATCACTTTTCACTCTGTCTCCTAACACTGCTTACTAAATATACCCCTCTGTCTGGTGCTGGACTGGTCATTGGAGGATCCGTCAGGTCCGTCGTCATGCCAGTCTCAGCCTTCGAGTCCTTAAGAGTCAGGTGGGTCAGGACTCCTCAGCCAGGCGAACCACTGCCTCCCATCCCGGCAGGTAAGAGCCAGGCTGTTTTCCGCGACAGGGTCTCTGACTGGGTATAGCGTCCTTCATTAGGGTTTGGATTTGGGAATGTTACATTCTCCACTCCCACTAAAACAAAAACAAAAAAAGTGCAATAAATACCAGGCTAGAATAGATGGCACCAATACGGGCAGCAGGCTCTCTTGTGTACTATATGGTGGCTGTGTCATATCATTGTTTTGGGTAGGGCCATCTCTTCCATTGGGCTATTTGGGCAGTTACCCAAGGTCCCTAAGCTTCAAGGGGCCCGCCGGCCACCCTGCAGCCGCGGCCAGATGGCAAATGTTTTTTTTTTTGTAAGCACTGTGCTCCGATCCGCCAAAACACCCCCCCCCGGTGATGAGCGATCATCCCCTGCGGATGATGAGTACTCGCTGCCATTACACTGTCCTGTCCACTACATCCACCAGCGCCAATCAGGCAGAGTTTCACTGAGAGACGACTGCTGACTGGTTGCCTTGATGTGCGAGCCACAGCAGCTCCGCCCAGGCCAGCTGCTGCTGGCTCCTTCGAGTGTTCCGCTCAGCCACTGCCACCACCTCCTCGTAGTGACTCTGGGATCCATTTACTAAGCAGTGTTAGGAGTCAGAGTGAATAGTGATAAGGTAACAGCCAAACAGCTCTTAACTGTCATCTCACAGGCTGCGTTTGAAAAATGACAGTTGGGAGCTGATTGGCTGGCACCTTATCACTTTTCACTCTGTCTCCTATCACTGCTTAGTAAATAGACCCCTCTGTCTGGTGCTGGACTGGTCACTGGAGGATCCGTCATTTCCGTTGTCGTGCCAGTCTCAGCCTTCGAGTCCTTAAGAGTCAGGTGGGTCAGGACTCCTCTGCCAGGCGAGCCACTGCCTCCTGACCCGGCAGGTAAGAGCCAGGCTGTTTTCCACGACAGGGTCTCTGTCTGGGCATTGCATCCTTCCTTAGGGTTTGGATTTGGGAATGGATGTTACATTCTCCACTCCCACTAAAAAAAAAAAAAGTGCAATAAATACCAGGCTAGAATAGATGGCACCAATACGGGCAGCAGGCTCTCTTGTGTACTATATGGTGGCTGTGTCATATCATTGTTCTGGGCAGCATATGTACTGTAGGTAGTTAGTAATGTGCATAATTATTGTGTCATACCGAATATTATATATATATCTCCTTTTACTAATTAAATTTTTTTTTTCCCGGTGAATGGGCGGGTAGGGGCCCCAGTGCTTTGCTTTGCCCAGGGCCCACACTGCTGTTAAGACAGCCCTGACTATATCAGCAGTGCCATAGACACTCTGGTGTGAGTGTAGGGTAGGGTGCAACCTGTAGTTATCCGTATGTATTTTTCCCAATCTGGATTTATTACTGTTTGTTACCAAATAGAAAATGCAAAACTATCACTGGTGATGTAGATGTACAATATGCTGTGTTGCTTTAATGTGGATGGCGGAAGTTGCATCACTGCCATCCACTTGTTATTTATGAAGTGCCTCTGTCTGCAGCCATTGTTCAGCATGACTGCAGCTAGTAAAGTCTCACTTCTGCAGCTCTCCAGAGTCCTTTGGTGATTTGCACACAGACCACTTTACAGGTGACACCCAGCTATAGCTTTTGCTACCTTCGGGGCTATGAAAATAGAGAGAGGCCCTATCTACGCTAAACACCCATTTTGCTGGATATTCTCCATACAATAAATAGACCCCTAAGTTTTGCAAACATTGTGCTTATTTGTATGGAGGCATTACATCATTCTAGTATGTAGATGAATTTTGCTTTAATTACCAAATTAGAAATGCACAGAAATATAGTAAGAATAACATATCTCCAGATATTTGCTATTCATTAATAAAGGAAACAAATATTTATAAGTACTGTAGTATCTACTTTTCATATAATGGTTTATTAGTGATGATTGTAAAGGGTATTTCACATGCTTACCAAATGCTGTCGGTGCCTCCTAGACTGTTTCCTTCAGGATCATAAAAAGAATCAATACTAAGGTTTTCATTAGTGTCATGGGCCGAGCTAAAATTAGTGACAATACGAGTGGGGATTCCTAGGCATCTCATTACTAAAATAGAAAAACAGGCAATATTAAAAGAAAGTACATGGATTATACATTATAGTCACTAATGTTGGGAGTTAGACCCCCAATACATAAGCAATCGATTGTGGCAATTCTGCAATTTAGAGATGATTGTGTAAAAAAATCTGCAATGTATGGGCTTCATGGGCTTCACAGATCGCAGGTTTTAACCAAAAACTGATTGGCATTGGTAAATCGGGTTGTCAAACATGTTGGATTTCACGGATCAATTGGGGCTGTAGATTGCTAGTGTATGGAGATGATCAGCAGATTTGCAGACCAGTTCTAGTAAAAGTTAGGGATGTGCGTCGGACCATTTTTGCCGGATTTGGATTTAGTTCTAATTCGTCGTCCAGCTTTTGATTTGGATTTGCCAAACTGCGGTGATTGACTTTGGATTTTAATTTTTTACAAAAATTGACAAAAAAAGCTAATAGCACATCCATGAAACATTGCCACACAGCAGTGGCAGAAATGAAAGGTAATGCAAGATGGAACTGTCCTTGGACACTCCCACCCAGCCAGTGGGGTACGGCCAGCAGAGTCACAGTAGTTGTTTACACAGTGGGCTACGGCGCAAGGAGTCATCACAGTGCACAATCTTATTCACATTACACCGCACATAGGGCCTGATTCAGACCCGCTCGCGAGCGATATGCAGGTCGATGGTGGCCCAGTGCGCATGCGCACGATGGAGCCGGCTCCGTTGTGCGCATGCGCGAGACCCGGATAGCGATGGGCAAACCGTCGCTCCGGGTCTCATACCAAAGGGGGCGTGCTGTCAATGTTGAGTGACAGCACGCCCCCTTTGGTGGGCAGGCCGGGGGCGTGGCTGCCCAGACGGAGGCGTTCCCATGGTCACCCACAGCTATGCGAGCGGCCAGGAGGCTGTTCTGAAAAACCAGAGGGCCGGCCCTGATTCAGAGCGAGCGCTCTGTCAGAGCGTCCGGCTCTGAATCAGGCCCATAGTGCCTCTGATTCATAATAGACCATAAAGCAGTGTCTCTTATTTATGTTACAACACACAGTAGTGCCCCTTTTACACAATGCCCACAGTAGTGCCCCTTTTACACAATGTCCACATTAGTGACCCTTATACACAAAGCCCACAGTAGTAATGCCCCTTATACAATGCCCACTGTAGTAGTGCCCCTTATACAATGCCCACAGCAATAGTGTCCCTTACACAATGCTCCCAACAGTGGTGTCCCTTACACAATGCCCCCCAGTAGTGGTACCACCTATGCAGTGCCCTCAGTAGTAGTGCCCCATATGCAATGCCCCCAGTAGTAATGCCCCCAGTAGTAATGTATCTTGTATTAGTTCCCCCAATAGTAATGCTCCCTGTAGTAATGCCCCCAGTGGTAGTGCCCCTAGTAGTATGCCCCCATTAGCCGTGCCCCCAGTAGTAATGCCCCATTAGTAGTGCTGCCAGTAGTAATGCCTCCATTAGTAGTGCCCCCAGTGGTAATGCCCCCTATAGTAGTACCCCCAGAAGTGTGTCCCTAGTAGTATGCCCCCATTAGAAGTGCCCCGAGTAGTTGTACCCCCATTAGAAGTGTCCCGAGTAGTAGTGCCCCCATTAGTAGCACCCCCATTAGTATGCCCCCAGTAGTATGCCCCCATTAGTTATGCCCCTAGTAGTATGCCCCCATTAGTAGAGCCCCAGTAGTATGCCCTCATTAGTAGTGCCCCTCAGTAGTATGCCCCCATTAGTAGTGCCCCAATTAGTAGTACCCCCAGTAGTGTGTCCCTAGTAGTATGCCCCCAGTAGTATGCCCCCATTAGAAGTGCCCTGAGTAGTTGTCCCAGAGTAGTTGTACCCCCATTAGAAATGCCCCAAGTAGTTGTGCCCCCAGTAGTATGCCCCCATTAGATGTGCCCCGAGTAGTTGTGCCCCAGTAGTATGCCCCCATTAGATGTGCCCCGAGTAGTTGTGCCCCAGTAGTATGCCCCCAGTAGCGCCCCCTTACACACACGCACAAAGGAAAAAAAAACCTTACCTGAATCCCCGCTCCTGCCGTGACCGAAGCCTTCCGCTCTTTTCTGCACTATGGGAGAGACGTCATGGACGTTTCTCCCATCACCCGCAGCGGATGGAGTTGGAAGGCGGAGCTCATGAGTGACCTCCAGCCGGCTCCCTCAGTGCACGCAGCAGCCAATGAGAGTCTGTGTGACTCTCATTGGCTGCTATAAATTGTTACTATAAGATCGTCGGATCCTCTCGTGAGGATCCACCGTCAGGAGGCTGCCGTTCGGCCTCGAAGGGGGATCCAAGTCAGACGGGGAACACCTGAACAGCGTTCGGGTGGACTCGGATTCCCGATGTTCGGAGCGGCTCGGATTTCACCGAATCCGAACCGCTCATCCCTAGTAAAAGTATGGGCCTTTCCAGATATGTGTTTGCTGAAATTGATCTGCAAATCACTGAAAATGATCTGTTATGTATGGGTGCAGATTGCTAGATTGGGAAATCCTAAGATCGTGCAACAAATCTTCAAATTGTTCAATTGTGGTTTCAGATTGCTCATGTATGGGGGCCTATAGAGTTTGACACAAGTGAATTTGTGCTGCTCATCAGGGGCGGAACTATGGGAAACAATGGAGGTGCCTGCCGCCGGGCGCCAGCACTAAAGGGGCACCTCCTCCATTGCCCACAATATATTCACCCCACTTAGGGCTGTAACCTATGGGCCTGATTCAGACGATGTTAGGCCACTGTGCATGTGCATGCCGGAGCCGGCTCCGACGTGCGCATGCGCGAGACCCGGCTAGCGACGGGCGCTCCATCGCTCCAGGTCTCGCACCAAAAGGGGGCGGATGTCGATTATGATTGACAGCTCTCACCGTTTTGGAGGCGTGGCGTGGAGGTGGCTTCACAAACGGAGGCGTTCCCATGCGAACGCCTGCCGTTTGTGGGCGGCCCTACTGTCATCGCCATCTATTAGAGCCAGAAGCTCTCTGGGGCTTGCGGCCACGAGACCCTACCACAAGGGTCTCGTCGCAAGCCCGATGGTCTTGACCATCGCGACCATCATCCTGGCCGCTCGCAATAGCTGTGGGTGGTCACCCACAGCTATGCGAGCGGCCAGGAGGCCTCTCCAAAAAACAAAAATAAGTCCTTGTTCACAGCGAGCACTCTTTCAGAGCGTCTGGCTCTGAATCAGGGCCTATGTACCCAGAGTTTACCATCACGGCTGCCCAATACATGGCACCTTTTCCCGGCACCTGAGAAGCCACCATACACTAGTGGAGAGCTCTGTTTCAGACCATCAGCTGCCTTCTCCGTCTATCTATAGCCTGTCACTACTCATTGGTGTCGCTGCTCCTCAGCAGATTCTTATGTCAGTGTGACATCTTTTCGTGCAAATATTTCCCTTCACATGAGTCTTATTTGCACAGCAAAGCGAATAGGGCGTACAAGCAGCTTCTGCTGATTAAAATGATATGCGTTATGCCTATATTCTGTGTACAACTGCAGGTGTATCTGCTTGTGAAACGCTACATTACAATGTCAGCGGTTGTGACGGGGGGCACCAAACTTGCCTCCGGGCGTCTGGGATGAATTTATGCCACTGTTGCTCATGTGTTGCAGTGCACATATCTTGTGATAGTACTTCAACCTCACATATATGACCCCTTATGCTTTGAGAGGCAAATGAGGGCATTCACATGTAACTGCAGTACAGTCAGGGCATGTAGACATGATTTAAGAATGCCCTCCTTGCAATGTGTCTTATTTTGGGTGACACACTTTCAAAATAGGTCCCTTTCTAAGTGTAAATTCTTCATCTACAGAACACCACTGCAGTTTTGGAATTGAGGAATACTGACTGTGCTCTGGACACTTCTACAGTATACTTTAGATTGAAGTTGCATGTATCTAAAGTAGGGGTGAGCGGGTTCGGATTTCTTAAATCCGAACCCCCCCGAGCCCCCCCGATCCAAAGCCGATGCGAGTTAGGCTCGACTTTTCCCGCCTGACTCGGATCTGAAATCGAGGCAAAACGTCATCATCCCGCCTTCCGGGTCTCACTGCCGCAATCAGCTCCGATCGGGGAGCTGAACAGCGCAGCAGCATGGCAGCCGCCCGGCTCTTCACCAGCCTGACCCCACCTAACCTCAGCTCCTGCGCGACCTCCTCTTCCTGGAGTCTGAACCCCGGCTGAAGCGCTGCCGCTATCGGAGCGGGCAGCTGCAATGTGCACAAAAATATGGCCGACGGGGGAGCTGCTGCGCATGCTCACTAGCAGCAACTCCTCCCATAAGCCTTTGCGGAGCCCGGGGCTGTCAGTCAATACTGACGGCCCCGCCTCCAGCCCCTCCGTGGCCTGCCTCCAGCCTCATGGGACACAGGCAGCAGACGTAACTACTAGACAACAACAGCAGACGAGGAGGCTGGGTGGCAAATAATTGAAAATAATATTCATTTATATAAAGTAGATCTACAATATTCTGGATCATTTAGATGATATATATATATATATATACACAGGGCCGTAGCTAGGGTAGTGCGGCCGGTGCCATCGCACAGGGCATCACAGATCAGGGGGCGCTGTTTGGGCCTATATCTATCTATCTATTTATCTATCTATATATATATAAATATATGAAAAGTAATATAAATATATATATCACTATATAGATTGATATATATCTATATAGTTAGTTATATTTATGAAAAATAATATATATCACATCTCATATATGTAACATATAAATATATCTGATGTTTATTTTCATATATACTTGTATATAAATATGTATATAATATATAAAACATCCTACAAACTCGGCACTCACTTGTTTGTATGATATTTTTTATGTAGATGGTGTGGTCACATGCCAAGGGCACCCCAGATGGTTGAGTGCCGTAGATTAAGCCTGTCGTTTATATATATATATATATATATATATACTATACCAATAGACCGGCACTCCACCAACTGAGTGAACAAGACCCGGGTGCCCTCCGTACATGAAGGTTATATAGTAAAGAAAACAGCGGCACTCTGGGATTTGTAGCAATTAAATAAGTGTATTAATAATGTCCAACGTTTCGGGACCGTAACACCCCTTTGTCAAGGTATACATAAAAGAACAATAAACATGCTTACCTTAAATACGTGAAGAAGCCCGCGAATAATGTGCATACAGACATCCGACCACCAGGGCGCACAGCGATGACGTCACGGCCGTTGAGGTTCCCTGGTAACAGTAACCTGGGAAGCCTAGCTATGCCAGACGCATCTCGCTGGGCGGAGAGAAAAGACATGAACAAACGTGTAAATGTAACTTAAAAAAGAAGCAAATATAGCCAACACAAATGAAGGAGAAGAAAGAAAGTTTAAATTTACAAGGTGACGCAGCCCTCCGTCCCGGCAGGAGGATCCATCAGGCTACAAAGGAATGAACATTCTAAAAGGAGAAACCCACAGTTTCACAGATGACGATGCTACCAGATTATTATTTACCGAGCAATTGGCTTATACAGATATACAACATGGAAGTGAGGATGCATATCATCAATTATTAAAGCTGAAACGTAAAGAAATAGACTTCTTGCTACACGGCATATCCCTTTCCGATTACCATCGAGAGAAGATGATACCCAGGGGTTTCAGGGTTAGGAACGTTCCAACAATCGGACGTTTCAATCCCGACTTCTGTAAGAAATGGGTCAGGATTTTAAATAAATGCAGCATGGACCTGCTACTCCTGGTGATAGAGGAAGTGGGCCGTGAATTGAAACACACCAGAGACAAAATCTCTAAGTTTGAAGCTGTCCAGGTGCCATTATTACAATTGGACACCTCACAGGATTGGATACATAAAATTAAAATGCAGAGTGAATCTTACAAACGGGATCTTATTAAATTTAAACGTAACAAATACACCATAGTGAAAGAGGATTATGATTCAAATAGAGTATACCGATGGCTCATGGGAGGGGAGCCAGGCCAACAGCACCCATATAACTATAGAGCCAAACATAGTTGGAGGAAACGCAGAGAAATGTCGTCCAGAAATTTGGCATCTAGTAACAGCGACAGTGAATTTGCCTTTTATGAATCGGAGGATTTACAAAGCACCCCAGTGGCCCCTTTAGGAGAATCTTCAACGATTCCAAAAAGCACAAAAGGCAGAGGCCGACCACCCGCAGGGGGGGCCAGAACACGAGGATCCAAAGATCTGGATCCCAAGAAGAAAGTTTAATATTAAATCTTTCTTCCAGACAACTTACAGATCCTGAGGTGCGGGTACTCAACAAGGGGTTATCGTACGTTCCCACCAACAATTTTGATACTCTAACTTGGAAGATTGATCTATACAAATTTGCCCGGCAATTAAGACGGCAGGAATTTTTCCAGTCTAAGGTCAATTCCACTATACCATCGGTCCATCAAAAATGTATTAATTCTAAATCCAGGTCCCAATTTGATCCGCCATCATCCAACGCTTCAATTAAATCCTTCCTGAGACTGTTAGATGATTCGGTGATTAAATATACATCTGCTTGCCCTAACACCCATTACAATCTGGATAAGTCCGAATGGGCAGCACTTAAAAAGCTAGGGTCCTACAGAGATATCATCATCCGCCCTGCTGACAAGGGGGGCGGAATTGTCATTATGGACCTTGTTCAGTATAGAGATGAAATTCTTCGTCAGCTGGCAGACCCCATGACGTATCGGAGTCTCGATTCGGATCCAACAATGGCATACAAGAAGGAACTAGATGACCTACTTGCAGAAGCTCATAACGAGGGCCTTATTTCGCCTGATCTTCACAGTGCACTTAGACAAGATTTTCCTGTAGTACCCATTTTATTTACAGTACCTAAGATTCACATAAATCTACAAAACCCTCCAAGCAGGCCCATCATATCGGCCAGAAATTCAATTTTCCAACCTGTGTCACAGTTCCTGGACAGCATTCTTCAGCCTTTGGTCACCAAACAATGCAACTTCATCAAAGACACTACTAGCTTTCTCAACCTGTTGGAGACCATTGAAAGTATCCCTACGGGTACATTTTTATGTGTTATGGACGTATGCAGTCTCTACACCTGCATTCCCCACAAGGATGGGTGGAGGCCACCAGACGATTTTTGATGAAGGAGAACGTGTCCGATATTGATGTGGACCTTTTCATCCGACTCCTTGAGCTTACGTTGGTCCGTAACTATTTCCTATTTGACGGCAAATACTATTTACAACTCAACGGTTGCGCGATGGGAAGTAATGTTTCTCCATCATTTGAGAACATCTACATGTCCGAGGAAGAACGCAAGATGTTTTTTCAAGATCCTAGTATTTCTACCAACATTTTGGTCTGCGCTCGTTATATAGACGACGTGTTCATGTGTTGGACGGGGGGAGAAACCAAATTCTTACAGCTGATGGAGTGGATCAATTCCAGGGACTCGCCAGTCAGATTGACCTTTCAAACCAGCACCACCGGATTGAACTACTTGGATGTACAACTTACTGTCAGGGACAACAGGATAATAACAAACGTCTATTCAAAACCAACAGATAAGGATACTCTATTACGGGCCAGCAGCCATCATCCACGCCCATTAAAAAATGGACTTCCTAAATCCCAGATGATACGAGTGGCCCGTATCACTAATGACCCCACATGTTTAGGGGCTGAGCTAGATAAGGTTATCCTCAAATTTGCCAATCGTGGGTATGAGGTCAATCAACTGATTAAAACAACAAATGAAGTGATGACTATACTAAGAGGTTATCTATTGACACCTACCATTAGAAACAATGATGCTATCATCCCCTGGGTCAGTAGACACAACACCACCAGCGCGATTTTACCCCGTGCATCCCGAGCCTTATGGCCCATCATTGCTTCCGACAAATAACTGCACTGTTTCAAGAACAAGCGCCCCATGCCGTGTTTCACTCAGGGCCGGAACATCAAAGATATTATTGTACATATGGACATTACCGACTTTTCTCCCGACCAAATTCCTAGGTCCACCTTTTTGACCAGACAACCTGGCTGCTATAAGTGTCTTCATTGCACTACATGTAAGCACATGGAAACGGGTCCCACTTTTAAACATCCTCACAATGACCGCCTATTTAGGATTAGACATGTTATTTCCTGTACCTCATCATTTATAGTATATATGATCCTTTGTCCGTGCAAAAAGTATTATGTGGGCAAAACCACCAGAACGATGAGGGAGAGGATGGCCCTCCACCGCTCTGCAATTAAGGCAGCCATATCTGGCAAACCATCTGAGCAACCAGTGGCGCGCCATTTCGCTGAAGCAAAGCATCCCCTTTCAAGTTTGAGACACATGGCCATTGACCATATACCCAAATCTCTTAGAGGTGGAGATAGGGCCAAAAAACTCTTGCAAATAGAAGCGAGATGGATCTTCAGTTTGGGAACTATGAGTCCCAATGGCTGAATGAGAAATTTGCTTGGAATGTTTTTTGTTAATTTATATCTTGGTCCGTGTGTTCAATTCCTGATACTATTACGTGGTTTAGGTGTATATCATTTTATTTCTCTACTGATACGCATAACATATATTAATGTTTATAAATCTTTATCTTAATTCAATTCACTGAATTGAAGCCTATATAATGTTTGGTAAAAAGAGCATTCATTTCCAGCGCATATGCGGAGTTGAACCTGTTATGACAAGTTGGATTATTTTGTTTATTACAGCTGGTTTGAGATGGCAGTTATCTCTAAGCATCACCATCTCTGTTGATTAAGTTACAATTTTGCCAATTCAATTGATTTAAGCCACTATCTTTTAGTATATTTTCTTTTCTTTATCCTCTGATTCTGACTTTCTTTCTTCTCCTTCATTTGTGTTGGCTATATTTGCTTCTTTTTTAAGTTACATTTACACGTTTGTTCATGTCTTTTCTCTCCCCCCAGCGAGATGCGTCTGGCATAACTAGGCTTCCCAGGTTACTGTTACCAGGGAACCTCGGCGGCCGTGACGTCATCGCTGTGCGCCCTGGTGGTCGGATGTCTGTATGCACATTATTCGCGGGCTTCTTCACGTATTTAAGGTAAGCATGTTTATTGTTCTTTTATGTATACCTTGACAAAGGGGTGTTACGGCCCCGAAACGTTGGACATTATTAATACACTTATTTAATTGCTACAAATCCCAGAGTGCCGCTGTTTTCTTTACTATATAACCTTCATGTACGGAGGGCACCCGGGTCTTGTTCACTCAGTTGGTGGAGTGCCGGTCTATTGGTATAGTATATATATATATATATATATATATATATATATATAAACGACAGGCTTAATCTACGGCACTCAACCATCTGGGGTGCCCTTGGCATGTGACCACACCATCTACATAAAAAATATCATACAAACAAGTGAGTGCCGAGTTTGTAGGATGTTTTATATATTATATACATATTTATATACAAGTATATATGAAAATAAACATCAGATAAACATCTTCACGTATTTAAGGTAAGCATGTTTATTGTTCTTTTATGTATACCTTGACAAAGGGGTGTTACGGCCCCGAAACGTTGGACATTATCAACACACTTATTTAACTGTTACAAATCCCGGAGTGCCGCTGTTTTCTTTACTATATTATATATATATATATATATATATATATATTTACTTTATATACACATACTTGCTTCCAAGAAGAGAGCATCCTGCCCTCTCACCAGACTCCGCCCCTCAAAAGACCACACCCCTTAACAGACCCCACCCTCATTAGGGCTGCGTCCAGAAATTTCCCAGGCTGGTTTTCAGACCCAATCCGCCCCTGGCGTGTTGTGTGTGTGTGTGAGACGCTGCGGCGCCCCGCAGTCACTTACCGAGGGAGTCTCTCAGCACGGCTGTCCTCACCTCGTCAGTCGACATCTCCTCTCCGGGCCCGGCATCCTGCTCACTGGCTGCAGAGTGCAGACAGACACACTGGTCCGTTGGCCGGCCGGCCGCCGCTAGCACTGCAGCAGCAGCCAATAGCTGCGCTGCCAGTGCCCATCCACGTCGTCATCTTCCGCCACCCGCCAGAGACTGCGCGGGATGCTGTGGGACGTCACTCCCGGCCCGCCCAACCCAGTCTTGTAGGAGGGACTGGCTGGTGGTGGTAGGGTGGGTGTGTCCAAAGCAAAGCGCAGCTTGGTGGGTGGGCAGCCTAGCACACTGCCAGACAGAAAATCAGGGAGAAAATCGGCGCGCCTCCTGTAGGTGGCACCCTCGTGCGGCCGCTCAGGCGGAACATGCCTGGAGCCGGCCCTGGATTGGGGGATTACAATAGACAAACACAAAAGTCATGTACTTCTCATTAAATAGTAGATATGGCTCACATTTAAACAATGTTTTGCAATTATTTGCTTTCAGGACAAATGAAGCAATAGTCTGGGATTAGTAATGGCACTACTGCTTTACAGCCCTAATGGCGCACATCCAATAGGCGCTATTAATGAGCGGTTGCGTGATTACGACATCGTAATCGTGCAATCGCTCATTAATCGTGAACAAATTGTGCACTATAATGTCACAAACGAACAGCGATGCGCGCTCCCGCTGGTCGTTTCCGACATTAATTATCGCCCGAACATGCCGGTCAATCTGCCAATAACGACAGATTGGCCATGTAGGGGGTTAAGGGTGGGGTGCCTACACTGAACGACCAATCGTTCAGTGTAGGCACTGCAGGGTATGGGGAACAATGGTACTTCTGGCTTCTGATAAAAAAAGTTACTTTCTTGTGTTATGCTCCACTGTGCCAGGGACTGAACTACTTAATAATCTCTGTAAAGTGCTGAGTAATATATGTGGACTATATAAAAAAAACTGTTAATATATAAAATAAATAGTACTGTATGTGCTCTACATTTCTGTCTCAAGTAATCACCCATTGATAATTGAAGAAACAACTAAAAGATATTGCTCCTCCTTATTTTACTGTGAGGGAATCATCCAGAACAAGAAGAAACCTGTAACACTAACTCATCTCCTGAAGTCCAGGTAAGAGGATTCAGATTTATACCTGTGCATAGTACTCCAGCAAACACCCAGCATTGCCCATAATGGACTGGATCAGAATTTGCCCATTGTTACAGGATTTCAACACTTCCTGTCCAGCTTTCTGGGCTAACACCACCAGCGTAATTTCCACTCCAGTTGCCCAAGATCACTCCATTGTCATCGTTACTGTTAATCTTAAAACAAATAAAATATACAGTATTTCTTACATATACTTTTGTTCATTTGATGTGCATTTTTTTTACATAAATTATTTAAATGATCATTGCCTAATGTAAATAAATATAACTAGATGTATTGTGTTCCATCTACTTGTTTAATAAGGCCACACATAACAGTGCAAAGATAGCAGAGGTGGAATTATAACCATCATATGGAGTACTGCAGCTATGTGGCCTATCTGTGAGGGACAATGTTTCTTATCTCCTCCCATCCTGCTCTTGGGTCCATGCACAAGAGCAGAATGGGAGAATGTGCCACTCATTGCATGTGTCATCTCTGTGCATGTGTCACTCAATGTATGTGTCGTGTCTTCAATATTCTGGCTCTGCATGTGACACTCAGTTCATATGCTGCTCCTTCTATGTGCCACTGACTATATGTGCCACTCCTTCCATGTGCCAACTACATATGTGTACCGCTCCTTCCACGTGGCAGCTCCATGCATGTGCTAGTCAGGGCATGTGCCAACTCCATGCATGCTCAGAAGAGCAGAGCAGGAACCCACAGAGGAGATGGAGAAGCATCACCTGGTCTACCCAAAGGTGTTACTGTTAACCAGCGGTACATGCTGACTTACCATTGCACTGCATAGCCTTGACACATGTTTTGGATCATATAATAGAGATAGATCTGATGTTGCTTTACCCAGAATTACTAACAAATAGGTAAGATTTCTTCTTCGAACTAGGAGAAAGAGAAAACTTAGTTACTGTAATACTACAAAGATATTACTATTATGGACTTTTCATTAGGTCTTGTTTGGAGCAAATGACAGAAATGTTGTTACCATATATGTCCTTGATAAAGGACCAGTGTTTGGTCAAAATGTTGACAGCATTACAGGGAGTTTTGAATCAATAACATCAGTATCTGCCCTATTGAAGTCTCACAACAACAATGCACATGTACTATCTAGGGTCTATTTTTGTCAGAGACCAATTAACTTGCCAGTGGGTTTTGGACTCATTACAGTAGTCACTAGAGTTGTTAGAGATCAAGGGCCTGATTCTGAGTAGGATGCAAGTCTAAAAGGGAACGTTTCTCGTGATTACCAGCAGTCTGTGCATGTGCCACACCGTGCGTACACACATTGATGGGTGATACGAGATAGGATGATCCTCTCCATTAGTGGTTTGATCACTCTGTTCATGAAATGGACAAATCTGGGTGGCAACTGGGAGGATAACTTGTGACAAGATCTGTCTCGTGGGAGTGTCATGGGACATGTAGTCAGAGTTCTGTGCTTGCTTGAGGCATGCAGATGGAGAAGGGATGTCTATTGCTGACGGACCTTTTGCCCCTGTAGCACTCTACAGTTGTGGGTGCTGTCTTGAACGTACCTGTCATCTTCTGGACTTTCTAATTCACAGTAGAGAGGCAAGGTGGTCCCCCAATCACAACACAATAATGACACAAATAATAAAATATTATGTTCTTTATTAAGCAGGAACTCTTAGAAAGTCGGGATTCACTTATGCACGAATGAAAGCCTTATTAATTTATGCACAATACAAAGTATCAATATATTATGCAACCATGTAATGTATTTCCTTGAAATATCAATATCAACCATTTTTATGGGTACAACTGTTGAAACTTGAATAGACTAATAGTATAATATGTCCCTATAACAATCCCTAACACCAGGTTAACCCTGGAAGTCCTGCCTGGCCAGGGGTACTTTCAGGGGTACTTTCAATAGAGCATGTGAAGCATTAGTTGAGGGGTACTCAGTGCTCCTTGTGAAAGTGGAATCCTGTAGCTCTGTCTGCTCTATATTGTTAAATCTACTGAAGGTTGAATAGACTGCCCTAATATAACACAGTAAAACCAATATATTTCCTGTCAGCCTCAGTGAGTATAAGCTGCTGTTGACTGCGCTGTTCCACAAGGCACTCTTCTCATTAGACAGTCAGTTATGGCAGAGAAAAGTTACCAGCTCACTAATAGCTAAGAGAATCTGTAGTAATAGTCTCTTTCTATTCTTTATAGGGGCACTTCCAATACATCTGTCTGACTCCGTATAGTACTGTACTTTTACTGGTCTAGCTGGATATACTGCAGACTGATGAGGGTAATGCATCTTCCCTGCCTGAAATATGTATGGCTGAGTGCAAACAGTGATTAAAGTTTATTTGGTGCACACACTGTCTCATCGTTGTCTTTAACTGCTGATTCAGTATCACATCCAGACTGACAGCTCCGGCTGTCAGTCAATATAAGCCGAGCCCCGCTCTGAGTCCCGGCCGCTCTTCTCCTGGATGGGAGAGACTTCATGACGTATGACGTCTCTCCCATCAAATGCTGCGGGGGGAGGCGGCACATGGAGCTCATTAGTGAGCTCCAGCCTGCTCCCTCCGCGGACTCTCATTAGCTGGATGCTATTTCAAACACACAGCTGCCGCTGGTGGATGTGTGTTTATAAACTGTAGGACAGACCGCTATCACTGTGGTCTGCCCTACACTTGTGGGGCCGGGGGACTTGTCCACCCCTTGGCTACTGGTGGCACTGCCGGGCGGCAGCCCCCCTTTGGTCGGCGCCCCTGGTGAGTGCGATCCTGCCAATGGGTAGATAGGCCCCTGCCGCCGTTCCGCCTCTGGCTCAACCCTACCTGGGGAGTCACGCCTCCGGGTACTGCCTGCTTCCACTGCAGGGCATGACAGGGAGGTCGGTCCTTAGTCTCTGCTCCACCCATCCAGTGCCTTCAGCTCCACACCATTCAGGGCCTCATTCAGAGGTGGTCGGAGGATGCAAGCAGTCGCTCAGAAACTGGGCGGCCACTTGCATCCTGACCGCCCGCCTCTGTTGCAGTCGTTAGGCTGTGGGTTAACACCCACAGCTCTAACGACCGCTCAGGTGATGGTCACGATGGTCAGAGACCATCGTGACCATCGGGGCTTACGACGAGACCCTAGGGTAGGGTCTCACTTGTCATAAGCCCCGGAGAGCTTCTGGCTCTGTCAGAGCCGGAAGCTCTCCACTGACATCACTAGTGATGTCAGTGGGGCCTCCCCCAAACGGCAAGCATTCCCATAGGAACGCCTCTGTTTGGGCTGCCACCCCCCCGGCCCGCCTTCCAAACGGGGCGAGCTGTCAATCAACATCGACAGCTCACCCCCTTTGGAAAGAGACCCGCTACGACCAGCGCTGTCAGTCGTAGCGGGTCTCACACATGCGCACAAGGGAGCCGGCTCCCTCGTGCGCATGCGCACTGGCAAAACATCGAGGCGGCCGTGCGGTCGTAGACCGTACGGCCGCCTCTGAATAAGGTCCACAGTGTCCAGCACTATGATGCAGCCCCTGTCAAGTGGTATCCTGGCAGCACGGTCCGGCTCCTTCAGAGGCACCTCACCAACTGTCTCCCAATGGCCAGTGAGTCCCCTCTTAACCTCTCCTGTTGGGGCCCCGGATGTTCAACTGCTGCGAGCCCCTAATAACTGGTGCATGGGATCCAGTCTCTCTAACCGCGCACCAGTTCCTGAAGCCGGCTACAGTTCTCCACATTGGCACCAGTGTTATACACATACTTGCCGACATGCCTGCATACAGTGGGGGGCGTGGCCGGGCAATGGCTCCGTATTGGGGACGGGGCCACACGATGGCCCCACCCCCTCCTCACAATGCCAAAAATAGCCCCCCCTGCTGCGAGGGTTTCTAGTAGGTAGTTGAGGGGACAGGCGGCAGCCGGGAGGCTTGCCTGCCTTTCCAGGGGGTCGGGAGCGGCACCCGATATTCGGGAGGCTCCCAACCAAATCGGGAGGGTAGATAAGCCTGGTTATACATGAAATATATACATATATGGGGTGACTGTCAGACTCCTTAAATCGCCGCCCCTATGTAGGACATCAAGCACTCCCCTAAACAGTACTTTGGTGGGGTATCCCACACCCACTATGGGTTCGGTGTACATGTCAATACTAATGATGACAGTTGCAGTTGTAGATTGAAAGATAGTGGGTGCACCACCTCATTCGCACCGCAGGGGCATACAGTAAGTTCATAGGAGACGCATGGTGTCAAATTAGTGGTTGGTGCCCCCAACATACACACACCCATGCACGCATTCATTACCAACACCCCAGCAGCACCTAGACACTCCCCTCATTCACCGAAGACTCTGCTCCTTCCTCATTTACCAATGTCACCACAGAAGAACCCAATCATCCTCCCACATTCACCACCAACACCCATCCCAAACACACCTCTCCTCATTCACTACTAACACCCCTACAGCACCCACCCTCATACTCAACCAGCACCCCTGCATCACCCACCCTCATACTCTAAGATCATCCCTGCAGCACTCAGATAATTCCCCTTCATTGACAGCCAACACCCGAGCAGCACCCACCCCCATATACTAATATCTCTGCAGCACCCAGACACCCCCCTTTATTCACTACCAACAACCCAGCAACACCCAGACACCCCCTTTATTCACTGTCAACATCCCAGAAGCACTCAGACACCCCCCTCGACAACACTCCTCACACTACAAACACCCAGACACCCCACTTATACACTACCAATACCCAGACAATGGAGGAGGTTGGGGGACCCCATTCAGGGCAGGCCTCCATTGTCTCTAGTAGTTCTGCCACTGGCGGTGCGACTATACAAATGGAGATGGAAGAATACTCGCATACACGGAAGGACACTCACATTAGTATAAGGCTTTGCGTCCAACTCAGAATCAGGCCTTAAGTGTACACATTTACAGGCAATATATACCCTCACCCTCTTTAAGCCAAAGTAATAACTGCGTAGTTTTACAGAAAAAAAACACACAAAAACACACAATTCTACACTGACTAATGCACGTTGGCCGTCCAGGTGAAAATTAAACTTTATGATATCACTTTAGTTTTGGGTACGGGTTGGGTATGTTTTCTCAACATTCATCCACTTGCCTAATGCCTAATATGCATGAGCCTACATAGAAACCAATGAGGGATGCTTTTGTGATAAAAAATGACCACCAAGGATGCTTAATTTTTGAGTTTTTAGGGAGGATTTCCTGCAAAATTACTTATGGGACAACTTTGTAACCTTTGAAGCAAGGGCCTTCTGGCAACTTTCAGCCTGTAGGGTAGACACTAATATGTTCTACCAGTGCATTGCAATGGAAAACTGGGCGTGGCAAAAATCACTGTAGGCGAGGTTTGTCTCATTTGAATGTAGGCTTAAATAGCCAAGTAAATAAATGAAAAATTGTTATGTCAAAGGGCTATAAACAAATACAACATTTACCAGACCCATCTGATAAAAGCAGTGACCCCTACAGAATAAACAAAGCACTCGAGTGACCGATGTACAATACAGGGACCATTCTAGTGACCATAATAAATTATAAAAAGTTTGATTAATAAACTGCAAAACAAAATTATAATAATACTGATGTGGCATAAAACAATATATATATTCTTCAACATATTCACCAACAATTTGAAATCAAAATAGTGATCACCTTATATTGTTAAAATAAATAATGAATTATCATTCTCAAAGAATTTTACAAGTGTAATAAATTCAGACTCCAGATCTGCTTTTCCTCTTCTCATTTAAAAATTAAATCTGTCAGCACCTCAGCATACCATCCCTAAACTGATGGCTTATTGGAAAGATTTAATCATACCCTAAAATCCTTGTTGGAGAAGTTTTTTATGACAAAGGAAAGGTGGTATGAGCTTCTCACCTACATGTTATTTGCAGTCCGGGACGTACCCCAGGCTTTGCCCCCTTTGAGTTTCTTTATGGGTGGAAGCCGCAATCTGTTCTCACCCTTCTTTGAGAAGCGTTGGAAGAACAGTCAATACAGGGGGAGAGCCTCATTCAATATGTCATCCAGATGTGTAACTGTATGGACCAGATGGGTCAACTCACCCAGGAAAATTTGGTAAATGCCCAGGAGGCCCAAAAACATATCTATAATTGCAATGTCTGAGCTATTGTTTTTGTACTAGGTTACAAAGTCCTTTTGTTATTGCCTAACCATGGAAGCAAGTTTTTAGCAAAGTGGCAAGGGCCATTTAAAGTAATCAGGAGGGTAGGAGAGATAAACTATAAGATTGCCCAACCTAACTCCCGTAGAGATAGACAGATCTACCATGTCAATCTGTTGAAGGCATGGAAGGAACAGGAGGTTTTCTTTGTGCATGCTTGTAGTGGCCATAATTATGTTGGTCGACATGTTCCCCAATCAGATGGTGCCCCTTACCCTCTGGACTGTGGAGGTGGGCAAAATGAAGACCCCCTTGGGTGAGACTGTTAGAGAGTTCTCAGAAATATTTCTGATAAGCCAGAGAAAACCAACCTAGCCCTGCACAACATCGTAACTCCACCAAGGTATGGTAGTGCACCTAAGGCTCTATAGGCTCCCAAAGGGGAAATGAGAGCAGGTAATCAAGAATGTGCAAGAAATTTTTAAATTACGGGAAACTGAGGAGTCATCTAGCGACTTGCGTAGCACCATTGTGCTGGTTCTAAAATCAGATGGGTCCACAAGATTTTGCGTGCACTACCACAAAGTCATTGCCATATCAAAATTTGATACCTACCCAATACCAAGGATCGACGAGCTGCTTGACAAGGTAGGTTCACCCAGGTATATCTCTACCCTTTATCTTATGAAGGGGTACTGGCAGGTAGGACTGATAGAGGAAGTTAAGAGTGAAACAGCCCTTTCCTTTCCATTAGGGATCCATCAGTTTAAAGCAGTGCCTTTTGGCCTGCATGGTGCTCAGCCTCTTTTCAGAGGTATATGGACCAGGTGCTCCATCCTCACCAGAATTATGCTGTGGCATACCTGGACGATATTGTCATATATAGTCAGTTTTGGAATGCCTACCTGTACATCAACAGACTGAGGGCTGTTCTTCTGTCCTTACGAGAGGCTAGTTTATCTGCCAATTTTAAAAAATATGCTCTAGAAAAGAATGAAACCATTCCGTTTTCATGCTGATGAAGTATGCAGTGGACATGGATGTCACACTACTGGCAGAGGAGGTAGCCTGCTATTAAAAATGTAAACCCTTTTACTTGGAGGGATTGTGGACGAGTGGGGCTAAAAAAAAGTTGCTTGGCCCCAACTCTAGTGCTCTTCTCTGTTGCAAGTCTTCCAGATTAAACATCACTATTAAGACACAATTACAACTGTTTCAAAATACCATGCCTGGAAAACATTAATATTAATTATACTAGACTGAGCTGTAGCCATAAAATGAAAAAAAAATTATATATAATATGTTAGTATTACTTGCTCTATGTGTTTATATGTAGACAGTGCCAAGTTGATATGTGTTACTAGTGAATACTATACTCTGTTGTTATGTTTGATTATAGTCACCTGTCCCAAGTTCCAGCCGCTTTCATCAATGGAATCCGCATTTCCATAATAAATAATGGTACTGTCACTTAGAACATATTCATCCCTCTCTGATTCATCAGCCTGGTAAACGTCATCTTCTGAAAAGACAGGTTCCTTATTTTACTGGAGCTGATATTATTTATATGAATTTTGAGGTATTGCTAATCATATAGTAATTGACGTCAGTAAATACATAAATACACAGTATCAACATATCCCAGACTTTTTTCGTTATTAGTGAATTCCAGCTGGGTGGAACTGGAAAGAGCAGCAATGGATAAGGCGGGGGTACAGCTGAACAAAGCGGGGGGTGCAGCTGAGCAGAGCGGTGGCTTTACAAGTGCCTTTACTAGTTCTATATAATGTACATACAAAGAGCCCCAATGCATCACTGCCTGTCATATTGAGATATTACATATACAGTAACACAGGTCTGCTAAAAATGAATAACCAGAGAAGAGCTGATTATCGTCAGCTCGGAGGTGATGGAGGATTTTGGCAAATGCAGGTGGGAAGGGACATCATGCTGCTTTATACTGTTTAATCGGATTACAATGCATGTGTACCCTCCCCCGCTAATCACGCCTGTGGCAAATCAACATACAAATCTTTTATTATTAATTCAAAAGAAAAGCTGTAAATAGACATTATAAGGTATAGCACTGAGATCATGGGCCCTGACCTAGGCCCTATCTATGTGGCATTTGTATGTTCTCCCCATGTTTGCATGGATTTTCGGTGCTTTGGAGTCTTTCTACAGTCCAAATAAATACTGATCAACTAATTGACTGTTGACTAATTATTTATTATGTACCCTAGTGTGTGTGCTTGTGTGTTAGGGAGATTAGACTGAAAGCTACAAAAGGAAAGGAACTGAAGTCAATGAGAAATAGTCTTTGTACAGCACTGGGTAATTGGTGGTGCTATATAAATACTGTAAGTGATAATGATAAAATTAAATACATTTTACTTGGTTATTATTTTTGAAAATATTAACAGATTTTTATTGTTCAAAAGGACAAATAAACATGCTAATGGCCATATGATTATGTTCTGAGCGCCATATTGTTTTTTTTAACAACTTCTGAAATCATCAGACTGTACACAGCGTAGCCAATCAGATCACTGCAAATCACAGAGCAGCTCAGAGTAACTCTGTGAGTGTTGGTATTTTGGCCCTCATTCAGAGCTGTACGCTCTGAGCAGAGCGCACGCTCTGAATGAGGGCCGGCCTCCATGAAAATGGAGCGTCCTTCTGGATGCTCGTATAGCTGTGGGTCACCACCCACAGGCTATACGAGCGTGCATTTTGATGGCCGCGATGGACGAGACCATCGCGACCATCGAAATTGCGAGCCGGAGCCTGCGGTTGAGGTTTTCAACCGCAAGCTCCGGAGTGATTTTGGCTCTATCAGAGCCAAAATCACTCCCACTGACATCACTAGTGATGTCAGTGGGCCGGCTTTTGACGGGAGGCGTTCCCGTGGGAACGCCCCCGTCAGGGAGGCACGCCCCCGGCACGCCTACCAAAGGGGGCGTGCTGTCAATCAACATTGACAGCACGCCCCCTTTGATCGGACACAACGAGCGAAGGACTTTCCTTCGCTCGTCGCGTCTGGCGCATGCGCACGACGGAGCTCCCTCCGTCGTGCGCATGCTCAGTCCAGAACATCGACCCACTTGCGAGCGGACAGCCGCTCGCGAGTGGGTCTGAATCAGGCCCTTTGTTTGGATTGCAATCGGGCATTTGCACATAGGATTTGTGGGCTATGCTGAGCTGTGCGCATAAAGAGGTCTGTCTGATTTCAGACATATGTCTATCACCAATGTTTGGTTTGGTGCATATGGCAATGATAAAGGTGATGGCTATGAAATCAAGCATACTGACAGGGGTGATGTGGTCGCACGGATACGTATAACTTAGCATGTAGGTAAATATCCCCTTTTTCTCTGTGTGAGTAATACGGGTGCAACTCCTGTATGTGCACTGCAAAATTCTCTGTTGCTCCCAGTGGGCATCAACGTCTTCACTCTTAAGAAACTAGGAGAACAGATTGGTATGCGGAGAGGCAGGCTAATCTAAAGAGGCTCACAGTGTAAAGGGTAATTATTCTCATATCTAATCCCACCTCCTACCACTTTACTACTATCATTAAATGAAATGAGATTTTCCATTTCTCCTAAATACTGCTCAGTTTAGCCACATTTATAGAATAAAGGAATCATGAGTGTCATGGAACATCTGAACTGTCTTTAGTCTATACAGTAAATTGCCTTTGGATTGTTGAGAACTTGAAATTCACATTTCTACCAGTGTAACTTTTAAGAAAATTATGTGCCCTGGGAACTATGGCTTAGATTTAGTACATGAGGTGCCAGCTTATGAAATTTATGGTGTCTATATTAAGATTGTCTATATTTTCAATGGTGACATAACATACAACTGAAGCTCCCTGGCTAGGATGATAACTGTCACTGGGGGAGAAGCATGTGCTTTATTTTCCGATTTACTTTGTGGACAGTTTTTGCTGTTTATTAAGCAAGGATATTGCTGTATGTCCTGAACAAAATTAAAATTTTAAAAAATATGTGAAATAGTTACTCATAGTTTATCCATGGTCATTGTATTCTGCACCAACTATGATTTACAATTGCACTGTTCTGATATCTTCATTACTTGTTGGGTCAATATATTTCCCCAATATCAGTTAGAGCTAGGTGATATAGTTCTTCTCTCCCATAGAAATTGTTATTATAATCCATCACTGTGTCAGTAGGAACTTTTATTCATGTTACTTTGCTTTTACGGTAAGGAAGCTGTTTAGGTCTACTCCATAATATCACAGAAAACTATTTATGCCTAGAAAGACTTGGGGGCCTATTCATCATCACTTAATTTTTACAAAAACAGGTAAAAATTTACATTTTCACCTGCAATTGTAAAAATTAAGTTATGGGGCCATTCATCGAAAAGGTAATGCAGGAGATATCACACATATCTCCTACTTACCCTCCTTATGCAGAATTATTCGCTGTCCCCATACACTTGTATGGGGACAGAATTCATCAAGCTCCGAAAATACAATCTTTTCGGAGTTTGAGTGCTAGGGCATTCGCCATCTTCAGATGGCATTTGCTACCGCTTCTATGGAAAGGAGGTCCGGGTTTCGAAGAGGGATCCTTTTGGATCACTCCACCCGTGTCCGGCTCCTTCCGCTGGATGTCGGGGCTCATGTGCGCGCATGCGTGACCTGTATGCGTAAGATTCACTGCTCCGAAAAGGAGCAGTGTAGCCGATCGCGGGGACAGCTGATTTCACATCAGCTGTCACTGCGCCAGAGCAATGATGAATTGCTTCGGATTCCACGGCGAGTTAGAATGTTAATTATCGGAGTCCGTTCGGACCCCGATAATTAACATCATGAATAGGCCCCTAATTATTAAAAGGTCCTCAGCCCATTAATTGTATAAAATAGAGTACTTAGAAACAGTCTTACCAAGTGCCCAGGGATTGAAGAGTAGAATGAATTCTCCAAGCACATGAGATGAGAAACTTCCAGAGAATAGATGGACAGTCAGCCTGTATGATCCAATGATCGCAGTAACTGAAGATGTAATCGTAACAGTCACAGTTCTTGAATTAGAGAAGTCTGTAACTGCAGTCCAAGATCCTTTAGTGGCTTCAGTTGTGGATAGTGGGAATGTGACTTTGGTCTTAGTTTCCACACTTGGTGACTTACCTTAAAGACGGTTTATCATTAATATAAATGTAATTATATGGAAATAACATTTTAAAAGCAACTTAGTACATAGATGCAGGGTTTAAAGTGGTCCTGGAGAGGTGGTGGAACTCATCTCTCCTGCTGCCTACTCCCCACCCCCCCACCACGCTAGTCTGACAGGCCAAAACAAGTGTGAAATCTGTTCTTTACACACACACACACTGTCGTGTATAGGAAATGGTAAAGTGAATAGCTGGGGGCTGCCTAGGCACTATATCATCAGTGTTATTTTTCTGCCATGCCTCTGAGTTTTTTTATGGGGTCACCACAAACTAGTCTATGGGGTCTATTTACTAAGCAGTGTTAGGAGACAGAGTGAAAAGTGATAAGGTACCAGCCAATCAGCTCCCAACTGTCATCTCACAGGCTGTGTTTGAAAAATGACAGTTGGGAGCGGATTGGCTGGCACCAGGGGCGTATCTACCCATTGGCCAGGATGACACTCACCATTGGCGCTAACCAAAGGGGGGCGCCATCCAGGGGTGCCACCGGTGGCCAGGGGGTAGAATGAAGACAGGGCCGCCAGGACTGCAGTTCCGGGTAAGCCCTTGTGGCTCGGCGGCTCCTCAGTGCAGCAGCAATGAGACGCACATGACGTCATGATGTCACGCGCACCTTGTTAAAAAAAGAAGCGTTATTTATTCTATTGTACCAGGCAGCTGCTGGCAAGCAATGGCGGCTGCCCGGACCTTGACATCTAGGAAGTTCCTAGATGTCAAGGTCCGGGCAGCGACCATCGCTTGCCGGTGGCTGCCTGGTACAGTACATAGAATAAATAAAGCTTTTTTTTTTTTTGAACAAGGCGCGCGTGACGTCATGTGTGTCTCATCGCTGCTGCTGCAGCACTGAGGAGCTGCCGAGCCACAGGCTGAAGTTTGTAAGTATTTGTGGGCTGCAGGGGGCCAGTGACTGGAGCTGGGGGCTGGATCCGGGGGTCCAGGGACTGGAGCAGGGGGCTATATCTGGGGGGCCAGGGACTGGAGTCCAGCATTACAGGCAGGCTAATGGCTGGGGAGACAGGAGGGGGATGACTGGGGACACAGAAGTGGGATGGTGCAGTGGGGCTGGGGAGACAGGAGGGTGATGACTGGAGACAGGAGAGTGATGGCTGGGAAGACAGGAGAGGGGTGGCTGGGGAGACAGGATGGAGATGGAGATGCTGGGCAGACAAAAAAGGGGCTGCTGGCTGATAAAACATGGGGGTTGGCTGGGGATACAGAAGGAGGGCTGGCTGTAGAGATGTTATAAGTACAGAGTAATTATTCAGAAAATATGGGGGGAAGGGGGGCGCCAGTCCATTACTTTGCCAGGGGCGCTCGGACCCCTAGATATACCCCTGGCTGGCACCTTATCACTTTTCACTCTGTCTCCTAACACTGCTTAGTAAATAGACCCCTATGTCACTTGGATGCGCAATGTTTTTTTGCAACCCCTATGTATTGCCTTTGCTTGATTCTTTCCTTATCTATATGCAGGTTTCTCTGAAATAAGTGCCCTCTGAAGAAATTGAGCATCCCTAGGCAGACAGTGAGTGTCTCTCTGTGGGACTTCTGTGCAGGGACTTGGTGGAGGTGGAACTAGTTCCACCTACCATTAGAGGTGACGGAACTCAGTTCCACCCCATTCCTGCCCACTTTAACCCCTGCATACATGTCATTTTTCACGGCTGTTCAAATTGGGAACAGTATTGTGAAAAATATAATAAATATAATTTGTTGTGTATGCTACTAGTATAGATGCCTAAAAACTTTTTGAATATACTGTACTTTGTTTTATTATGATTATTACAGTGGTGCTTGAAAGTTTGTTAACCCTTCAGAATTTTCTATATTTCTGCTGCAATTTAGATTAACACTACCTCAGATTTTCACACATGTCCTAAAAGTAGATAAAGAGAACCAGATCAAACAAATGAGATAAAAGAATTAGATGAGCTAATTTTTTTATTGAGGAAAATGATCCAATAACACATTTTCTTTATCTACTTTTAGGACTAGTGTGAAATTCTCAGGTAGTTTTAAGCCAAATTTCAGCAGAAATATAGAAAATTTAGAAGGGTTCACAAACATTCAAGCACCACTGTAGCTTCTTATTTTGTGCAGCGTACAGAAAGTGCTTGTTCTAAAGCTGATGCTAGGTTTGTCAATGTTTTTCTACAGCACAGATAATACTGTAGCACCACCTACAGTCTGTTTGAATATGTTGCAAACCAGTAAGTTATAGTTAAATTCTAAAGTAAACTAAAAATGTCTGAAAAGTTCATATCTTTTTCACAGGTATATTCCACATTTATCGTCACAGTTTTGCACATTTTCTCTGCAGAATTCAACCTTTAAAAAATAGTTTTTCCTGAATCTGGTCCTCATGCCCCTTCTAACAATCCAGGATTTAAGGATATCTGTGCATGACTACAGAAAGGTTAAAGTAGTGCCTAATAATAAGTGCTTAAATAATTTCAATTCAACCAGCTGTAGACAAGCAGGGATATCCTTAAGAACTACACTGTTAAGGGAGCTCGAGGAGTAGGGTTGGGAACCACTTTTGTAACTGTTGTTTGTCCTTCCCCAACCACTCTACACAGCAGAATGAATTCCCTATTGAGGAAATTATTTTGACTGAGATAATACTTGTTAAAATGCTGCATATCCTTTCATTAGGTGACGAGCATGATGTCGGTGCAGCTACAGTGGTCTTATAATGTTTGTGAACCTTGTAGAATTATCTATAGTCCAGAACCCAAGGGATCTAAAATTGTCATTATCACATTATACTCTATGACAATCAAGATTCCTCACAACATCATAGGAAAAAAAAGGTCTGTGCACAAAAAAACATGAGTCTGGGTCCAGATGGGTCTGTGAGGGGGGCAAATTGAGATACCGTTAATGCTGTTTTCACACAGTTGCAATGGCCACTCATGCTATTGTGGCTAACTGAATTGACCCCTAAAGCTTACTTATAAAATACAAACACTACTTCCTTAATTACACATGGGCACCTATACAATGCATATCAAGGAGTAGTCCCACTGTCCGCTCCTTGATACTATGCCAGAAAATTAATATGTGTCTAGATTTGCTATATATGCACATGGTGCTAATAGTTAAAATGTCACTTCAAATTCCTGCCTACTCTCACTTTATGACGACCCTTCTTATTTTTTTGAACCTACATTTTTCTGTAAAATAAATCATGATGGGACTTTGAGACTGTTCATTCTGTCTCATTTTTGTGTGTTTGAAAGTTTTTATTACATGCCTGACTTGTGTCTAGAAATGCACTGTTTTTCACAAAGGAAGTACAGTAAATGTGTCATATGGAAATGTGCTATATGCTTGACAATGGGCCAGACCCAATTGCTTAGCAGGCAATTCTGAGAGTTTCGTAGACAACTATGTGAACTGGATCCGGGCCTCCTAAGGCTCAGATCCCTATAGAAATAGCATCAACTATAGATACAGCCATGCTCTGCTACCTTAGTATGCCCCCGTTTATTAGATAAAACATATATGGTTTAAATAAATAATGAGTAGAGACTGAGATAATTCTTGTGAAAATGCTACATATCCAGCAGGACTGTTTTTATTATATGGGCAAAATTTATAAGCGGTGGGTTCTAAATTCCAGTGGGTTTGCAGTGGTTTTGCAGCGGTTTTGCTATCCGCCAATTTACTAAGGCAAACTGCCGCAAAACCACAGTGAAAGCACACTTTAGAACAGAACTGAATCAAAGCACTATCAATGTTTTAAACCATAAAAAGAATAGAAGAGAAACCCCTGATTTATCAAGTGGGGTTTTTGAAAACCACTGGCAAACCCCCTAATCAATAGACCTGCCTGTGGCAGGATAGTTTGGGTGAAGCATTGCACAGATCACTATGGTTTATTGGTGTTTCCAACCCGCCGTTCATCATTGGCAGTGTTCACCTTCAAACGGGTTAATTTACTTACAGTATCAGCGTTTTGGATGGTGTTTTTTATCCCACCGGTGATGGGTTTAAAATAGCCAAACTACTGGTTGTTTGACTAAACCTGACAGTAATTTCATCAATCCATAGAAAAAACCCAATGCAAAACTGCCACATGAATGTGGCAAATCAGAAGGTGAGCATTCTCCATACACTTTTAATGATAGCAATCCTGGATAATGAAGGAGGAAAATAAAATTAATTTTGTAGGCACAATATTATTTTACTAATAATAATAATTGGGTGCAAAAATAATGTTTCATTTGATTAAGAGAAAAATATTATGTATTATCTTAAAAGGGCAATATGAAATAATTGGTATGTGTTGTTATAGATTTTATAAAGGGGGCACCATTTATTATTTTATGATGAGCGCACCATTTATAGATCTATAAAATAATAAATGCTGCCCCTGTCATAAATATATATATTTTTAGTGCCCCTTTGATTAATATATAATATATAATATTGCTCTCTTAATCAAATTAAACATTATTTTTGCACACATATATATTATTAAAATAATATGACTCCCATATTATATCCCGTATCTCCTTCATCAATATATAAAGAATACCTTCATTAAAAGTGTATTGGGAGCCCTCACCTGCCAATTGGCCACATAACTCACACAGCATACTGTTTGAGCTATGTCGCCAGTCACAACTACTTCTATTGTATGGCAGGATTTTTTGGCAATTTTTTTAGTGGTTTACAAATCTGACGCTTAATAAGTCTGGCGGTTTCTACTCTATATTAACGGAAAATCATAATGGCATAAATGTAGCCAGTATCATTATCAAATAGAACACTTCCACCATGGAACTCGCAAAGCAACTCCTCCTAAAAGCATATCTTAAAGATAAAGGTGTCTCTTTAAGGTGAATAGATGACCTGGGTTTCAAACTCCTACTGTACTGAATTTGCATGTCAGTGTCCCTGGCATGCCTCTCCGAGTGCAAGTTGGTGCAAATATATCTAGCCTCAAAAGTTGAGCAGTGTGACCAGTTTTATGTCACAGTGTTACATGCCACTAATGAACTTAAGTCCAACTCTAAATCAGTCGCTACATTGGTTCATTCTTATTAGGTCATACAATAGGTCAGTAGCATGTAAGTAATATTCATCAAGAAAAAGTTATAACATTGTTGATTTTGGACTGTTACAATTACTGTTACTGGTCCTAATTCTCTGTATCATTTGTGTTGTTTGTAACTCAAATTATTTTGTTTCCATAATGTTTTGCATTTGTGTCATACCTATTTCTGCTTTAAATGTGATGTTATCCTCAGGTCTCATGATTCTGCTGAGGTTAAGGGTGATCTGAAAAGCCTGTCCTCTTCTCAGAATGAGCTGCCCAGACATGTAATTGCTGGTGTGATGAGCAAGTTTGTTCTTTGCCAAATGAAGATTAATGCATTGAAGATGAAGCATATCTGTAAATAGATAAAAACATTCACAGCTTCAAGTTCATTTTATAAATTCTCTTGTCCCTCCCTAACTAGAGTGACAAAAATTGGAGGCACTTTAGATGACATTAGGATTTTTATACTCGGTGCTATTGGTTTGGAAGGAATTTCCTGGAATGCAAACGGAATCAGTATGATTTACCGTCGGCCGCATGGTTCAAATCCTGACAGCGGCTGTCTGACTCAGGAGGAAATCCCGATCGTCCCTAAGGCAAGTACTAACTAACCTAATTCCCCCCCCCTAACCCTAACCCTCCCTTAGGGGTGCCTAACCCTAACCTCCCCCCCAAGTGCCTAACCATAACCCCCCTCTATGTGCCTAAACCTAACCCCCCCTTCCCCGCTACCTAAACCTAAGTCCCCTGGGGGGGTGCCTAACCCTAACCTCCCCCCGGGGTGCCTAACCCTAACCCTCCCTCACCCTAGCCTAACCCTAACCTCCCAGGGGGGGGGTGCCTAACCCTAAGTCCCCCCGGGAGCCCTAAACCTAACCCTCCCCTCCCCAACCCTGCCCGCGGCTGTCCTTGCCCAGCTAACCTTCGATCGGTAAGCCGGGTGTTGGGCTCCCGGCGTAGGCCTAATGATAGGCGGCAGCATTTTGACGCCTGTCATTAATGCCTTGCCGGGATTAAGCAGTCAAGAAGCCGGCGGTCGGGATTACGTCCATCAGCTTCCCGACTGCTTCCCATGCAAACAGCAAAAGCTTTTCTCTATTCCCAAGTTTACTGTTGCCACTATTCTCAATCATTAAATTAAATCATATATGTCCTAGCATTATTATTAAAGTATGTTAGAAAGAATTTATTGGCAGTACCATGAACATATTTAGCAAAGCTGCCACTGTACAAAGTTTTAGTTAGACTTCACATGACTTATTGTGTTTCACTACGGATCGCAACTGCGAATGCAACTGTGAATGCAATAGCGATTACACACGCAGTTAAACTGCGATGGAATTTGAATCCATTGCGATTGCTATTCTCTCGCAGAACTACACGGGAATGCCCACCTACCTTACACACATCCATAATGTTTAGCAAGACTCAAACCATCAGTACTATCGAGTACCATCGCAGCCTCACGCACACTTGCACAAGCTCTGACCTTACTCAGGAATTGCTAACTTCATTGCATGCTATGAGTACTCTAGCTGAGTATAGCATTGCAGTGGATAATTTATGCACGCCCCTGTAACAGCGTTCGAAAGCACTGGCACGCCTACGCTTCGCCGACCACCTCCCCATCACCTCCCACAAACGGCACTTCCTGTCAATCACTCTGTGATGGTCTACATAGTCACTGCGATTGCAGTCCCAATCGCTGTGACTGGTTCGCGAACGTGCAATGCATGTGCATGCGCAGATCGCAACAATCGATCGATTGTGTGCGTAATTGCAGGTGCGATCCTTGCTGAATGAGGTCCATTATCTTCAGAATGATCTTAAAAATAGTAAAGAAAATAAGAGCTACAAACACCACTTACATTAGCAATTAAATAAAATTCAGTCTTTTCCTTAACTTTTTATGACAACTCCCCATGATGGTGATTAAATTTTTTTATTTAAACCTAACTATCTAGCTGCAGACTGAGCAATGGGCCTGATTCAGACCTGCTCGCGAGTGCTTAGCACTCGCAAGTGGGTCGATGGCCGGGCAGTGCGCATGTGCGCGCCCCGGAGCAAGCGAGAAATCTCTCGCCTTCCAGCGCTCGCATCAAAAAGGGGCGGCTCTCGATGTTGATCGACAGCTCGCCCCGTTTGGTAGGCGGGTCGGGGGGGTGGCTACACAAACGGAGGCGTTCCTGAAGGAACGCCTGCCATTTGTGGGAGGCACGACTGACATCACCAGTGATGTCAGTGGTGAGCTTCCGGCTCTAAATAGAGCCGGAAGCTCACTGGGGCTTGTGGGAACGAGACCCTACCACAAGGGTCTTGTCACAACCGCTCGCAAAAGCTGTGGGTGGTCACCCACAGCTATGCGAGCGGCCAGGAGGCCGAAACAAACAAACAAAACGCCCTGATTCAGAGCGAGCGCTCTGAAAGACCGTCTGGTTCTGAATCAGGGCTAATGTGTAGAGAGTGTGTAGACCCCCGTGTTTTGGTTTAGGTTCAAAATCATCGCTAGGTCAAATGTTCTGGTTTTGGTTCTGGATTTCTTTAAAAAATCATAAAAAGAGCTAAATTCATGTAATTTAAACCTGTTTTTGTTACTACAGTATTATTAACATCAGTGTCGTCATTACCTGTTCTGACAACCGGTGCGGGTATGGGTGGACTGCCTTGTAGTGCAAAAAAGGAGACGTGACCTCACTGCCAGAACCCCCATTTTTGTCACTTCTGGGGTGCTGGAGATGCGGACTGCCCCTGGGGACCAGTTTGTTTTGCAGTGTCGGCTCCCCCGTTGTGTCAGGAGCTGAGTGCTGCATGTAATGCTACAGTGCAGCACCCGGCTCCTGTCACTGAGGAGCAGTCAGCACTTTTGGTGTCACCCTTCGGTGGATGACACCCGAGTGCAGTCCACCCCCCCTTGTGACGTCACTGATTAACATCAATAACATTGTATCAGTTGTATCAGCCCCTGGCAGATATGTGTGATACCCCTTTTAGATCAAAATGATGGATCGCACCCATGATTTTGAATATGGAACCAATCTGGATGCAACCCGGCTGAGACTCCTATCAGACTGGTGGCTTATTCCCGGGGCTGACACGTCGGTGCAGTGCCGGTGTTTGGTAATGAGATAATCTCCAAGCACCAGCTCTTCCTAACCTGTAAATGGGTGCTGGGACAGATGACCCAGGTTACTTGTTTACACTTAGGACCTCATTCAGACCCGGTCACAAGGGCTGAGCGCTCGCAACCGGGTCAATGTTTAGGCCCTGCGCACGTGCAGTGGCCGCACTGCGCATGTGCAAGCCCCGGAGCGAGAGAGAAATTCTCATGTTCCGGACCTCACTACAAAAGGGGCGGCTGTCGATGTTGATCGACAGCTCGCCCTGTTTTGTAGGCGTGGCGGGGGGGTGTTTTCACAAACGGAGGCCTGCCGTTTTGTGGGCGGACGCACTGACATCAGTAGTGATGTCAGTGGGGAGCTTCCTGCTCGATCAAAGCAGGAAGCTCCCTGGGACTTGCGGTTGCCGAGACCCAACCTTAGGGTCTCATCGCAAGCCCCGATGGTTGTAATGGTCTTGACCTTAGTGACCATCAACCTGGTCGGTCGCTAGAGCTGTGGGTAACCCACAGCTTAGCTAGCGACCAGGAGGCCGCACTAGAAAAGAGAAGCGGCCGCCCTCATTCAGAGCGAGCGCTCGCTTCTTGCGACCGCCTCTGAATGAGGGCCATGGTCTGCACCGTGACCCGGGTAGATGCCGGGTTCAAACCTTCTAACTACTTAGGTTGAAACAGTTTTTTTTTTTTAAGGACCCTTTCAGACTAAGCAAAATCCCGGGTTAACGTGCAATAATCTGGGATTTTGCTGCTAGGGTATGAGTCTACAGTACACTATTTTATAGCATTCCAGAAAACGTAGCAACCTGGAACAGCAGAAAAGTACACATCTTGATTATCTATGTGGACCCCCTAATTGTTAATACATCTAAATTCCAACAACTAATTTCTTGCAGGGTATCTATTTCTCTGTACCCCTTATACTTGCTGTAATAAAGGACTAGGGGCGAGATGCACTAAATGGAACATGCGATAAAAACACCATTTCCGGGGTTTTACCGCATTTTCCGTATGCACTATTGTCCTGGCCACCGGGCTCCTATGCAATGGGTAACTCCAGCTTTTGCTGCCGTTACCCTATAGAAGCCTATGGGCTTCTACCGCATCACGCTGCTATGGGGGATCCGATCGGATCCCTCCCAGCATGCCCCGCGGCCGCCGCGTCACTGTGCGCATGCGCAGATGGACTCTCGGGATATAAACCCGGAAGTTCAGGGCGCAGCGGAGATCGCAAAGGACAACTCTTATCGGAAGAGCTGTCCTTGGCTGTACTGATCGCATATGTTAGTACATATGCGATCAGTACAAATGCGGTGACTTGAGGCAAGTTTTGCACTGTGTTAGTGCATCCCGCCATAGGGAGTTCTTGTCAACAAAGTAAGTATAAATCATTGTAAAAATTACCCAACAATTAAACAATAGATTTCAACCAACTTTTAAAACAACAATGTTAAATATTCCTCAGTTTATTTGGGAAACTTCACTTGGATATGAATAGAAATAGGGCCTGATTCAGCATGGATCGCTATTTTGCTAATGCGCACGCAACGCAGTTGCTAATATCAGTGGTGATATGCAAATGCATTGCGATTGCAGTATAACATTGCAATCGCAGTGATGAGTGTGCATGCGCAGAACGCAACAAACGGCCAATTGCATGCGCATTACCAACTGCGATCCAAGCTGAACCAGGCCCATACCCTATTGCATTCTTGTTACTGCAGAAACTGCCAAGTTGGTTGTTAAATTTCTTTCTAATCAGTACTGAAATAGAAGAGAGATTTTCTATCATCAGATAATACTCACTGGCCAAGATGTGGGTCCAATATTTTCAATGCTCTGTACAGATTGAAATGATTTATTGTAGCATTGCTGCTCATATTTATGCACTGGAGTTAAACTGATGTGCAAGTGGTGGCTTATCTTATCGAGTTTGCAGTGGTTTCCAAATGTCTGTTTATGCAATTTCCTTATGGTTACTGATTTGAAAGTTGAAGTAATAAGGTTGATTTAGGATACAAATAATCTGTATTACATGTGCTGCACCAGCATGCCACTTACAAAGATAATTTAACTAATCTTAGGCAACACAGTTATTAATAAGGAACAAAAAAGTCAGTTATTACAGAAGTGAAGAGACAGTGTAAGGACATGTCTTTCTGTTAAGCTGAGTGTCCCTGTAGTAGGTCAGGATGTGTGTGCGTGCATGTTTGTGTTGAAAATAATTTTAAAGGGCATTGAATGTAACACAGTAGCAGGCTTTTCAAGTTTCACACTCTTACTGGAATAGATAGCATGTCATTGGTATAATCAATAAACAATAACTAACGTAACTAGAACTTTGTGGGCCACATAGCAAGATCTTGAAAGGCTCCCCAGAGGTAAAATAACATACATTTGTCCCCACACAGAGCCCATTCAAGTTATGCCACACAGTAGTAGTGCCCCTTATACATTATGCCACACATTAATGCCCCTTATAAATTATGCAACACAGTATTGCCTCTAACAGATTATGCCACATAGTAGTAGTGCCCCATACAGCACATTATTCCACACAATAGTAGTGCCCCTTACACATTATGCCACACAGTAATGCCCCTTATAACACTATGCCACATTATGATGCAAAGTAATGCCACTTAGATATTATGCCCCCCCAGCAACTCACCTCACCATGTCCCTCCAGCGGACTCTCGCCTCCCCCTGTGTGCCATCAGCAGCCAGCAAGTGTGGATTTGGTACCGGGCTGCCAGCTAATTGCAGCTGGCGCATCGGCAGGCAGCGGCAGACATGGACAGACAGCACCGGCGCAATTTGAATCTGGAATCAGTTGCGTGCCAATCAGTGCTTGTGTAGCGGCAGCAAATAAGGAGCCGCCACTGCTGATTGGCTGCTGGTCCACGACCTCTGATTACCTTGTGACTGGTGGCACTGTCTCCATGTCTGCCTGCCGGTATGCCAGCTGGTGGCACCAAATCAACACAGTTGAAACCCAGTCCTACCTCAGCGGCCCTGACTGGACCGGCCAACCTTGCGTGTGTGACCTGGTGCAGGGGGAGCGGCATGCCACAGAGACAGCTCGGGCATCATAGCAGCCGCACCCCTTGCACCCACGGTAGTTACGGCACTCTTTGTATGCATGTTAGCAAACAGTGGGGTCCTTTTCAGAATCAATGGAATGGGGTTATAGACAAGGACAATGTATACAAATAAAGGCAGCAGGACTACTTCAGGGCCCAGTCATCAACCCAGGCAATGGCAGGTATGCCAGATAATATATACTATGACAGATGGACATGTTATAATAGCAACCACCCCCACAGCCCAAACTTTGAGAATTTTTAACTGGTTTACTCACCAATTGATGCCCCATCCCCAACATAGCTTCACCCACATTATCCACAGTTCCACTGACCTTTGCCCCATACCACTGAGGCGGGGGCCCTACCAAATTTGTCAGAACCTCACTGATGGCAGCCTTGCTGGTGGTTGGACTGCAATGATGAGACTTACAGTATGTATTTAGGGCCTTATCAGCACGGATCGCAACTGCAATCACAGCTGCGTAATCGCATGCAATAAATCTGCAAAAATATGCTAATGCCTGTCACCGCTCAGCCAGCATAGAGACGCCCACTACTGCCTTCTCACATCCATAATACCTTACCGTGCTGCATACACATCGGTAACATTGGAGAACATCGGCCCCTCACGCACGATTACAGCATGTCTGACTTGTCTCAGAATTTGCATGTCTTGTCGCACGTAGTGAGCACTCAGGCTGCATAGGCAATCGCAGTGGCTAATTTATGTACGCCTCTGCAATAGCATTCAAACAGACAGGCACGCATGTATTTCTGCAACCACTCCCCTGTCACCACCTTCACGATCTGTCACTCATTCTGCGATGGATTCCAGAGTGCGTTCGTAATCAAAGTGCGATCGCCGCGCATGCGCAGTGTGGTGCATATGCATGCACAGAGCGCAACAATCAGCCAATCTGCATATGCTGTTGCAATTGCGATCCATGTTGAATCAGGCATTTAGAGCATAAATATGAGTAGAGCAAATGTCTGAAGATTGTTGCAGATCAGATATGTCAGTTCATAACAAATGTTTACCCATCAGGAAAAGAGCCTTTTCAGCAAAATAGTACTCCATACCACAACCAAGAAAAGTCTCAAATAGTTCCATTAAAATTGCAGTAAATGCAATTACTTGAAGCTGGTGAATCTCCAATCACCGTATTTCTATACATTTAAGCAGGATTGGATCGGCCATAGACCTCACCCGGGAGTTTCCCTGGTGGCCACCTATGGCTGTGCTTCACGGATCAGCCCACCCTTTCCTGATCCCCTACTTGCGCTCTCCTGGCTCCCCACTGGTTGCTACAGGTAATTATAACAGAAATATCACATATAGAAAACCCAGCAGGAGTGGTTACTCACCAGGTAGGATGGGCTGCCCACGAAGGCCACCAGTGCCCCGACCCTGGCCCCTGCGGTCATGGCGCTCCCCAGCAGCTAGGTCAGGAAGGCGTCCTCTGCATGTAAGTAGAGGTAGAAGTGAATGCTGTTCATCAGCCCCTGGTACAGCAGTCAGGCCACCAGCTCCTTCTGCAGCCCCTGCAGGCCGTCCACACGGCCAGTGCAGTCTCTAGCACCCCGTGGTAGTGCAAGGGCCCAGGGCTCTCCCTGCAGTTGCAGCCATGTCTTCACCACCATCAGTGGTTTGTCAGCGCACAGACTAGGCAGCAGGTGGCGGCACCCAGCACCAAGTCCACCGGTTTGGAGATGTGCATGTTCGGTAGGGATAGGTTGGTCATGGCTGCCGGAGCTCACAGCCTCATTCCAGCTCATCCACTTTTCTACCAGCCTTCAAGCAGGAGCAGCCTGAGCCGGTGGGCATCTACTGGACATGGAGTGTCCGGCCACTCGCTCCATGCAAAGGGCAGCCAATATTAGATTCAGACAGAGCTAGATGCTCCCCGGCCGCTCTGATTGTGAATTACACACAATCAGAGCGGCCAGGCAGCACATTCTACCTGCCTTCCACCTGCAGCCACAGAGCAACTCTACTAGCAAAGAGCATCTTTTTGCAATGTGGCTATGATGCACCACGAGACTGCACTGATTAATTTGATATGCAACACTTGTACTGTATATCTTGGTGTGAAAAAAAGCCAAGCCTGCTGCATCGTAGCACTTCATATACAGATTCAGACTCAGTCTCACACAGATATACAAGTGTCACAAATCAAATTAATCAGTACAGTCTCGTGTTGCATCTTAGTTGCACAGCATGGCGACTAAAACGCATTATTGTGTGAAAAAGATGCAAATAATCTGCTTGGCGCTAGCAGAGTCTGATGGGACATTTGCTCAGATATGGGCTATTTGGTGTGGCTGCCGCAAAACTGTATGAGGACACATCTGTATATATATATATATATATATATATATATACACACACACACACAAAACAATGCCCACAGTACCACTTCTTATGTTATCTATGTTGAATGTAATTTTCTATCACCATAATATATTGCAGAAAGCATCACAGTGACAACCATATAATGCAGAGAACATGACAGTAACTGACATATAATATAGAGACTATCAGTGACTGCATGCAATGCAATAAAGAGAGCATCATTGATCGCCATACAATACAGAGAGCATTCGTAACCACCATATAAAACAGAGAGCATCAGTGATACATACAATACAGAGAGTACGTGTGACCTCCATACGATACAGATTGTAGTTGTGATCACCATATAATACAGAGGTTATATAGCATTTTTAATTGTCTTACAATATCATTCCTTCATCAATAATTAACCCCTCCTCAAAAACGATTAACTACTTCAGCATCATAGTAACTACTCCATTAAATATAATTAACTGCTTTACAATCATTATCTTCAAAATCCCCATAACTAATTAGCATCAACATCATCAAATAATTCCATTGATGTACATTAAGTCCCTAATTATGTCTCTCAGGTGCATGTCCAATAGCAGATGAAATTTTGAAAAACCCTGTGGAGCAGTATTTTTCCCGTAGCCATGAGGTTTTTCCTATTCAATTGCTGGGTAGAAAATCAGTCAGTAATTTCTATAGGAATTACTGCAGTTATTTTCTCGCAGCCCCAGAGCAGGTCTAAAAAAAGATTAAAAAGTCCCTATTTTAAACTAAAAATGTCAGGGACACCTTCAGAACCCCTTGGACTAATTGGACACCTTCAGAACCCCTAATGACTAATTGGGCAATTGGAAGTTTTCATTATGTTATATTAGCCATGTATTGTACTGTACGTCACTATAAATCAACCTATTTGTTTATGTACTTTGTAAGGCGCTGCGGAACACTTGTGGCGCCATATAAATAAACAATAATAATAATAATAATAATAATAATAATAATGAGGCTAATTGGTCCAATAATGGCCTCAAATTACCTTAAATAAATATTTGTGTTAATTTTTGCACCCCAAATTTAATTAAAGCATTTATTTTTTTTAAAGTTTTTTTTCATTATTTATTTCTTAATTGCCCTAAAATTACCATAAATCACCTTTTTTCTAATTTTTTTGCATATTTTGTTTTATTTGTTTGTAATAAAATGAAAAAAGCTTGTCTTTTTATCATTTGTTTGCTTCAAATCAGCCATTTAATGCATTTTTAAAAAACAATATGCTTTTCTTTTGGACAGTAATAACCATTATTACTGTTATTATTATTATAATTTATTTATATGGCACCACAAGTGTTCCACAGCGCCATACAAAGTACATAAACAAATAGGTTGACCAGTTACTTACAGTACATTACTATCCAGGATGAGGTCAAGGTAATATACATTGCTACATTAGTGACCATAACACCCACATAAGCAACAGAGCATAAGCAACCAAGTGTTAGGTGCCCTAGTAGGGAGTAAGAAGTAGATGAAAGTAAAGTAAGGGGAAGCACAAGAGGGTAGCGGGCCCTGCTCATAAGAGCTTAGATTCTAAAGGGGAGGGGCAGACAAACACGTGTGACACAGATGGGGTAGACAGGGAGGAAGGAGCATGTAGCAGCAAGTTAAGATGAGAGATGGAAGGCTTTGATGAAGTAGTGGGTCTTGAGAGCCCGTTTGAAGGATTGTAGAGAGGTGGCGAGTCTGATGGGAAGAGGGAGGGAGTTCCAAAGGTGGGGACCAGTGTGGGCAAAAAATTCGGAGGAGGGAGTTGGAGGAAGTTATCAGTTTGCATGAGAGGCGGCGTGCATTTGTTGAATGAAGAGGGCAGACAGAGTGAAGGGAGATGAGGTCAGAGATGTAAATGGGAGAGGAATGGGTGAGGGCTTTCTAAGCGAGTGTGAGAACCTTGAATTGGGAAAGGGAAGGGAACCCAGTAGAGGGCTTGTAGGAGAGGGGAGACCGATGTAGAGCATTTTGGAGAGGAAGATTAGCCGAGCAGCAGCATTGAGGACAGACTGGAGAGGAGAGAGATGGGAGTTGGTGAGGCCAGAAAGGAGGAGGTTACAGTAGTCCAATCTGGAGATGACCAGTGAGTGTATGAGTATTTTAGTGGCATCCTGGGTGAGAAAAGGTCTAAACTTGGAAATATTTTTAAGATGGAAACGACAGGACTGTGAGAGGTTCTGGATATGTGGTTTGAAGGAGAGGGAAGAGACCACGATAACTCCAAGATAGCGCACTTTGGGGCTAGAGGAGATAGTTGTGCCATCAATTGATAAAGAAATGGTGGAAGTGCGGTTATGTTGGAGGAGGGAACAATGATCAGCTCAGTCTTAGTGAGGAGAGAGGGAGAAAGGTCAGGGGAAGAAAGGTAGATCTGAGTATCATCAGCATAGAGATGATAATGGAGGTCAAAAGAGCTGATGAGTTCACCTAGTGAGGACGTACAGAGTGAGAATAGGAAAGGTCCAAGAACAGAACCTTGGGGAACACCTACTGTAAGAGGCTGTGGGGGGGGAAGAGGAGTCATGAGGAGACAGAGAAGGATCAATCAGAGAGGTAGGGGGATAGTCAGGATAGGGCAGTGTCACCAAGGGAGTGAAGGATTTGCAGCAGGAGAGGGTAGTCCACAGTGTTACCCAATATTTTGTTTTATGTTTTTATGGTGTATATATAGGCTGTTCCCCATTTTTTTTGCTTTGATTTTCTGCTGGCTTTTGCCTGAAAAAAATTTGCAACCATTTTTTGCTATTGGATACCGTGTGCATTGGGAGAGTGCATGCCAGCGGTAACAGAATGTAGGTCGCCGTGTCCGCATACATTTTTTTGGGAAAAACCTTGTGGCAAATTGAATATATGCATCAGTCTTATAAAAATTCCTTAATTTCAATTGAATCTAATATAGATTTACCCTTTACCCCATTATTCTTAATATCACCTTCCTTAAGCTGTATTAATTCCTCCCTATAAAGTAACTTACCTGTTGGTGATCTCATCTGATGTTCAGAATAAAGCATAGTAGCACGTCCCATCTATATTTAGAGATATACATAATTTAAATTAATTCACCAATGCAGTGGTTCCCAAACTTGGTCCTCAGGACCCCACACAGTTCACATTTTCCAGGTCACCCAGGTGTATTAATTACTCAATTACACATTTTAAAAGATCCACAGGTGGTTCTAATTATTTATTTTGTGATTCTGTGAGGAGACCTGGAAAACATGCACTGTTTGGAGTCCTGAGGACCGAGTTGGAGAACCTGTGCAGTAATGGTAAGGGAACATTTTACATAGGTATGTTTAAATATCACAGTATATCTTTTAAAATTTTATCAACTTGTATTGTAGGTGTTTTACGACTAATTATGTGCTTCCCAATTGTACAATTATTCATCACTGCTTTTAATGTAGTCAAAAATTATTTCATAAACACATGTGTAGCACCCTCTTTGAAATATTTGGTTTTATTTAAGACCTTGTATTGCCTTCATGAGTTTTGTAATGTTTTATCTATGGCATATCTGTAATGTACAGACTCTCCACTGTGCCATGCAGCAATACCACCCCCCCTTCATTAAACCCAAATTCATATTTTTTGTTCATTTTTGAAAATGTATTTAAAGCATTTATTTAAACAAAAAATTGCTTTATTGTTATTATTATTTTTTTAATTGGTCTAAAATTACTCCAAAAGCACCTTTGTTTCGCATATTTTTGTTTTATTCATTTGTAGTAAAATGAAAAAAGTTTCTTTTTTGTAATTATTTTGCTTTAATGAAATTCACAAATCAGCCATTTAATGCATTTTTTAAAAGAAATATGTTTTTCTCTGGGACAGTAAGAACCATTTACTGTTACCCAATATTTGTTTTATTTTTTTAGGGTATAAGCTGTTCCCTATTTTTTATTTTATTTTGCACGTGGTTTTGCCTGAAAAAAAGTTGCAATTGATTTTTTGCTATTGGATACAGAGTGCATACCCACGGTAACAGAAAATTGGTCACAATGCCTGCATACATTTTTGTGGGAAAAACCTTGCAGCCAATTGAATATGCCCCTCAGTCTAAAAAAAAATTCCTTTATCTCAATTAATTCTAATATAGAGTTACCCCTTACCACATTTTTCTTAATATTACCTTTCTTAAGCAGTACTAATTCCTCCCTATGAAGTAATGTACCTGTTGGTGATCTCATCTGATGTTCAGAATAAAGCACAGTACCACATCCAATCTATATTTATATATACATAATTGAAATTCATCCACTAATGGTAAAGGAACCTTTTACATAGGTATTTTTAAATATCACAGTGTCTTTTAATATTTGATCAATTTGTATTGTAGGTATTTTACCAACTAATTATGTGCTTCCCCTCAATAAAATTATTCATCACTGTTTTAATGTAGTTGTCAGTTGAAAATTATTTCATAAACACATGTGTAACATCCTTTTTGAAATATTTGGGTTTACTTGAGAACTCGTGTTGCCTTGATGAGTTTTGTAATGTTTTATCTGTAGCATATCTATAATGTGTGCAAGGTGCATCCAGAACAGACTCTCCACTGCGCCCTGCATCAATACCACTTCCCCTTCATTACTCCAAATTCATATTTTTTGTTAATTTATTTAATGCATTTAGTTAAACAAAAAATTGCTTTATTATTATTTATTATTTTTTTAATTGGTCTAAAAATACCCCAAAAGCACCTTTTTTAAAAAAAAAAAAAATTTATTTTTTGCATATTTTGTTTTATTCGTTTGTATTAAAATGAAAAAAGTTTGCTTTTTTGTAATTATTATGCTTTAAAGAAATTTACAAATCAGCCATTTAATGCATTTTTTAAAAGCAATATGTTTTTCTCTGGGACAGTATTATTAATATTATCCTTTATTTATATGGCGCCACAAGGGTTCCACAGCGCCTAACAAGTACAAAAATAAAGTACAGAAACAGTACATAAAAACAGTTGAACAGAACAAGAAAACACTCACATACAGTATAAGACATTGCAGGACAAGTACGTGGTATATAAACATTGCAGCAACAGTAGCAGGATGGCAAAAGTCAAGGATTAGGTGCTGTTATAAGGAGTATAGAGTAGATAACAATATAAGTAAAGGAAGGAAAAGCACATGAGGGAAGAGTGCCCTGCTCGTGAGATCTTACATTCTAAAGGAGAAGGGCATACAGACAGGGGTGACACAGATGGGGTAGACAGTGAGCATGGAACAGAGGGTTAGAATGACAGATGGGTGGATTCCTGTTTTACATGTGATCACGTAAGATGGAGTAAGATTTACACCTCTAACATTCTACTTTACGTGACAGTTTTTGTAAGTGTCTGTGGAAAGCCATGGTTGTTACTGTATGGTTAAGGTGTGAACCAGCAGTCTCAGGTAAATGTAGAAATTGGTGAAAGTAGTTTTTGTAAGGAGATGTTCAGATGTAAAATAATGATAAGTTGTGATAGAGTGTGGATTCCATAAGGCACATTTATTGATTTGGAGGGTGATGGGGGACACGTGGAGTTTGCAGGATATTTATTCCATAGTAAAACTGCTGTGTGTGTGTGTGGGGCCTGGATTTGGTGATACTTCGCCATATAATAAAAGCAGAAGGACAGCGAAGTAGATATAGTTGTAGGAGGTGTGTAAAAGTTTTTATAGTGAAATAATGAGATTGTAATAGTTAATGAATGATGAAAAGAAAGCACATGAGTTTTAAGAGGAGGGGAGCGAATCAATATGGCTGCAATGAGCACAGAGAGGTGAGATGCAGGGAGAGTTAAGGATGTTATATCCTTAAAGAAAATATAAAGAATAGTTTTGATGAAAAGAAATGTGTAGTACATTGTGAGTATTAGGTTTGTTACATTTTAAGGAAATCAGTTTTTTAAAGTATCTAAATCTGAAATTACCTTTAGATGTTGGACAATGTTTGATTAACTGTTATGTTATCACACTTTGTGCCTTTGACACTTGGTGCTTTTAACCCCAGCTGCCAAAAAGCCCCAGCTGCCCCTATACTGAATATAAAGTAGGGATGAGCGGATTCGGATTTCTGAAATCTAAACCCCCCCGAGCCCCCCCGATCCGAGTCGAGCTCGACTTTTCCCGCCTGACTCGGATCTGAAATCGAGGCAAAACGTCATCATCCCGCCTTCCGGATCTCGCGGGTTTTGGATCCTATAAAAGGTCCCCACGTCGGCGCCATTTCTCAATCCGGCTGTGGACAGTGAAGAGGGAGGGTGGGAGCTAGGGCTGGCTTGGCTGTGTTGTGCTGCTGTTGTCCATAGGGGCTGTGTCCACTCAGTCCATAGGGGTTGACTGGGCTGTGTTGTGCTGCTGTCATAGGGGCTGGCTGGACTGTGTTGTGCAGTCAGTTGTCCATAGGGGCTCCAAAGTCTATAGGGGCTGGCTGGACTGTGTTGTGCAGTATCCCATAAAGGCTGTAGTCCTAGAGGGGTGCTGTAGTGTTGTCCAGGGGGTGATCTGTGCATCAGGGGTGGTCCCCCAAAGTGCACTCCAAAAAGAAATATTTTTTTTTTCTGTGTTTGTGAATTGTGTGCGCAGTAGCCGCATGTGCATCAACAAAGTAGCGCCAAGCGTGCGCCTGTGTCATAAGTAAAGGGCCAGCTGGCTCATCTGTTAAAGGGTGGTGTAACCCCCAAAGTGCACTCCAAACAACCAAAAAAAATATTTTCTGTGTTTGTGAATTGTGTGCATGTGCATCAACAAAGGAGCAGCGTCAAGCATGCGCCTGTGTCCCATAAGTAAAGGACCGGCTGGCTCATCCCTTAAAGGGTGGTGTAAGCCCCCAAAGTGCACTCCAACAAAAATAATAAATAATTTTCTGTTTGTGAATTGTGTGCGGTGTAGCCGCACGTCCAAAACAAAGGAGCAGCGCCAAGGGTGCGCCTGTGTCCCATAAGTAAAGGGCTGGCTGGCTCATCTCTTAAAGGGTGGCGTAACCTCCAAAGTGCGCTCCACATAAAATAAACAATTCTTCTATTTTTTCTGCGTTTGTGTGCGAAATGTATGCGCAGTAGCTGCACATGCATCAACAAAGGAGCAGCGCCAAGCATGTGCCTGTGTCCCATAAGTCTGTTAAAGGGTGGTGTAACCCCAAAGTGCTCCAAAAAATAAAAAACTATTTTTTTCTGTGTTTGTGACTTGAGTGCGCTGTAGCCGCACGTGCATCAACACAGTAGCAGCACCAAGCGTGCGCCTGTGTCATAAGTCAAGGGCCGGTTTGGACATCTGGTCCGGACTGAAGAACGTGCCAACAATTTCTGACATGTCTACTGTCACCACTGACAGAATGGTGGAGGATTACATTGGTGACAGCATCCAAGTAGGGATGTCAGACAGTCCGTACCTGTACTGGCAGGAAAAAGAGGCAATGTGGATGCCCCTGTACAAACTGGCTGTATTTTACCGGAGTTGCCCCCCCTCCAGTGTGTACTCCGAAAGAGTGTTTAGTGCAGCCGGGAACCTTGTCAGCGAAAGGCGTAGGAGGTTGCTTCCACAAAATGTGGAGAAGATGATGTTCATAAAAATGAATTATCAACTCTTCCAGGGAGACCAGCCTCCTGAACGTACAGAGGGACCAGTGGTGGTGGATTCCAGCGGGGACGAATTAATACTCTGTGAGGATGAGGATGTACACAACACTGAAGAGGGTGAAGAATCGGTGGATGAGGACGACATCTTGCCTTCGTAGAGCCAGTTTGTGCAGGGATAGATTAATTGCCAGCTTGTTTTGTGGGGGTCCAAATGAACCAATCATTTCAGCCACAGTCGTGTGGCAGACCCTGGTGCTGAAATGTTTGGTTTGTTAAAGTGTGCATGTCCTGTTTATACAACATAAGGGTGGGTGGGAGGGCCCAAGGACAATTCCATCTTGCACCTCTTTTTTTTCTTTGCATTATGTACTGTTTGGGGCCTAGTTTTTAAAACTACCATACTGTCTGCCACTGCAGTGTCACTCCTAGATGGGTCACGTGTTTGTGCCGCCCACTCGTGTCGCTTAGCATAGTCATCCAGCTACCTCGGTGCAACCTTTTGGGCTAAAAACAATATTGTGAGGTGTTCAGAATAGAATGGAAATTTGTGAAAATTAATGTTATTGAGGTTAATAATAGCATAGGAGCAGAAAAACCCACAAATTCTGTGATTTTAGCTGTTTTGATGCTTTTTAAAAAAAAAAACGATCCAAAACACATAACCCAGAACCCAAAACACGGAAGGGTGGTTTTGGCAAAACCAATCCAGATCCAAAACACGAAGAAAGATCCAGATCCAAAACCAAAACACGAAAAGTGGCCTGTGCACACCCCTAATATAAAGGAGTGGTATCCTTGATTAAGACAGGCTACATCTGACTCAATTGGTCTGCTGATCAAAGGAGAGACCTTGCTCTGAGTTGGAGCAAAAACCAGGCTAGACATATACCATAAACTATGCTTCACTGAACAATATAGACTATACATGTAAAAACAAATCTATGCAAGAGAGGAAATATCATATACATTTAAAACTGCACATGACTGCATGAAGGTCTATTCAGAGTATATATGCAGTAGGCAGGACCATTTACTGTTACCCAATATTTGTTTTATTTTTTTTAGGGTATAAGCTGCTCCCTATTTTTTTATTTTATTTTGCACGTGGTTTTGCCTGAAAAAAAGTTGCAATTGATTTTTTGCTATTGGATACAGAGGGTATCAGGAGAGTGCATACCCACGGTAACAGAAAATTGGTCGCAATGCCCGCATACATTTTTGTGGGAAAAACCTTGCAGCCAATTGAATATGCCCCTCAGTCTCAAAAAAATTCCTTTATTTCAATTTAATCTAATATAGATTTACCCCTTACCACATTTTTCTTAATATTACCTTTCTTAAGCAGTATTAATTCCTCCCTATGAAGTAATTTACCTGTTGGTGATCTCATCTGATGTTCATAATAAAGCACAGTACCACATCCAATCTATATTTATATATACATAATTTAAATTCATCCACTAATGGTAAAGGAACCTTTTACATAGGTATTTTTAATTATCACAGTGTATTTTTTAATATTTGATCAACTTGTATTATAGGTATTTTACAGACTAATTCTGTGCTTCCCCTCTCTAAAATTATTCATCACTGCTTTAATTTAGTTGTCAGTTGAAAATGATTTCATAAACACATGTGTAACATCCTCTTTGAAATATATGGGTTTACTTGAGGACTTGTATTGCCTTGACAAGTTTTGTAATGTATTATCTGTGGCATATCTGTAATGTGTGCAAGGTGCACCCAGAACAGACTCTCCACTGTGCCATGCATCAATGCCGCTCCCTCTTCATTACCCCAAATTCAAATATTTTTTCTTATTTTTGCACCCCAAATTTAAGTAAAACATTTATTTAAACAAAAATAATGCTTTATTATTATTTATTTATTTTTTAACTGGCCTAAAATTAACCCAAACTCTAATTTTTTCTACTTTTGCTTTAATTCATTTGTAATAAAAAGTTTCCTTTTTTATAATTTTTTTACTTTTACAAAATGCACAAATCAGCCATTTAATGCATTTTTGAAAAACAATTTGTTTTTCTTTGGGACAGTAATACCCATTATTACAATTACTCAGTACTGCATTTTGTTTTATTTTTTTAGGGTATAGGCTGTTCCCCATATTTTTTTTTCTTACGGAGTTTTGACTGAAAAAAATTTGCCACTGATTTTTTGCTACTGGATACCATGAGTATCGGGAGAGTGCATATCCACAGTAACAGAAAATTGGTCGCAATAACGGCATACATTTTTGTGGGAAAAACCTTGTGACCAATTGAATATGCCCATTGGTCTCATAACATACCCCTTCATCGCAATTATTTCTAATATAGATTTACCCTTTACCATATTATTCTTAATATTACCTTCCTTAAGCTGTACTAATTCCTCGCTATAAAGTAATTTACATGTTGGGGATCTCATCTGATGTTCAGAATTAAGCACAGTACCATGTCCCATCTATATTTATAGATATACATAATTTAAATTAATCCACTAATGGTAAGGTAACCTTTTACGTAGGTATTTTTAAATATCACAGTGTATTTTAATATTTGACCAACTTGTATTGTAGGTGTTTAATAATTAATAATTCTGTGCTTCGACTCTTTAAAATTATTAATCACTGCTTTTATTGTAGTTGTCAGTTAAAAATTAATTCATAAACACATGTGTAACATTTTCTTTGAAATGTTTTGGTTTATTTAGATAATTAAGACATTGAATTGCCTTGATGAGTTTTGTAATGTTTTATATGTGGCATATCTATAATGTGTTCAGGATGCACCCAGAACAGATGGTGTCCGGACTTTAGATAGAAAGTAAAAAGGTCGACAGTGTCTAGACAGACACCAAATGTTAGACAGTTAATAGGTTGACAGGGACAAAAGTTCAACACAGAAATGAAAGGTCAACAGATACAAATGGTCACCATGGTCAAAAGGTCGACACCCAAATGGCTGACATATTTTTTTAGGGTTAGGCACTTACGGAGGGTTAGGGTTAGGCACCTGAGGGAGGGTTAGGGTTAGGCACTAGAAGGGATGGTTAGAGTCAGGCACCTACCCCAACAATTAGGGAGGGAGGGTTAGGGTTAGGGTGAAGATTAAGGTTAGAAAACGGGAAAAAAAAGGACCCATGAGTCAACCATTTGTACATCAACCATTTTCATGCCGTTCTTTTGACCATGTTTACCAGTTGTATCCGTCGATCTTCTTCCATGTTGACCTTTTCTGTGTTTACATTTTGTCCCTGTCTACCTTTAGTCCCTGTTGACCTATTGACTGTCTAACATTTGGTGTCTATCTAGACACTGTCAACCTTTTTACTGTCTATCTTTTATACCATAACTGAACAGACTCTCCACTGTGCCGTGCAGCAATGCCACTCCCCCTTCAATAACTATTGCGATGTCTTCAGATAGATGGTGTTGGTATAGGAGATAGCAACTGTGTCAGAGTCTTGCTATCTTCTGTACATGTGCAATTTTGCTGTGGACATCTCAGGAAATATGGCATCACTTGCAGCAGGTATGAATTGGGGGTTACTGCATGAAGGGTGGTTTGGTAGTTGTCCATTGCAGCCCACTACAGTAATTTGATTTAAAAAAAATCACCTCTGTTTTGTGTAGTGGTATTTACAAATGTGGATTGAGTTTTAAAATACATTTATAATTAGAGTACAGTGGTTTGCATTCGGGGGAATCCAACAGAACCATTGTGAGGTTTATGAGTGGATCCTCCCACCATGTTCGGTTCTCAAAATTAAGCAAATTTTCCCAAAAATTTTGAATCTCATGTGTTTTGGATTGCATATAAGAGTCCCTCCCTCGTGATCAGGAACCATTTCACACAGGAGAGAGCATGGACAGGGTGTGGGCTGGAGTTGTGCTGCAATACTAGTCACCATTAGAGAGAACTGTAGGAAGTTGTAGTGGGTGGAATGATGTAAAATAAAGCAGGCATCTTTAATCTGTGTAACAAGGCATACTTGCTGACAATCAGCTCCCTCTTTCCTTTGTTTATGAGGACAGAGACATTACTGTGATAAAGCCTAGCTGACCAAAAATACTGTGCTATGTCTGAGTGAGCTGTACCCCAAAACGAGACATCTTTTTCTGTGGTTTTTTTTATAATTCAATTTAGATATTTGTTTTTGAGAGGCAGCATATATTGCTATACTTACTGGGTGTAGTGGTCCTGTTACCTGCAACCCAAGATTCTAAAAGCTTAATTAAAAAAAAAATAGCTGTTTAAAAAAATGCTCATGTTTTTTGATTAAATTTAGATATTTAAAGGGAAGATTGTGTGTTTATGAGTGGTAGTGTATATTACTGTACTTACTAGGTGTTGTGTGTCCCTATCAGCTGCACCCTATAATAATATAAATTGAAAAAAAATATTTTTTTCTGGTTTAAAAAAAAATCTCAAGTCTTTTGTAATTCAATTTAGATATGAACTGATTAATATTAAGAAAATTGACAAAACATGAAATAGAGTGCTCATCACCACCCCAAATAAAAAATAGATCATCTATGAAACAGCCATAGAAGATGATCTTTTAACAAGGAGGCCTTGTGGCTTAGTGTACCACCAAAATACTGATATAGATATGGAGCCACAAAATGTATTACATGCTCCCATATAACTAATAAAATTAAGAGTGTTCAATCGATTGTATCAGGAGATACTTTTTAGTATTAATGTCTCTATCAATTGTAATCATATGTATATTGTTTATGTACTGAAGTGTAGTTGCCAGTACGTTGGTAGAACCACAAGAACTATTAGAAGTAGACTCCTGGAGCATAGAAGGAACATCCTAAAATGATTTACTCTACACAGTCATTCTAGACACTCTCTCACAACTCGCAATAAAGGTCCCTATGGTTTGAAATTAGTAGGTATTAAACATATTGTTCCAAGTAAGAGAGGGAATAGGTTCAGGAGATTATATTTTAGAGAGAAGTTTTGGATTCATAGATTAAGAATCCTCTCTCCGGTAAGGCTTAACAAATACATAGGGGAAATTCAATTAGCTGCTGTAAATTGCAGTGTCCATAAGCCTTTTAAATATTCTGTATGCATATGTAGATTGTCTCTTACATGTATTCCATACTAGCTGAAGTACCCGGTGTTGCCCGAGTTTTACTCTTCAAGTTATTAAGTTTAATTATGTATTGTCATCCAAATTCATCCAGCGGAAGGCCCAGAACAGGCTTCCTGGGTCAAAGTTCTACCCAGCGTACACCATCAGGAGGTCTGACTAGGACCTCAACCCCCTGGTGTATCTTCTAGGATCCACTGTTACCACTCTGAACTTTTTGGCCAAATCCATCCAGTGGAAGGTTAAGAATGGGCTCCCTTGGTAAAAGTTCTGCCCAGAGTACACCAACGGGAGGTCCGACCAGGACCCTAACCCCCATAAAATCTGGCCAGGATCCAACTGGACCATCTCACGTTGGTTTCATCCCAATCGGTGCAGGAGTGTCTGAATGTATAACTGGACAGACAGAGAAACAGACCAATGAATTTTATATATAAGATTTATACTGGTTGATAGGATGCCTGCTACAGTAATTTTTGTTTTTCTTTCCCCACCCTCTTACGCTCTATCATTTGGAGAATTTAAAGGTGAATTACAATACACCAAATAATATAATATAAGAAGGCAGGTCTGAGGAAATGATACAAAGTGCTGCTAAAAGATAGGGACATAATACATTTATAGCAGCCGGGGGGATCATAGATACTAATTATAAGCATGATATTTGGGAAGAGTGAGCAAAGTGTATTGTACACGTATGGTTTATAACAATAACTCACTCTATTGTTGAAACAAACATGTCCATTAGAGAGAGTTAATTACATACCTATCAATATTGATATTCCACCTACTGTCAAAAGTAATACTAACTATGACTATATGTGACATTTATATCAATCATTTAATTAGGAAAAGATGCCATTGCAATATAAATCAGTGCACTTATAAATTGTGATAACATCTGACACAAAGATAAAAAGCACAGTGTTGTTTCATTGTAGGTTTATTCTTAGGATTGTATTCCTATTTTACTGCAGAAACAGACTAAAACATTCCCCTGTCTGTTTTATGACTCAAACATCCATGCTTCAACGTCTGTTAATCAGTATGCAAGATTCCTCCTCTAATGCTAATGCTCCACAGCCAGTCACAAGAACTGACAGATAAACACAGAGCTGATTCATTTTCACCTCTCACTCTGCTGCAGAACAACAAGAAGCAGTAACACACTGAGGGGACTGGAACCCATTTGTTACAAGTCGCGATCACGACTTGTCACCCTCGAGCCGTTCGCCTTCCCTAGATGTTGTTGTTCCAGTTCCCTCGGTTGCTAGGTGATCAGCATGCCTCAGGAAGACACATGCTATCCTTAGCACTGCATGATTGGATGGTCCTCCTATTTGTACACACTGGCCTTTTGCCGCCTCGCTGACTATAGCGTTCCTGTGGGTTCCCTCGACTTGGCTGCATGGTCAGCGTTCTGTTCCACCTCATGGTGAAGATTCTGGTTTTTCCATAGTGGCTTCCATGCTGTCTCTGGCTCTCCAGCTTCTCCTACGGCTTCCTAGCCACACCAATACTACCGTGCTGCCATCGGCTCTCAAAGCCGCAGCACCTACTACCAACTTTCTACCATAGGCTTTTGCCACATCATTGGCACCTTAGCCGCACCAGCAGCTTCCGTGCTGTCTCCGGCTCTCCAGCTTCTCCTACGGCTTCCTAGCCGCACCAATACAACTATGCTGCCATCAGCTTTCAAAGCCAAAGCACCTACAACCAACTTTCTATCATCAGCTGTTGCCGCATCATTGGCACCTTAGCCGTACCAGCAGCTTCCGTGCTGTCTCCAGCTCTCCAGCTTCTCCTACGGCTTCCTTGCTGGACCAATATAACTGTGCTGCCATCGGCTTTCAAAGCCACAGCACCTGCTACCAACTTTCTACCATCGGCACACAAGCCGCACCATCAGCTCCCAAAGCCGCAGCATCTACTAACAACTTTCTACCATCGGCTATTGCCGCACCATCAGCACACTAGCCACACCATCGGCACATTTGCTGCACCATCGGCACATTTGCTGCAACATCGGCACACAAGCCGCACAATTGGCACATTGGCTTCACCATCAACTCTCTAAACAGCAGCTCCCATAATCAGCTTTCTACCATCGGCTATGCCACACCATTGGCACATTTGCCACACCATGGTACACAAGCCACACCATCAGCACATTTGCCACACCATAGGCTCCCAAAACAGCAGCACTTGTTATTGGCATTCTACCATCAGCGCTTGCCGCACCATTGGCACACAAGCTGCACCTCTCTAAGCTACACCATTGACTCTTCCTGCTCTAACTCTTTCCCTCACCACTGGATTCTAACCAACACTCCTGTAAGCTGCTACTACTCCAAGCAGTAAGTCCAGGCAGCCGCCTAAGTACCGGTTAGCTATTAATCTCTAAGGGAACAATGGGCAGTTGTTAGTGGTGGAAGACCTCGAAAGCCCGAGTTCTAGATGGCTTATTAGGAGTGGTCACTGGAATTCATAACACCATTATCCCGCCTGCCACTAAGATCACTCTGATTTGTAGCCAGGACTGCCTATCACAAATATTCACTGGTGATAGGACAGCAACGCTCTTTTAGACACACACTTGCCAGCACCCGGAAGACACACTGGGCATGAACAAGCCTAAAGCCGATGCACAATGTGATGAACGACATATCGTGTAGTCATTTGTTACCTCGCGATCTGGTGAACGACCGCACAATATGTTGTTCACCAGCATCAACCAAATGCATGGGGTAATTTTTCAAATTGACAGATTGAGCAGCATGTAGGCTTGATCTGTCGATGCAATGAATGACCCCGCGGGATGGTGGGATGGCAGGGTTTGTCATAGTTGGTACATACTTGCCAACATGGATGATATTTAGCCCGATCAACCAGATTAAGGACAGGTCACGACGCAACAACGCCAAAATGAGCAGCATTCCTGATTCAGTTTCTAACATGGATCTTAAGGAATACGTAACGGATCTTTTTATGAAACTTGTTTCCACAACTCTGATCACAACTTTCTTCTGGATCACATTCATCGGTTACCCTAGGCACGGAATGCTCTGCCAGGCATCCCTAGAGACACTCTGCTGTCACTTCATTATTTGCATGTTAAAGAGTCAATACTTAGAGCAGCAAAATCCTTAGATTCATATTCTTGTACTGTTATTTCTATTTAACATTACGATGTTATGAGTTGCATGAAGGAGCCAGCATTAGTAGGGCATGCTGGTTCTAGTAGTGCTAGTTGGAGTTCCCAGGGGTGACTCCCAGGTAAGCTGGCTCTCAATTTGGATACATTTATGTATGTGCCTTTATCATGAGGCCTTACATTTGACAAAATTATATATGTGCCTTTATCATGAGGCCTTATAATTGGTATATTTTACATTTGGGGTGAGCGTTTGGGCGTAGGGCCCCCGGGACTGGTCTGGCTGGGCCTCCTCAGGGCATCACCACTTAATACACATAGTTGCTTTTCACATCACCTTTTATGTTTGTTTATTATTCATGTATTTTTTCACATATATTTTAACCTCTCATTCCACACTTAATGATTACTCACACACAGCTATACTTTACACTGCACTGTCACTCTTTTTCCATTTTCGTGTGATGCCCTGGGGGGGTCCTGTGCTGGACGTTTTTTGGGGTGCACTGCGCCCTGGACGTGAACCCCTTAGTGTTAGGGACTGCTGGTAACAGAGAAGCCGTGACGTGGCCCAGCAGCCTCCCATGTATTTGCAAATGCATGCAACTAATATCTCTGAATTTCTATGACCATATAGTCTTCATATATTGTTGCAGGTTTTATTCAGTGTGCTGAGGTACAATAGGGGGTTAAATCCCCCTCCTTTTTCTACTTAGTATGACCCCTCCCTTTCATGCACCTGATTAGTACTGCTAGATTGATTGAGCAGCTGCCATTTTTGTTTGTTTGTTATGAGTTGCATGAAGGAGCCAGTATTAGTAGGGCATGCTGGTTCTAGTAGTGCTAGTTGGAGTTCCCAGGGGTGACTCCCAGGTAAGCTGGCTCTCAATTTGGATGCATTTATGTATGTGCCTTTATCATGAGGCCTTACATTTGACAAAATTATATATGTGCCTTTATCATGAGGCCTTATAATTGGTATATTTTACATTTGGGGTGAAAGTTTGGGCGTAGGGCCCCGGGACTGGTCTGGCTGGGCCTCCTCAGGGCATCACCACTTAATACACTTAGTTGCTTTTCACATCACCTTTTATGTTTGTTTATTATTCATGTATTTATTCACATATATTTTAACCTCTCATTCCACACTTAATGATTACTCACACACAGCTATACTTTACACTGCACTGTCACTCTTTTTCCATTTTCGTGTGATGCCCTGGGGGGGTCCTGTGCTGGACGTTTTTTGGGGTGCACTGCGCCCTGGACGTGAACCCCTTAGTGTTAGGGACTGCTGGTAACAGAGAAGCCGTGACGTGGCCCAGCAGCCTCCCATGTATTTGCAAATGCATGCAACTAATATCTCTGAATTTCTATGACCATATAGTCTTCATATATTGTTGCAGGTATTATTCAGTGTGCTGAGGTACAATAGGGGGTTAAATCCCCCTCCTTTTTCTATTACGATGGTTCTATCAGATTTCATTGTCTCCAGAATACTTCTGGGGGACGCAACATTTTTTTTGTAATTTTCTCTCAGTTCCAACGGAAGTCAATTGCTACCTCCACGTACCCCAATGTGCCACCTTCGGAGGTGGACCCATTAAGCTCCTTTAGTGAGTTATTTATGTTTCTTTGCTTTTTGTTTTTCACACCCTCCCTGCTTTTTTAATTTTTTTCCACTTTATTTTATATTAGAGTTGTTAGTACTGTTTTATTGCTGCTGCTTAATATTTCCCTCTCATTTAGACACACATATTGCTATATCGGTATAAAATACTCATCCATGTTGAATACTATCAATGAACTTTGTTTTTTTCAATGGTCAATGTGTTATCCTTGAATGTAAAGGTCTTAATTCACCGTATAAAAGAAGATTGGCCTTGATAAACTTAGAGCCCACATTGTAGCCCTACAAGAGACTCATTTTATCCTGAATTCTCCCACTCAATCTTCAAATGTTAAGTATCCCCACTGCTATATGTCAAATGGTCCCCACAAAAAAGCAGGGATTGCTATCCCTCTATCTAGTTCCTGCAATTTTGTTCTGGATAAACAGGTGAATGATCAAGAAGGCACGTATTTAATCCTTATTGGAGACTTAGAAGATAGACCAGTTACGATAGTGGTAGCGTATGCCCCAAATACTGAACAAATTGCATTTGCTAGGAAATTTTGTAATGCGCTCCACTCATGTTGTAGAGGGTCAGTCCTAGTTTTGGGAGACTTTAATATGGTCATTGACCCTTCCTTAGACAAATCTGCCACTCGAAGTAAAATCCAATGTCAGCTTTCACGACTCGACCATTCCAATACTTTACACATATATTAATTGAAAATAATTTCTATGATGTATGGAGAGCTAAGAATCCGGCGGTAAGAGATTACACTTTTTACTGCCACTCACATATTTATCTGGCCATCTCAGATAAATGGCCTTTACAAAATAATAAATCAAGAAAAATCCCTTTATACAGGCACTAATATAATAGAATAAAATAAGGTACCAGTCATGCAGCTGTGGGGGGTTGTGTCAAAACTCCCAATAAAGTTCACAAGGAACTAGAAGAAATGTATATATTGTTCACAGCGCAGAAACTCTGGACCTCATTCAGAGTCGGTCGTTGTGGCCGCACGGTTGTATGCCACCGATGTTTGCTAAACTGCGCATGCGTAAAATTTGCAATGCGCGTGCGCAAACTAGCTATTACGATCAGAAATTGCTCTCTCCTTCAGCTTGGCCAGGTCGTTAGTTTGAGTGACAGGATGAGGCGTTTCTGGGTGGTAATAGGGGAAGGTGCTTTTGAATGGGGGAGTGAAGATCTGAACGCAGGCATGCCTGACTATGCAAACAGCGTTTTATGGGAGCACATAATTAACTAAGTAGTGTCATGGCACATGTGACATGGGAGGGTTTTACACTGACTTGATCGTAGTGCTTAAGAGAGGGTATGGTCAACCTTAAGGTCTACGACCAGCTCCGATGGTTCCTGATGGTCTCGATTAATCCTTATATGCCCGGAGATGACGTGTAATGGGAACGAGAAGGGGGCGTATTTTTAGTCTTACGGCCGCATCCTCCCCTCGCTCTTCCAGCTAACGATCCCATCTTAACGGCGCAACTTGCCAGCGCTTCATTTGCATATCCGGCCCCTTTTACCTTACGACCGTGCGGCCGCAACGACCGACTCTGAATGAGGTCCTCAGTGCCCTCAAATCAATTTATAAAAGATAATTTAATATTGGTATATAATATGACATGAATAAACATATAAATTCAAGCAGATAAAGATAGAAGCATATGAAGAAATAAATAAAAATAACAGTGCTGGGATAGTTTGTATTGCTAGCATGCATGAATAAATGATTGGCCAATGGATATAATCTGGGTAAGCTGGAGAGTTGGAACTTTCTGCCCTCCTCTGGAGGTCTCCTATGTTGCTTATCCTAGGACAACAATTTATCCCAATGAAGAACAAATGAGCCAGATACAATAGTGCTTGGGGCTGGAAGTCAATAGGTGAGTGCTGTATGAATAAAAAAGGCTCTCACCTAGGTATAAGATGGATCAACTGTCCAGCAGCGTGCCTGTATCTCCAATGGCAACAAAATTGTTAGCCGCGTGTGTCTCTGGCCAGTGCACGGTAGCGAGTCACACTGGCGTGGTTTGTAGGGTCCAGGTGCAGCAGGTGCAGCAGTGAGTCAAGCCGTGTTTGAATCCAGCTGGCTGGCAGTACAATAGCAGATGACTCCTGGTGACCTGACAGTCGGTTGAGTTAGGCTGGTCTGTGCATGCAGCATTGCAGCAATGAAAGTCCCAATGGTCTTTAGGGAATGATGAAGATCCTGGCTGCCGGCATTGGTGGGCTGATGTGAGCAGCCGTCAGCACTGGTAGGTGATGATCCTCCTGCAAGTAGAGAACAGCGGCAGTGACTGACGCGTTTGCCCCTGGCTCCCATGGCTTCGTCAGAGGTATGTGCTGCTCACTTCAAACATCAGACTTTAAATAGAGCTGCTAATCAAGCTGATTTGTAGCAGCTGAGATCAATAAGTCCATTTGTATCCAAATGTAATGAATGGAAAGTATATTTGAGCACAATACAATCCATTGAAATACATGAAGATACACATTCATTATTTACATAGAAGGCAATCTATTAAACATAGATATGGTTAAGCATGGCTAATAAGTAGTTTATTACAAAAAGGGAATAGATTTATATATTCAAATAGATCTTTAATAGATAAAAATAATAATAATAAAATTCTAAATGATGAATAATTAATAAAAATGATAAAAATAAACTGATACCATAAGGTGAAATGACTAAATACAATTATCTAAATATTATTAATAATATTAATAATAATAATTAGAAATACATAATATTAATTATATATAAAAACAAATAACTAGAAAATGGGGAACTAGAATAGAGAGATGAGGCTCTTGTAACTGAACTATATCACCAGTCCTATTCATAGAATAGAGTTAAGTTCTAGTGCTTCGTTGAGACCTTCCGGATAAAGGGAACCTAATTTGAACATACACAATACCTCTTGTTTACAAAGTTTTTGAAATCTTGGACCACCCCTAACATTATATGGTATAGTTTCTGGACCAGTGTTGGCTAACCTTGACACTCCAGCTGTTGTGGAACTATATATCCCAGCATGCCCTGCCACAGTTTTAGCATGCCCTAATAGCAAAGCTGTAGCAGTGCATGCTGGGTTATGTAGTTCCATAACAGCTGGAGTGTCAAGGTTAGCCAACACTGTTCTAGACCAATCAATTTCAAACAATCAGGTTTTGGCCCATGTTTTTCATTAAAATGTCGGGAAACACTGTTTTAAATATTTATTAATAATATTTCAACAATGCTCCATAAAACGAAGCTTGAGAGACCTGGTCATTCGTCCAACATAGATCAAATTACAATCGCATTTCAACATATAAATTGTGAATTTGGAATCACAATTAATATATGTGTCTATTTCATACATCCTATCTTCACCAATACAATAAACAGTTTTGGTGTTATTGGAAACATGGCGACAGGTAGTGCACCTAGATTTCCCACACCTAAAGAAACCCTTAGGTCTATTTTGGAACCAATTTTTTGTTGTTATATTTGGATTACAATCTCCCAAGGGTTTGAGAAACTAGGTGCCAATAATGTTTTTAAAGACATTCTTTTTGTAGATTACCACAGGTTGTTTTGGAATGCATTTTTTCAAAATGACATCATGTTTAAGGATCTCATAGTTCTTATTGATGATTTTCTTTATCTCCCAAGAAAGACTATTGTATTTGGAGATGAAGGCCAAATCTCTATAAGTCTGGTTTTCTCCAGTGTGATTGTTCTTATATTTCCTTTTAGTGGTGTTGGTATTCTTTAAAAGGGAGGATCTATCAATGGTTCTAACATCTTTTAGAGCTCTAGCCAAAAGATTTTCTGGATAACCTCGCTCTCTAAAAGAGTCCAAAAGGGTGTTAGTCTGTATGTCAAAAGTTTCTAATCGAGTGCAGTTCCGTCTGACCCTCAATAATTGTCCCTTGGGTATGTTCCTCTTCCAAGGGAGGTAGTGTGCACTAGAATAATGAAGATATGAATTTATATTAACTTCTTTTTGAAAATTGGAGTAGACAATAGAGACAATAGTAGAGTCCACCACACAGAGGGCCACATCCAGGAAGGAAATAGACTCCCTACTGAAAGTATGTGTGAAAGTAAGATTGAAAGAATTAGAATTGAGAGAATCGACAAAAGAAAGAGCAGTGTCCAAATCCCCATCCCAAACAATAAAAAGGTCATCAATGAAGCGGCCATAAAAGACCAGGTTTGCGCCATACGACCCCCCACACGTGGCTCTCCTCAAAGGTGCCCATGTAGAGGTTGGCGTAACTGGGCACGAACCTGGTCCCCATGGCCGTCTCCATTGACTGTAGATAATAGGTGTTAGAAAAACAAAATAATTGTGAGTTAAGATGAAATGGATAGAAGAAAGAATTAAATCCCTATGTTGGTCTGAAAGGTCACCAGACTATTCTAGACAAGGGGAAATGGCCAAAAGGCCCAAATCATGTGGAATATTGGTGTATAAAGAAGATACATCCAGTGTAAGGAAGGCAAATGACTCCCTCCATTGGATGTTCTAGATTTGAGTAAGAAAATGGGTGGTGTCTTTGATGTGTGACCTTAATAGACCAACATAGGGTTGGAGAAAGTGGTCCACATAAAAAGAAAGATTAGAAGTTAAAGGATCTATACCCAAAATAATAGGTCGCCCAGGAGGTGAAGTGAGGGTCTTGTGAATTTTGGGAAGGTGATAGTAAATGGGAACCGAAGGGTGCAAGTGGTGTAGGAATCTGCCTTCCTCCCTGGATATGGCCTCCGCGGTCAATGCTGAATCAAGTAGAGTTAAGAGTTCACGAGAATAAGTGGGGGTGGGATCCCCATCCAAGACCCGATAGAACTGGGAATCCTAAAGTTGCCATAGGGCTTCTCTCAGGTATTCCTCTCTGTCCTGGATGACAATCCCAAACCCCTTGTCAGCCTCCTTGATGACAATTGTCGTGTCTTTCGTCAAATCTCTGAGTGCCTTATTCTCCCATTTGGTAAGGTTGGATCCAAAATGAGGTTGTTTTTTCCTTTCTTTCATATGTCTAGTGCAAAGACATTTAGGGGTAAATTTACTAAAGTGAGAGTTTTTAGAAGTGAGTTTTAAAAGTGATGTTGCCCATAGCAACCAATCAGATTCTAGCTATTATCTTCTAGAAGGTGCTAATTAAATGTTAAGTAGAATCTGATTGGTTACTATGGGCAACATCACTTTTAAAACTCACTTCTAAAAACTCTCACTTTAGTAAATTTACCCCTTAAAGTCAGAATCGCCCTTCTTAACATAGATGTGAAAATGTATGCAAAAGTCATAGCAAATAGACTTAATCCTCTACTTCCCTCCCTTATTCTTTAGGACAAGGTGGGTTTCGTTCAGAGCTGACAGTCCCCAGATAACACAAGGAGGGTCATTGATATGTCTTCTCTGTGACTGAGGAGCCCCTTTTGCTGCTGTTGCTGGACGCAGCAAAGGCATTTGATAGACTTCATTGGGGATACTTCCAGTTGCGACTCCAGAGTTGGGGCTGCAGTGCAGTCCAAAATTCAAATAGGGGAGCCACACCAACTGCCAGTGAGCCCCTACAGGTGATGTTTGGCAGCATTTGGGGTGGCAGTTAATGTGGCTCCCCTATTTGAATTTTGAACTGCGCTGCAGCCCCACCTCTGGAACGGCCACTTGATAACTCCACATCACCCTGCATAAGTTTGGAATAAGAGGTAGAGCTCTAACCTCAATTTTTGCTTTGTACTCTGATCCATTGGCCAGAGTGTTTGTAAATGTTTGCTGTCCCCCATTTTTCAAATAACAAATGGTACATGCCAAGATTGCCCCTTAACCCTTTTTGTCTTCGCGTTGGCTATTGAGCCCTTAGCCGAGGTCATTAGAACAAGAACCTCTATATGAGGACCTGTTCTTTATAGACGGGTGTATAAAATTTGCCTATTTGCAGATGATGTTCTCTTAACTATTTCTGATCTAAGTTAATTTCTACCACATTTACATTAGGTTTTGGAGGATTATTCTAAAGTATCTTACTATAAACTGAATAGCTCTAAAACAGATGCCCTCCCAGTTAATATCCCACCTGACCTGCTCCGATCTTTACAATCACAATATTCCTACATTTGGCAGGACAGAAGCCTCAAATATTTAGGAATACAATTAACCCCTAAAATAGAAGATTTTATAAATGGCCAACTACTCCCCTCTTTTATGTTAGATCTCTTTATTGAAGTCAGATAATATTTCATGTTTGGGTCACATTGCTGCATTGAAAATGGTCATGCTTGCTAAAATGTTACATTTATTCAGAACCATACCTATAATACCACCAAATTTCTTACTGAGTAAATTTCATACAGCTTTTATCAAATATACCTGGAAAGACAAGAAACACAGACTAGCAAGGAAAACCTTTTTCCTCTCAAAATTAGAGGGAGGCTTGGCATATCCGGATCTACATAGCTATCAACTTGTAAGCTTACTATCTCAAATTGGGGCGTGGTTTGCTACTGAGAACCTTAAAACATGGGTCCTTTTGGAGCGTGGCATGTTCTCCCCATTCCCCTTAACCAATAGTTTGTGGATGCCCCCATCCATTAACTTACAATTTTCTGTCGGCTGCAGTTCTGGCTACCCGTAAATCATAACTCGAGTTTGTCTCTAGATCAATGGATTCTTCCTTCCCTTCCACTCACCTCTCTCTTGAAGGTATAGCTCTTCTGATTCCAAACATGTCATTTGCATCCTAGCTTGTTCAGCGAGTGCTTACCTTAACTGAGCTTACGTCATGAGGTATTTTGTTGCCATACTCCCAGATTCCCATACTCCCAGATTCAAACACAGTATTCCTTATCCTCTAGGGAATTTTACAAATATCTAAAACTTAGACACTGGTTATTTAGTATAACACAATCCCCACATACTGTATTGCCTCTCCCTAAATATCTGTATGACAAATAACATAAAGCAGATAGGAAAGGTGGTACAGGTTGACTCTCCTATATCCAAATATTTCAAAATACGGAATATTTTTAGCATGACTGAGATATTGAAACCTTTGATTTTTGATGGCTCAATGTACACAAACTTTGTTTAAGGTGCAAAATGATTAAAAATAAAGTAGAAAATGATCTATAGGCTGTGTGTATAAGGTGTATATGACATATAAATGAATTTCATGTATCAACACAAACATTGTTTGAGCTACAAAATGATTGAAAATATTGTATAAACTTACCTTCAGGCTGTGTGTATAAGGAGTATATGAATCATAAATACATTCTGTGTTTAGATTTGGGCCCTATTCCTAAAACATTTCAATATGGTATGCAATTATTCCAAAATATGGAATATTCCAATATCCAAAATACCCTTGGTCCCAAGCATTTTGGATATGGGAGACTCAACCTGTATTACAGTTTGTGGTTATATACCCTTATGATCAATCCTACAGAATTTTAAAATTACCTTCACTACTAAAATGGGAAGCTAACTTATCTTGCAGAATCCCCGAAGGGGATTGGTGCTTGGTGTTCCAGACATGTTTCCGAATTTCTAGATACAAATTGCTTCATCGATTATATTTAACACCAACACACAATATGTCCATCACATTCCAATTTATGCTGGCACAATTGCAGGAATGTTGGCTCCCTTTTGCATATATTCTGGTCCTGTTCTGCTATATCTAATCTTTGGTCCGTGATTTTTGCTCTTATTCCTAAAGTTCTCAATATTCCTCTAACCCCCCACCCATTACTGGCCCTGTTTCACGTGTATCACGGAGACCTGCCTAATAATGATCATTATATAATGGGTCACATTCTTATAGCAAAACTCCTGATACGTAGCTCAACACTGGTGCTCTCCATATGTCCCAAGTTTAGAATCCATTGAAAGGAATGTTCAGTCTCATGATTTTGAAATGACAGGATCCTCATATTCTTCATCGGTCTCTAACCCTCTGATTCGGTGGTTTGGTTGGATTGAGTGTTGGGAGACAAGAGCCGAGTATAATTTCAATCATAACACCACTTATTTGAGTATTATATGTTTTGTATTGTTCGGCTGTTTTACACCATATAGCACTGCAGTATAATTTTCTATATGTGCGTTTTCTTCTTTATTTTAATATGTATTGTCATTCTGGACAACTATTTTATCTCATACTATAACTGATTTGTTAGGAAGTATAGTTGATTATTTTGTACTGATTAAAAAATACATTTATACCTTAATTGTGTGTATCCACCCTGTTCCTCACCCCCCTTTTTTAATTTCTGTCTCCCAATTCCCATCCCATGTTTTATAAATTCAATAAAAATTTAATTTTGAAAAAAAAGGCCTGCAGTCAAGGATAACCAGGATGGAATTAGTGACTTTGCGGGAACATGTCTGTGGGTGCAACTGAATATCTAGAGGGCACTGCTTTGGATGTTGGTGAAATTGGAGCTAAAAAATGGCTTCAGTGGTCTCTGCTCACTGAGAAATGAGGTTAACTCAGAATCAAAGAGTCCATACATTTTCTAATTCTTTTTTACCAATCAGTGTGTCAAAAGTGAGAGCTTCTCACTTTCAGTGCTTTCACATTGGGCGGAGTAAAGGCAACGGTCAGAGTTGAGATGACAGTTATCAGCTCCTCGTATTTGAAAGCAGTGAGGCAGACAAGCTTGGTCTATAAAAAGAGCTATGGACAAGTCCGCAGATAAATAGTCTGCATGACAGAAAGTCTGCCAACTGACTCAGGGAAGCTACTCTACCAGCATCACTGGTCCAATTTCATTTCACATTCCTGGATGAGGGATGTTACTGTATGTATTGGGAATACATGTTCGATCCCCTCAGAGCTCAACCTCAATGTTATTTCTTCACTGGTCTTCGTGTAAATCAGTGTCCCAAAGGAGATTCTATATCCCCTGGTACCAGTGTCCCCTAATGGATTTATTAACATAAATATAAAAAACACAGTTTCTAGAGGTGATTTATTTATTATATGCTTATTAATTATATGGGTACCACTCTATAAGCGCTGCCTGATCATCAGTGAATAGTAGCGGGAGATTTAAGATATGTGGATCACATGACAAGCCCTATATGTGGGCATCACTCTAACAAAATAGCTCCACTGGATCTGCTGCTTCTATTCAGTCATTTAAGCTAAGCAGTTGGAGATCCAGCTGTATGACCCATATCTTCTCAATCAAAGCAAAGGGTTGACCATGACCAGATTCAGTATAATGAGACCTGCTCATTTGTTTTCACAATGAGTCCAGCTCAATCTATCCCTCACCTTGAGAAGGCTTCCCATTGCACTAATGGAATATATTTACCATCACTGTTCACAGTGTGTTTGTTCACAGTCACCAAGTCTGCCATTATGGAAACTATCACCTATATTACTGATCTGTGTCACTGCAATAGTGCTAGCAAATTACCCTGCCTGTTCACAACAGGAAGCAGCCAGGAAGCTGACGGACGTAATCCCGACCGCCGGCTTTCCAACTGTCTAATCCTGGGAAGGCATTAGCGACAGGCGTTGAAATCCCGATGCCTGTCATTAGACCTACGCCGGGAGACCGACACATGGCTTAGCGATCAAAGGTAAGCCGGGCGCGGACAGCCGCGGGGCGGGAGGGTTAGGTTACTAGCTCCCTGGAGGGACTTAAGGTTAGGCACCCCCCCGGGAGGTTAGGGTTAGGCCAGGGTTGTCTTAACAGCAGTGTGGGCCCTGGTCAAAGCAATGCGCTGGAGACCCTACCCACCCATTCACGGGAAAAAAAATTAAATGGTCAATAAAATGAAACCTTCCTGCATGCCCATCAGACCTCCCACACATGCAGAAAAACTCTGTTTGACTGGTCTGAAGCCAGCAGATGAAGTGTAACTGGGACTGAGGTGAGTACTCGTCACTGGGGGGCATATGGGGTGGGGGAGGTTAGATCAGAATACAGTGTACCTGCGGCCGGCTTATAAAAATATCACAAATTAACCAACTGGCTGCGGCTGCAGGTTGGCGGGCCCCTACAAACTTCGGGCCCTTGGGCAACTACCCAGCAAGCCCAATGGAAGAGATGGCCCTGGGTTAGGCTAGGAGAAGAGCGAGGTTAGGGTTAGGCAGGAGAAGGGGAGGTTAGGGTTAGGCACCCCCGAGGGGAGGTTAGGGTTAGACACCCCCCAGGAGACTTAGGTTTAGGCAGTGGGGAAGGGGGGTTAGGATTAGGCACTTAGAGGGGGGTTAGGGTTAGGCAATGGGGGGGAGAGGTTAGGTTTAGGCACCCCTAAGGGAGGGTTAGGGTTAGGGGGGGAGAGGGTTAGCATACTTACCTTTTTTAGCTGTCGGGATCTTCACCCCTGCCAGGCTTCGGATGTCGGGCAGGGGTGACCTATACCTATCCCGTTCACAACCACCCACCAATACCCAAATTTCCTGGTAGTGAATTATGTTCCATTGCTAAGCAGAAACTCTTGAGACATACATGATTAGTGTATATGGATACAGTAAATGTACTGGATGGGGGAGGACACCTAAGAAATAATATAGCATAGATCATAAAGTCTTTGGAGTCCCAGCTGTGTGCTGCCTATAGCATTACGGAGTCAGCATGCTGACATTTACATAAAGCCCCCTCCTGCAATAGAATGAAGTTCAGTCACTGGTCAGATTGCTGTATTTCTACTTGTTATGTGAAACATAATGTTAATCACAAAGCTGACATTTGCTGCTGGTATTCATGGACTTCAGCCAGCAGTAATGGCCACAGATTGCCAAGCTGACCCCACATACCCATAGTAGATGCTGAGCCGGGTTAAGACATCAGACCACAGTTAAGACTGGTTGAGGCCTTGTGGATTTGTATGTTTGATTGACAGTTATGCTGTCAACATTCAAAATGTTGACTGCAGAATGCTGACACAGCAGTCATTTTATTTAAAGCATTACAATTGTACACATAATGGTAAAGCATCATGTTTACAGTTATAATGCCAACACGGTAAAGATGTTTTAAACAACATTTCTATCATATCAGCATTCTGCAGTAGAGATTATGCTGTCGATATTTTGAATGTCAACAGAATAACTGTTAACCATTTAACTACATCCCCTGGCATGGTATGAAAAGCCCATTTACTATTTGTATTCTGATCTTCATAAATAGGACCCATAATGTATAAGTACTGTAGGTTCCTATTCTGTACCTCAGCAAAAAATATTAAAATGAAAAGACTTACCTGACATATTTGGTTATGTGGTGTCGGCTACTTTTACGCCTCTGTTCATTCACGTCACTTCTGTCTGGCAGCCCATAAGGACTTATTCAAATTCAGAAGAAGGGAAGGAAGAAGAGTGAAGAAAGGCTGTAGTTATCAGACCGGTAGACAGCATGCCGCCACTCTGAATCCCGACGCTGAAAGCCTGACACTGGACTTAAGATAGGTGTCGAAATACCGACGCCTATCTTAATACTGATACCGCAACACAGACAGATGCCAGCCTGAACCAGGTAAGTCTGGGATGTCTTAGCTGTTAGCCGTGTGTGTGTGTGTGTGTGTGTGTGTGTGTGTGTGTGTGTGTGTGTGTGTGTGGGAAGGGGGGTGGATCTGAAATCATGCACTGCAGGTCTGACATTGCCCGCTGCTACTTATCTGATGTCCCGTATGATCGAGACTTGTGTGCTCTTATTGCACATCAATGCATACAGGTTAATGGTATATGTGAACCATTTACACGGTAGTTCAGCGGTGTGGGCATACTATGCCAGAGCCGACTCGTGGATCTGAAATCATGCACTGCAGGTCTGACATTGCCCGCTGCTGCTTATCTGATGTCCCGTATGATCGAGACTTGTGTGCTGTTATTGCACATCAATGCATACAGGTTAATGGTATATGTGAACCATTTACACGGTAGTTCAGCGGTCTGGGCATACTATGCCAGAGCCGACTCGTGGATCTTAACTTGTCTACTGCAGGTCTGACACTGCCAGTTACTGCTTATTTAATGTCCCGTATGGTCTGGACTCGTGCGCTATTATTGCGCATCAGTGCATATAGGTTCACTACATATTGAGTGGTCTGAGGCCCTGATTCAGAGCTGGACACTCTGACAGAGCGCTCGCTCTGAATCAGGACCGGCCTTCTTGTTTTTTAGAGCGGCCTCCTGGCTGCTCGCATAGCTGTCGGTGAACACCCACAGCTATAGCGAGCGGCCAGGAAGATGGTCGTGATGGTCAAGACCATCGCGACCATCGGGCTTGCGACGAGACCCTTGTGGTAGGGTCTCATTGCCGCAAGCTCCAGAGAGATTTCGGCTCTCACAGAGCCGAAATCTCTCCCACTGACATCACTCGTGATGTCAGTGGGGCCGCCCCCAAACGGAGGCATTCACATGGGAATGCCTCCGTTTGGGCAGCCACTCCCCCAGCCCGCCCACCAAAGTGGTGTTCTGTCACTCAACATCGACAGCACGCCCACATTGGTACGAGAGCCGGAGCGACAGTTTGCCCATTGCTATCCGGGTCTTGCTCATGCGCACGACGGAGCCGGCTCCATCGTGTGCTTTCGCAGTGGGCCACCATCGACCCGCTTGCGAGCGCATAGAGCTCGCGAGCGGGTCTGAATCAGGCACTAAGTTTGCTATGCCGAAACGTATTGGCATAACAAACTTAGACTGCTAAATCACGATGACCATTAACAGCATATAAGCAGTATCTGAAATCTGATATCTGAAAGTATCTATATCTGTGACAATGCTGTTGATATGTATACTGATAAATGGTTTTAATTATTGGTAAATCCATTATGTTAGTAGCGGCTTCAGCGTTGGACTCAATTAAACTACATTACCGAGCACACCCCTGACTTCCGCAACCGCTCTCATCACACGCGGCTCATCGTTCCCGGCTCATCCTGAGCATCTACACAGAGGGCGTAACTAGGCACGCACCTTGCAACCGTCCCAACATGGATCAGTCTCCTCCCAAGTGAGTAGAGCTGCCTAAACAGCGGCAGTGGACGGCGGAGCACCACGTGACCTCACAGGAGCATGGGACTCAAGCTGTCCGGCTGCTGATGGTGAATCCGCCCAGCAGCAGAGAAGGATTCATCCATCAATCAGGAGCCGCGCAGCAGAGAGAGAAGCAAGCATCAGGAGGATAGGGTAAGTTGTTGGACCAGAGGGCACGGGCACCAACCCTCCAGAGCGCAACACCCGGAATATTTGTATCTGCACTGACCAGTTTTTTCGCATCCATTTGAGACAGTTATCCTTTAATTAGGAATTGTTGTACATACAATGACTGACAGCCAATTCCAATCTATTAGAAGACATCACCAGGTAATTTTTAAGTGTAATCCTATTTACCCTTACACCACCTCCCCACCCCACTCATTCCCTTTCACAATACCCCACAACAATGCAGGTACATTAGGGATAAGTTTAGCACTGTGACTATCCTGAGAACCTAAATTTATCTGCTCCAAAATATATACCTGCTTTATATTTACAATAAAATACCTGATATCACCTTGGTACTAGTCTATAATTCATTATGGGCAAGGTTTTGTTCACTTGAACATTCTTTACAAAACGATTATATCTAGCGCAGGTATTCGTGATTTATATTATCCATAGTGTAAAATAGGGGATTTGGGATAGACCCCGGCAGCTGATCATCACTAATGTGAGCGCAGGTTCTCATAAACATATTTATAAATACAAGGGATACAATTGGAGATAGAGGGCCTGATTCAGACCCGGTCACAAGCGCTGAGCGCTCGCAACCGGGTCGATGTTTGCCCACTGGGCATGCGCACGACGGAGCCGGCTCCATTGTGCGCATGCGCGAGACCCGGCTAGCGACCGGTGCGCCGTCACTCCGGGTCTCGCACCAAAGGGGGCGAACTGTCGATGGTGAGTGACAGCTCGCCCCGTTTTGTAGGCATGACCGGGGGGTGGCTTCACAAACGGAGGTGTTCCCAAGCGAATGCCTGCCGTTTGTGGACGGCCCCACTGACATCACCAGTGATGCCAGTGGGAGAGCTTTCGGCTCTTTTAGAGCTGAAAGCTCTCTGAGGCACCAATATATCACACATGCATGTTGTTTAAACTCTACCTGCAACTGCTGTACAAAAAGCAACTTACCAACTATACCGTTTTTTCTTTGTAACTCTTTGTGAGGACATTATAAATATATTGAGACAGTGCTATATGCACCTTTCTCTTTCTCCAAAAAAGGATACAAACTATAATATCCCTTTCAAATGGAGCTACATTTTGATACTTTGATGCTACAAATATACTTTTTTTTGCTGAGCAGCACTGAATGGTGCTATATGAAGTGTTGAGATATATATCTATGTAGCATTTATGCAATATATGTGGTACATACTGATTTTATCATTATTATTCTTTTTCTCTATCTGACATTTACTTTTATTATTTTTTTCTTCTTTAAATATGGTTTTATTTTTATATGGTATGATTATGTGTTATACAATTAAAAACACCCTTTAGCGGACTAGCGGTTTACTTTTTTTTATAAATATCTTTATTTGTAAGCTGCACATGAGCATGGCCACTATATGGCTGCAGTTTATATCTTCTGCTATAGATCTGAGCTGTGCTATATCTGCAGCAGGACATTAATTGTTCTTGCATAGTCTTTCCTTTGCTAAGTCTCATCTGGTACAGTTTTCTTAGCAAGAATAATATGCTGCTTAAACTAATTCATTCATGTAGTCTCCGCAGTGCATCCCACATACCCTAAAGCTGGCCATACATGCTGCAATTATCGGGGTGATCTGCCCAATATCTGCGGATAGCCCCAATAATCAGGGCCGGATTATAGACGGGGCGAATGGGGCGGTCGTCCAGGGGCCCCTACACTTTGGGGGCCTTCACAGTGCCGCAAACATTGGCTGGCTCTCGCGTCCCACCTCCCGGCAGCATCACGCAGCACACAGCAGCCACAGTCAGTGCAGCAGCACCCTTGATGACAGTGGCTGACTGTAAAAGCCCCGCCCCCTTTGATGAACTAATGCCGCGATTCGCGTGTGGGAAGGGGGCCTAATTCTGCGAAGTGCCTGCCCCTTTTAGAAAAGCTGGTAGTGGGGACTGCTGGTACTACAATAGGTAAGTGTTTGGTACTGAGAGAGCGTGCACACACTCCTTTACTCCCTCTCAATCTCTCTCTCTTCCTCACTACCTCCACTGCTCTCTCTGGGCCTGATTCAGAGCCGGACGCTATTTGTGAATGGTCGTTCAGAAATAGGGGATGGCTATTTAAATTGAGTGCTCACTCATTGCGGTCTGTTGACACCTCTATGTCTGAGCGAGCGAATGAAACATGCGCTCGCTATTTTGTAAAGACGCCCCCTGGCCTGAGCGAGCGAGCGGCCGCTTATGAGCAACTCTGAATCAGGCCCTCTGTCCCCTAATCCTGTCCACCTCCCTCTCTTTTCCTTTATCTCACTCTCTGTCTATCTCGATCTCTCTCTCTCCTATTCTCCCCCTTCTCCCTCCCTGTCCCTTCCTCCCTCCCTCTCTCCCCTCTTTCCCTCTCTATCCCTCTCTTAGGGGTCTATTCATGATGTTAATTATCAGGGTCCGAATGGACCCTGATAATTACCATTCTAACTGTACGCGAGCGCCGGAGCAATTCATCATTGCTCCAATGCGGAGACAGCTGATCCGAAAATCAGCTGTCTCCCCAAAGTGTTTCACTGCTGCTTTTGTAGCAGTGAGACAAGTGCGCATGCATGACCTACAGGTCACGCATGCACACGAGCCCCAAAGTCCGGTGGAAGGAGACGGACAGGGGGCCTGATTCAGACCCGCTCGCAAGTGCACAGCGCTCGCAAGCGGGTCAATGGTCCCCCACTGTGCATGCGCCACCACCGGCGTGCGCGAATGCACGAGACCCACAGAGTGACTGAACTTCAGTTGCTGCGGGTCTCGCTACAAGACGGGGTGGCTGTCGATGGTGAGTGAAAGCGCGCCCCATTTTGTAGGTGGGGATGGGGGGTAGCTGCACAAACGCAGGCTTTCTCTTTGTGGGCGGCCCTACTGACATCACTCGTGATGTCAGTAGTGGACTTCCTGCTCTATTAGACCCTACCACGGTCTCCTCGCAAGCCCGATAGCCGCGATAATCGCGACGGGCTCCAGGCCGCTCGCAAAAGCTGTAGGTGGTCTCCCACAGCTTAGCCAGTGGCCTGAAGAAAAAAAAAAACAGCCCTGATTTAGAGCGAGCAGCTCTGAATTAGGCCCAAAGTCCTCTTCACATCCCGGGACTCCTCTCATAGGGAAGGAGCGTGTTGTGAGCCCCAAGCGGGAGCAATCGCCATCTGAAGATGGCAAATGCTCCCGCACTCAAGCTTTGAAAATATTGTATTTTCGGAGCTTAATGAATTCTGCCCCCATACTAGTGTATGGGGACAGCGGGCCATTCCGCAAGAGGAAGTTAAGCAGGAGATATCTGTGATATCTCCTGTTTTACCTTCTTGATGAATGGCCCGATAACTTAATTTCTACAATTCCAGGTGAAAATGTTAATTTTTCTCTGCTTTTGTAAAAATTAAGTGACGTTGAATAGACCCCTATATATGTCACTCCCTCCCTTTCTTTCTTTCTCTTTCCCTCCCTGTCTGTCTCTCTCTCCCTTCCCCTAATCCCCCTGGCAATTTTATTGATGGGGCCTCCACAACTCAGTTGCCCGGGGGCCTCCACAAGTCTTAATCCGGCCCTGCCAATAATTGTAGCATGTGTGCGGGTGACCAAGTGTTAAATATTGCTCGGTCAAGCATGCCAGATTGTCCAGCATGCCCGTCCGATGCGATATTTATGGGGTAAACTGTCGGCCGCATCGGGCAGTGTATGCCCAGCTGCGGCCGACAGACAGATATTTCCTGTGTTCCAGGAAGGAACAGGGAAATGTCTCCTCCCCCGGGGGCGGAGCGCAGATGTCGGGCTAATACACTGTGAGAAATCTCACAGTGTATGCCGCAGACATCTGGGCTGGCAGGCTGCCAGATAAAATGTCTGTCGGTCTGCCAGGTATTTTATCTGGATGTGTATGCCCAGCTTAAGCAGTATTCTCATGTTTTATATGAATTAGCTAACCATCTTCAACTAATAAGCTTATGGCTGCACGTTCCGGTATGTTTTTCTTGTCATATACCTGATTATTAATCTCTGGTCTGTCTGTAATTATAACTTCCCACAAATCATCTTTAGACAACAACATTTTAACTTTAAATTTCCATAGTTGATAGTTATTTGACAGTTTGGTCACTGCTAGTCTAAGATCTTTGCTGATTGTCATCTCTTCCCTGTATGTATGTCTCAATTCACTCTGTGGTATAACAGTGGGGGGTCTATTTACTAAGCAGTGTTAGGAGACAGAGTGAAAAGTGATAAGAAAGTGACAAGGTGTCAGCCAATCAGCTCCCAACTGTCATCTCACAGGTTGTTTGAAAAATGACAGTTGGGAGCTGATTGACCGGCACCTTATTACTTTCTTATCACTTTTCACTCTGCCTCCTAACAATGCTTAGTAAATAGACCCCTGGGTTATTTACTGCTGCTGTGTGAATTTTCTTTTAGAAATGTTTCTTGTGCCTCTTGGGTCTCTGGAAACTGGGTTCTATGGTAATTTTTGTCTGGGTTCCTTATGCTTGTGACTGGGTCTGGTGGTGCCTGGGCTCATAACCTGTCAGCAGAGGTGTTAGTTATTTAGCAGATCAAATATCACCTTTCTTATACACTGTCAGTAGGCACACATTGTGAAATCTCTTTGTGGCAAAACTATGTATGTAATAAACTGGTTTTGTTTTTCATCATACAGACATAACAGGATTACATGAATAACATACTTTATTTATTCTCATCTTCTTCTAGAACAATCCAGTAACAATAAAGTACATACATGTATATAGAGTGATAACATACCAACACTTCACAACAGCGCAACTTCCTGTCCCTCTTTTGCATTCACTTAAACTACATTAAGGCATACTTGCCTACTGACATTTTTGAAAAATACTTTCAGGGAGATTACAGCAGAATGCACTGCGGATTACAGCAGAATGCACTGTGCGCAGTACCCTGTTGAGGGGGCGTGGACCACCCCAAAGGGCGTGTCTAGCTCCACCGATGGGCGTATACATTCCTATAAACCGAGACTAGCTCCCCCATTAACATTAATATATCTCTGCCCTACCACATTCACATTACTACATGCCCTCTACACACACACATTACTAGATGCCCTCCACACACACATTACTAGATGCCCTCCACACACACATTACTAGATGCCCTCCACACACACATTACTAGATGCCCTCCACACACATATTACTAGATGACCTCCACACACACACATTACTAGATGCCCTCCACACACACATTACTAGATGACCTCCACACACATTACTAGATGCCCTCCACACACACATTACTAGATCCCCTCCACACACATTACTAGATGACCTCCACACACACATTACTAGATCCCCTCCACACACATTACTAGATGACCTCCACACACACATTACTAGATGCCATCCACACACACATTACTAGATCCCCTCCACACACATTACTAGATGACCTCCACACACACATTACTAGATCCCCTCCACACACATTACTAGATGACCTCCACACACACATTACTAGATCCCCTCCACACACATTACTAGATGACCTCCACACACACATTACTAGATCCCCTCCACACACATTACTAGATGACCTCCACACACACATTACTAGATGACCTCCACACACACATTCACACACACATGCACACACAGGTTAGTGCACTCACCTTGGGACCGGGCAATTCTCCTCCTCCAGCCTATCCACTGAGCTCCCAGACCCAGCCACCACCGAACAGCGCTCTTTCCGCCAGACCAGAGCTTCTCTCTGCACCGGGTCAACTCCAACAGGACTCCTCCACCATGTCACAGTCCCCGCGGCTCCCATGTGCAGGTAAGAGAGGGGCAGGGATCCGCTGCTATGGCCACTGTCGCTGGAGACAGACACTGGTGTGTGGTCTGAGGGCCTGATTCAGAGGCGCTCGCTATTTGCTAGCGCTTGCTCTGAATCAGGGCGGATTTATTTATTTTTTAATCCAAACCGCTCGTAAAGCTATGGGTGACAACCCACAACTTGTGCAAGCGGCCTGGCGATGGTCACGATTATCGCGACCATCGCAATGCCGAGTGGACTTCCTGCTCTAATAGAGCAGAAAGTCCACTACTGACATCATGAGCGATGTCAATAGGGCCGCCCACAAATGGCAGGCGTTCCTTCGGGAATGTCTCCGTTTGTGCAGCCACCCCCCCTACCCGCCTACAAAATGGGCGAGCTGTCGATCAACATCGACAACCACCCATTTTGTTGCGAGCCCCGGACAAAGTGAAGTTCTCACTCGCTACCGGGCTTGCGCACGTGCATGGTGCGCACCGCGCGTGCGCACTGGGCCACCATCAAACCGCTTGCGAGTGCTATGAGCTCATTAGTAGGTCTCAATAAGGCCCTGAGTCTCCATGCGGCTGCTCACAGATGCCCAACACCTGCGCTACTGATTAGTGCAGCGCTGCTACCAGGCTCCAGCCGCCACCGCTGTCGTGCCCATGCACACTCTGTGTGCGCACTGCTGAATAGTACTGGCCACCGCTACCCACAACACTGTTGTGGCCGGCCTTTAAGTAACATGGCATCATGCGCCATGCGTAGTCCAATGGCTTCCAAAAATCAGGAGTTGTAGTACACTTTGCGGGGGAGCGGGAGGCTTCATTACAAACCGGGATTCTCCCGCTAAAATCGGGAGAGTAGGCAACTCTGCATTAAGGGGTCCATTCATTATCTTATTTATCTGGGTCTTGGTGGTTCCCGATAATTAAGTATACAACTCGAGCAGCAGTGGTGGATACAAATTCACCAGAGCAATTCAACATAGCACAGGTGCAGAGACAGCTGATCTAAAAATCATCTGTCTTCACAATCTCTTTCACTGCTACTTCTATAGCAGTGGAAGTTAACACTGCCGAGTCTGACTCAGCAATGCTAGTACACCTTCATGAACTCTGCTTCACACAGTTGTGCAAAGCGCCGGCATCCAGCGGAAGGATCCGGACAGGAGTGGAGGGATCTGAAGATGGTGAATGCACATGCAGTCAAGTTCTAAAAATATATTATTTTCAGAGCTTATTGAATTTAGGCCCCCCATACTAGTGTATGAGGACAGCGTCAGTGATATCTCCTGCATTACATTTATCACGAATAGCCCTGACCCCTAATTTCTACAAATTAGATGAAAATGTTAATTTTTACCTGCTTTTGTGGAAATTAAGTGATGGTGAATGGACCCTAAGACCCTTAAGAGCTGTAGTGAGAGTAGAGGGGGAACTACAGTGCAGTGAGACTGCACTGTACAAGCAGGAGATGTAGTGAGAGTAGATGGGGAACAGGTAGGACTTTTACATAGAGGCTGGAAGCAGTGGTGGAACTAGAGAGTGGTGTGCCCAGTTGCAAGATTATGCTTTGGGCCCCCTATGCAGTGCCCTCACTAGTGGTCTACCTATGCAGTGCCCCCAGTAGTTCCACATATACAGTGCCCCCAGTAGTGCGACTTATTCAGTGTCCGCCAAAATGGTCCCCCCTACACAGTGCCCCCAGTAGTAGTCCCCCCTATGTATTGCCCCCAGTAGTAGTTTCCCCTATGCAGTGCCCCCAGTAGTAGTCTCCCCTATGAAGTGTCCCCAGTAGTAGTCCCCCCTATGCAGTGCTCCCAATAGTAGTAGTCCCCCCTATGCATTTCCCCCAGTAGTAATCCACCCTATGCAGTGCCCCCAGTAGTAGTCCCCCCTATGCATTGCCCCCAGTAGTAGTCCCCCCTATACAGTGCCCCCAGTAGCAGCCCCCCTATACAGTGCCCCTAGTAGCGGCTACCCTCCTATACAGTGCCCCCAGTAGCGCCCCTCCTATGCTGCGCCAGTGTCAGTTCCCATGCCCACTTACACACACACACACGCAAGAAAACCCACAACTAACCTGAATCCCCACTCCTGCTGCGACCACCGCTGTCTGCTCCTCCTAGCCCACTCTTCTGCACCATGGGAGAGACGTCATGATGTCTCTCCCATCACCCGCTGTGGGGTGAGCCAGAAGGTGAGTGAGCTCCAGCCGGCTCCCTCCGTCTGACTCTCATTGGCTGCTATAACAAATACACAGGGGCCCATAGCGGGGCTATGGGCCCCTGCACCACAGCGGGCCCCGGTGTAAGCCACAGGCTGCACCGCCGCTAGTTCCGCCACTGGCTGGAAGGTACAAGCAGCAGACACAGTGAGGTGGGGGGGCAGGAAAAGACTCAGTGGTTTAACCCTGGAGGAAAAGCAGGATTATATAATTTGCAGCGAGTTCATGCAAATTATTTGGGAAAATCTCAAAAATCCTGGAAAATAATAACAATCAGTCCAGCATCAGCTACCAGCAGCATGGATAGATCCCAACATATGCAATCTCCACCACCAACATTATCATCATCAATCTCCTCATTAATAATTGGAGGTAGTCCTTCTGCATCCAATTTGCGAAGGCTAACTGACTCCTCCCCTAACATGCATTCACCAGAAGAATCCTTGCGCACTAGGGCTGCTGCTGAGTGTGAATCTTCATCACAGTAGGGGACCAAGAAGACTAGTAGTTTCAAACAACAATTGACTGTGAAACAATCCTTTGCAAGAGGAAGCAAGTATGAAAGCTGCCTTCTAGTTGCATAACGGATCACTGAAGCCATTATGCGTGTGCTAGCATTACGTCTGCATCCAATATCTGCTATGAATGCATCTGGTTTAAGACATTTAGTTGAGGTCCTGTGTGTCCGCTACCAAATTCCATCTCAATTCCATTTACCAGAACAATTTCTCGCCTGTACTGGGACGTTGAAAAAAATAAATGATTGCTGGTCTAGAAAATGCCATTGTGCCGACTATCCCTTTAACTACATGTGGAAAAGCAGTTCTGGTCAAACGAAAGATTACATGACTGTGATAGCCCACTGCTGAGTGGATGGCTACTCTCTGTATCACCGGCTTCACTAAGAGGCATACCCATGTCAACCTGTTGGATAAACTCAGGGATGTGATAGCAAAATTGCTTATCCTGCTTAAACTCCCCTCAAGATCTGTCATTTCCAATAATGCAAGTACATTATAAGTGCATTACAACTGGGGGACTGTGAACATACAATATAACATGTTTTGCACACACAATATACTTGGTGGTTCAGAATTTAAAAAAAAATTACAGGTGCATGCAGGAGATGCTGACTGTGGCTCGTAAAATTTCTGGGCATTTTTTGCCTTCAGTAACTGCACATAAGAGATTGCAGCAGCTGCAAGAACAGTTCAGTTTGCCATTCCACCGACTGAAGCAAGAAGTAGTAACCCGGTTGAATTCCACCCTTTATATGTTTTAGTGACTGGAGGAACAGCAAAAAGCCATCCAAACCTACATTACAAACCATGACATAGGAAGAGGAGGGGGAGAGGAGGGGGAATGTACCTTACTCCAGCACAGTGGAGAATACTCTCCGTTTTATGCAAGATGCTCAAACTATTTGAAATAGTAAACAATGAAGTGAGTTCAGACACTACCAGCCTGAGTCTGGTGATTCCGTTAGTTAAAGTACTGAAAAAGCAGCTAAAGAAACTGAAGGAGGAGATAAACTAAAGCGATTCCACTAAGTATGTTGGTCTTGTAGATCAAACTCTTTATTTGCATCATCAAGACCATCTTTCTGTTATGGATGTCAGGGATCCAACCCGGGGATTCCACAAGAATCCCTGTGGAAGAGTGGTGCAGACAATGTGGAATGAAAAGTCTTATCAATGGTAAGCAGACACTAATGGAGGCATTTGTGCCTGATAGCTGTAGCAGTTGGCCAACCGGTGAAGATGAAGCTGGTGCTGAGGATTTGGCTGAGTGGCTGGGTGGAACAGCTGAGGCCGAGGTAGAGATGTTGCGGCTTGAGGCCAATGGAGCGGCTTGAGGCCGGTGTTGTTACTGAGGCCAATGTTGTGGCTAGAGCCTGATGTTATGGCCTGAGGCCGATGTTGTGGCTTGAGGCAGATGTGACTAGAGCCCAATGTTATGGCCTGAGGCCGATGTTGCGGCTTGAGGCCGATGTTGTGACTAGAGCCCGATGTTATGGCCTGAGGCCGATGTTGCAGCTTGAGTCCAATGTTGTGGCTTGAGTCTGATGGTGTGGCTTGAGGCCGAAGTGTGGGCTGTGGGAGAACGGCTGCTGGAGTGGCTAAGAAGCCGGGTATGCAGGCTGTGGGAGAAATAGCTGGAAGAATATAGCTGACCATTGAGCTGAGCATTGTGAAATAAATGCTATAGCCCGCAAGGCAGCTAGACTCCAGTGTGTAAAAATAGAGGAAGGACTCATCGGGTGACCTGGGAGGAACCCAGCCCAGATCTCAGCCGTCCTGATCTCCTGGGAGCAGATCCAGTGGGGAGAGGAGCAGGAGAATCTTGAGCCATGTGCAAGTCGTGGACTGGACTTATAACACTTTCAATTGGATCACTACATTTTGGCAACAATGCTTGAGCTTAGGTTTAAGTCGTATGTAATATCTTTCTTCCAACTGACAAAAATCTTAAGAGATACAAATAGTTCCTTGCCAGCAAGTTATTAGCTCAAATGGCACGTGACACAACAGCATCTTCTGTTTCGGTTTCTCTTGCAAATGCTGTTGCCAGGAAAAAACTGATATTTTCCAAGAGACTTACTGGAGGTGGCATTGATGACTTAGTGCACTGAAATGAAATACTATTTGCGGACGCTCGTTCTTAAAAAGGGGCGGGATATTTAAATTGAGCGATCGCTCTTTGCGGTGTGTTGACGCCTCTATGTCTGAGCGAGCGTCCAAAAAATGCGCTATTTTGTAAAGACGCCCCTTTGCTGTTCGCATCACACGTCATCTCCGGTATTTATTAGATTAATCGGGAACATCGAAAGGCATCTGAACTGCTCGCAGTGATTGTGGTAGTTTTTTCTTACCGCTATCACTGCGAGCAGTTCAGGCTAAAAGACAACCAAGTGACGTGGTCGATGACGCTCCTTTACTAATTATGCACTCCCATTAAAAGCCCTTTTGACCGTTAGGCACGCCTGCGTTCGGATCTCCACTCCCCCGTTTTCAAGCACCTTCCCCTGTTACCACCCACAAACGGTACATTCTGTCAATCAAATTAGCAGCCCCTCGCTGTTTGACGAGCGCACGATTTCTGACGGCAATGACTGTTTTGCGCATGCGCATTACGACCCATATGCATGCGCAGTTGTGCGAACATCGCTCAGAGCGAACGAGCGGCCGCTTACAAGCGGCTCTGAATCAGGCCCTGTGATCGCAGTGACTACACATCACAGAGTGATTGAAAGGAAGTGCCATTTGTGGGAGGGGACGGGGGGAGGGGTGGTAGGTGAAATGCAGACATGCCAGTGCGTTTGAATGCCATTGCAGGGGCGTGCATAGATTAGCCACTGTGATGTTATACGCAGCTCAAATAGTCACTGTGTGCAATGAGGTTAGCAAATCCTGAGTAAGGTCACAGGCCCTGATTCAGAGCCCGACTCTGACAGTGCGCTCGCTCTGAATCTTGCTGCAACCTTTGGACAATAATGGTAAAAACAATATTGTGAGCTGTGAGGAGGTCAAAATTGATTGGAAATTAATGTTATTGATGATGATAATAATAATACTGTCAAAAACAGGCCCAGATTACATGATTTTAGTTACTTTTATCAGTTTAAAAAAAAATCCAGATCCAAAACTTTAACATGGTGATGAATAAGAATCAAAACAAAAACATGTGTTTCCACGCACATCTATAACAATAATACAATAAGTGTATTCAGAGCTCCACAAGCTTCTTTTGTTAATACAAACAATCAAGGGCATTTTAAGAGAGGAGGGGGCCCAAGTGCAGCCTCCGTTTGGGCCCCCTCCTCTCTGACTGGGTCTCCGGGAAAATGGTTCCCGCGCCTACTTTCCCAGGGACATCTTTTCTGCGCATGCGCAGATCACTGGGAAAATGGCAGTCACCATTTTTTCCCAGTGAGTTTGCTGCTCTACGACGCTGGTCCGGCTTCGGGAATCAGCGGAGAGGATTTATAATTTTATAATTACCTATGGGTGAAGGGTGTGCCCCGCACACCCTGCACCCATTATAGATACGCCCCTGCAAACAATATATAAATAATTCATTGGTCGTTTATTTTTTTTGTCTGGTTATGCACTCGGACACCCCTGCACCGATTGGGATGAAACCAATGTGAGGTGGTCCAGTTGCATCCTGGCCAGGTCTTAGGGGAGTTATGGTCCAGGTTGGACCTTCCTTTGGTATACCCTGGGTAGAACTTTGACCCGGGGAGTCTGTTCTAACCTTTCCACTGGATGGATTTAGATGAAAACTTCACAGAGTGGTAACATTGGATTCCAGAAGACATACTAGGGGGTTGAGATCCTGGTCAGATCTCCTGTTGGTGTATGCTGGGCAGAACTTTGACCCAGGGTGCCTGTTCTGTGCCTTCCACTCTATGGATTTGGATGAAAACTTTACAGAGGGGTGGCAATTGATCTGGGATGCCTAATGGAGTGTTTGGGGTCCCAGTCGGACCTTACGTCAGAGTGCGTTGGTCAGAACTTTGACCCATGGAGCCTGTTCTGGGTCTTCCACTGGATGACACGTAATAAAACTTAACAACTTGAAGATTTAAACCCAGGCAACGCCAGGTACAGTAGTTCAGCTGGTACTAGCCGGCAATTTTTTATTTGTTTTTTTTAAATAGAAGTAAATGTGTGATTTAGGCTGACCACTGCGTCTACGGTCCTCAACGTTGCCTGTTTCTTTGTGCTTCTTCAAAAGAACTTGAACAGCACATCTTGAAACCCCAGTCTGCTTTGAAATCTTTGCCTAGGAGAGACCTTGCTGATGCAGTATAACTACCTTGTGTCTGGTTGCTGTGCTCAGTATTGCCATAGTGTATGACCTATCTTCCACAACCTCTCCTTTCTAGCAGAGTTTGGCTGTTCCTCACTCAGTATTAAAGCACGCGAATGCTAGAATAAGCATGAGAGGACAAAAGCACCCTGTTTTTTATTGTGCTAATACTGGTTAGAACTGGTTTGGGGTTGCAGTCTCGTTATAGGTTAGGTAGGTGGTTCAATCAGTAGTGACAGCCTATCAGGGACCTGTTTGGGCGGGCTCTGTTTAGGAATATTAGAGTGCTGGGAGGAGTCAGCTTCCTCTTTTCCAGTTGCGATCTCCTCTGGATAAGTACTCAGTGTCATAAGGCTTATCAATTCTTCTTGTCACTGTTTGTTTTACTACATTTTTCTACATCATATTTTCTTCCTAACCATATTGTCTCTCCTATTAATTTCTTACCACCGGTGTATCCTCCCTCCCTCACACTCCTCACTTCCCTCCATTTGTTCCCCCCTTTTCATTTATTTGACACCACTCCCTGCTGTTCCCCATCCGCTATGCCGCGCCCTCACCGTCGGGCCTACAAGTGTGGCTGGCCCGCGGTGGGGGCTCTTCCCCAAGTGCGTCCCAATCACCAGGGGCTGGCGGCGGGAGCTTTGCCACGGTAACCGCGGCTCCCATCTTTGGCCCCACTCAGCTTACAGCGGCGGCCATTTTAGGTGTGCAGGGCCCTGCGTTAATGGCCGCCTATAGGGACTCGGGGAGGGTGGGATCGCTGACCCCAGTACCTGGCCCCACATTCATTAATAACCAGGCGCCTGCAGAACCCCAGCGTTTGGCAAGCCCTTATCCCAGTACCTCCACTGCTTTAGGGGCAGGGAGGGCGGGGCGCAACGCCCCTAGCCGAGCGCAAACCCCCTCTGACATTTCGCTTTTCTCCAGCCGGCTGGGTTGCAGGCTTCCCCTATGAGGCGTGGTGCTGCTGCGGATGGACATGGCAGTGTCTCTGCTCGCAGCACCCCCATTACGCCGCAGTATGTGCTACCTGTCGCGGCGCCATTGCCGCAGGTGCCCAGCATTGCGGTTTATGGCCCTGCGCAGCATAATCTGCCTTTGCACAGCCCTGCATTGGGGGCGCAGTGGTCCCCTTATTTTGCCCAGGCCTTAGCGCAGCAGGTGCTCCCAACCATCCCTCCAGCGTTCCCGCAGCAGTGCTTTGACCCGCGGCTGTCTCAGGCGGTGGGTCAATTCGTGCATCAGGCGGTGACGCCCTATGCGGGCCAACAATTTTATTCCGCTCCTTCGGGCACACCAGGCGCCGGGCTATTTTGTCAGGCAGGATCCAATCCAGCAGCCCCCTCTGCCGGCGGCCCCTCCTCCGATTAGGCCACCCACCCCCCCATGCATGAGCCACGCGCAGGCAAGGGCTTCCCCGTCCGCAGTGGTCCCACCCCAAGCCCCTGCAGCGACCACTGTTGTGCACGAGATTGGGTCTAACACGGTTGTTCCCAGTTCACAGGGTCCATCTACTTCGGCCGTTCTTGCCAGTGAGGCTGCGTCTACAGAGGATGCCCAGCCGTCGTCAACCCCGAACGTGATGGGCCTTCCGGGCAACGCAAGTCAGGAGGCGGTTTCCACCATGGTGCCAGCTACCCCGTCGACTTCCGGAGCAGGTGAGATAACATTGCACCACAGCAACATTGAATTGTCACACTCGGAGGATTCGTCCGACTCTTCCAGTTCCGTAGATAAACCGCGTAAGCTAATGCGCTACTTCGTTCAGCAATTGAAAGGGAAGCGTAAAAGCCTGAATAGAGCGCGTAGTTCTGCTGGCAGCTCGGTTCCGGATGCGACGGGCGATGCGGTGCACTGCTCTAACACTGCCATTTTAAGAGGCGTTCGGTCGAAAGTGAGGGAGCGTATTAGGAAAGGCAAATACGTAGACATGTTTGCTATTACGCATGACGCCAAAAAAGCTTTGGATACAGCTGCCTGGGGGGGCAGCAGCAGAGGAGGCGCGGCGCAGCTACACGAATTGGCTTAGCGGGATGTATATTTTTGCGGCTTGCTACACTGAGACTAGGCCGGCCGAGTTTCTGAACATCCTGAAGTACTTACACCTCATTCACAGCATGCAGTTGTCCGCTAGGCATAATGTCTGGCGGCAATATGACGAAGCTTTCCGTAAGAAGCAGGATGGCCAGAAAATTCTGAGTTTCGGCTATAAGGACGTGGAGGTTTGGCTTGAGGTCACTCAGCAAAACAAACCCACCACGGAGGCACCAGTGGGCCGTAAACAGCCCTTTGTTGACCGTCCAGGTTTCAACACGGCAGGAAAGGGAAAGTGTTTTGCCTTTAATAACGGGCAGTGTAGCAGAGGAGCCAGCTGCCGTTTTAAGCATGCCTGTCTGTCGTGTGGAGGTAATCACACAGTTAAAGAGTGCAAGCACTCAGGCGGCCAAGCAGCTGGTCAGGGCGAGCGGAATGCTAAGTAGGGCTGTTTCACCAGTGCAATTAGATGTGCTTGAACGGTGGTTGGGCCGCTATCCACTTAGGGCGGAAGCGGCCTTTTTGTTGCAGGGTTTTCGGGAGGGTTTTCATTTGCCAATAGTTAGGTCAGTTGTGGTGTTAGCAAAAAGGAACCTTAAATCGGCGAGGGATTATCCTGATATTGTAAGGGCCAAAGTGTTGGCGGAGGTGGAATTGGGCCGCATGGCCGGCCATTTCTCGTCTCCTCCTTTAGTGGATTTGTGCATATCTCCTTTGGGCGTTGTCCCCAAGAAGGAGGTAGGTAAATTTCGGTTGACTCAGCACCTGTCCTACCCGGATGGATGGTCAGTTAACGATGCTCTGGATACGAAGGACTGCAGCGTCGCTTACCAATCTTTTGAGGACGCCCTCCGGATAGTACAGGGATTTGGTAGGGTAGCGCTACTGGCAAAAATAGACATAGAGTCGGCTTTTAGGTTACTTCCATTGCACCCCGAGTCTTTTAGGTTCATGGGTTTTAAGTTCGAGGGTTCATATTTCGTTGATAAATGTTTGCCAATGGGTTGTTCCATTTCCTGTGCCTTTTTCGAATGTTTTAGCTCATTCTTGCAATGGTGCATTCGTGCGGGTTCGGGAAAGACGGGGATAGCCCATTATTTAGATGATTTTTTATTAGTGGGTCCAGCGGATAGCGAGGTCTGCAGCGAGCTGCTATTGTCAGTGCAGGCTCTTTTTCGCGTTATGGGCGTGCCCATTGCGGTGAAGAAGACAGAAGGGCCCACCACAGTTTTATCCTATTTGGGTATCGAGGTTGATACCGTGATGGGTTTCTGTCGTTTGCCCGAGATAAAGTCGCTAGGATGCGCGAGTATTTAGACCTCTGCCTCTCTGCAAAGAAAATTTCATTGAGGCAGTTGCAGTCGTTACTCGGCCTGCTTAATTTCTCTTGCCGGGTGATCCCTATGGGTAGGGTCTTCTGCCGTAGGTTGGAGAGGGCCACGGCGGGCGTTAAAAAAGCGCACCATTTAATTCGTTTGACTAAGGAGCTTAAGGAGGACGTGTGTCTGTGGTGCGCTTTTTTGCGGGATTTGGTTACCCGGATTGGTGGCCAACACTGAACTCCAGCTTTATATGGATGCATCCGGTGCTTGCGGTTTTGGGGCCTTTTTCAAGGGGCAATGGTGCATGATGCCGGTTTTACAACTAATATGCTCCTTTTGGAGCTTTTCCCAATTGTGGTGGCAGTAGATATTTGGGCTGCGCAGCTCAGCAATCGTAGCATAAGTTTCTTGTGCGATAACTTGAGAGTAGTTCAGGCCATAAACAATCAGAGGTCAGTCTGTCCTCAGGCTCTCAGTTTACTTAGGCATCTGATACTTTTGTGTCTAAAGGGGAACATTGATTTCAGGGCTAGGCACGTCCCTGGCGTTGAAAACGAGATAGCGGATGCTTTGTCTCATTTTCAATGGCCTAGGTTTAGGTCATTGGCACCCGCAGCCTGCATCCATGGCTTACCTTGTCCTGCTCATGTCTGGCAAATCATCGGGCCGGCATCGATGGACTCACGTTGAGAGCTTTGGCACCGAGCACCTTAAAGTCCTATACGGCTGCGTGGGATTCGTGGCTGGCTTTCTTAGCTGAAGTAGATCGGGGTAAGACTATTGAGGATACCATGTTGCAGTTCGTTTGGATGTGGCACGAGCGTTCGTTTGGATGTCCGGTGCCTTAGCTGGTATCTTGTATTTTTCGCGCTTGCGTGGCTTGGTAGACCCAACCAAGTCGTTCCTTCTGGCCAAGGCGTTAAAAGGTTGGGCTAGGGAGCAGGCGGGACCAGGTGACTCTCGGAGGCCGGTCGACACCGGTTTGTTGAGGAATCTCCTGGTGGCGGCAGCAGGAGTAGCCCTAGGCCAATATGAAGCCTTTTTGTTTCAATTAGCTTTTGTTTTGCCATTTTTCGGAGCATTGCGGGTAGGCGAGCTGGCGGCTGCTAGCAAGAGGGCAACGAGCTTGGGGATTCTTTTGAATAACGTGATGGTTAAGTCGGATTTGATCTTGCTCAAAATTCAAAGATCAAAGACTGACCAATTGGGTAGGGGGCATTGGGTGTCGATCCCTGTGCATCCGGACCCGAGCATATGTCCAGTAAGCGTAGCTAAACGTTACAATCTACAGCGTCCGCAAGGCGGTTTGCAATGGCTAGTTCACGGGGACCTTTCACCACTGACACGTTTTCAATTTTCTGAAATTTTTAAGCTGTGTTTGGTAGCGCTTGATTTACCGGTTGAGCAATATGGCACACATTTGTTTAGGATAGGCGCGGCTACTTCTGCGGCAGCAGCGGGCTCTTCCAGTGACGCAATCAAACGGTTGGGTCGTTGGAGGTCTTCACGTTATATAAAGGTTATGTGAGAGGCGACATGCTGCCTAATTACACAGCGCTTCTGGCAAGTTTGTTTTTTGGGAAACCCAGTGCCTTAAGCTACCCGCCGCTAGGGGGGGTTGGAGTTCTTTTCACCTTTTGCCCTCAATTGAGGTTTTGGTGTTGTTCACCTCCATCTGGGTCACTCAAATAACGCAGTTTTTCCCCGCCCTTGTTGTTTGGTTACTTGAAATTCGAATTAAACACTAACGCTCCTTTAAATAATTTCCCCTTACAGGTTGTGGTAGGGTGTTCGATAGGGTGTGGATCGTAGGTCATTCATATGTGTTTTGGGCTTGTAGGCACCCCCTTGCTCGTGATAGCCCCGGTAATGTACGTTGGATTGGGGTGCAAGGCTTTCGTTGGAGTGGTCTTTTGTCTCTTCTTTAGGAGTCAGAGAAGAAATGGGGTGCCCCGGATTGCTTGATCATCCATCTAGGCGGCAATGATTTGGGCACGTGTAAGGGTGTTGAGATTATCCTGGCCATGAAAAGGGATTTTCAAACAATAGCTGAGCGTTGGCCGCAGGTGCATTTGGTGGGGTCGGAGGTTATTCCTCGTAGGTTCTGGCAAGGGGAGCAAGGTGGCGCGGCTTTGGATAGGGTGAGGAGGGAATTGAATGCCGCAGTGTCTCGTCATGTAGCAGGTCTGGGAGGGCATGTCATTAAGCACCCCTGTATACGTTTCGAAGAGGTTGACTTCTACAGAGAGGATGGAGTGCATTTGGCAGGAGAAGGTTTGACTTTGTTTGTTTCGGCTCTTTTGTCGGGCATTAGTGGCAGTTAATGGTCCTGTTAGCTGGTAGCGGCTCGTTGTCTATGGACCCCGTTTTGGCGGAAAGCAGTGCTCCTCGGCGGCTCAATCTAGTGCAGCTGAACTTGGCTAGCATCCCCCCTTTGAGAGAGGCGAGTCGGTTACTGCCTTAGGGGAGGATTAGGTCTCCATTTTATGGAGGGATCAGCACTGTGCTAGATTAAGGGGGGATGGTACTACTCAAGACAGCTCACATTGGGTGGTGGATTCTCCACCTCCTTCTTAGTAATATACTCTTAAATGGGCTGTAGCCGAGTTAGCACTGCTTTTTTCGCCACCATTCTCGATCATTACAATTCAATTCCTAATCTGATTTCAGTAAATTTGGCTGCGACCTCTTTTTTGCAAATCTATATCATTGTCAGTGTCTTTATTTTAGTTGGATAAGTTTAAGTTAAGTATGGTAGAATAATAAAACTATGGGTGACTTAAAGCACGCGAATGCTAGAATAAGCATGAGAGGATATAAGCACCCTGTTTTTTATTGTGCTAATACTGGTTAGAACTGGTTTGGGGTTGCAGTCTCATTATAGGTTAGGTCAGTGGTTCAATCAGTAGTGACAGCCTATCAGGGACCTGTTTGGGCGGGCTCTGTTTAGGAATATTAGGGTGCTGGGAGGAGTCAGCTTCCTCTTTTCCAGTTGTGATCCCACCCGCCCACCCTAGGATTATTGAATTGGCTTGGGCCGATGTTGTTCATTGGAATGTTGTTGTATATGTTTTTTCTTCCAACAGGGGAGGCGCAGCTGGCAGAAAGCAGTGCTCCTCGGCGGCTCAATCTAGTGCAGCTGAACTTGGCTAGCATCCCCCCTTTGAGAGAGGCGAGTCGGTTACTGCCTTAGGGGAGGATCAGGTCTCCATGTTATGGAGGGATCAGCACTGTGCTAGATTAAGGGGGGATGGTACTACTCAAGACAGCTCACATTGGGTGGTGGATTCTCCACCTCCTTCTTAGTAATATACTCTTAAATGGGCTGTAGCCGAGTTAGCACTGCTTTTTTCGCCACCATGCTCGATCATTACAATTCAATTCCTAATCTGATTTCAATAAATTTGGCTGCGACCTCTTTTTTGCAAATCTATATCGTTGTCAGTGCCTTTATTTTAGTTGGATAAGTTTAAGTTAAGTATGGTAGAATAATAAAACTATGGGTGACTTAAGCCTCCTACACAGCTGTTTTCGTGTCAGTTAATGACTGTGTTTCAACCTACAAATGAAAATGATGATCATATACCTGTTTGGTATGGCTGGTTAATCATACACCTGACTAAAATCCTATAAAATCCCTGACTTTGTGCAAGTGTACCTAGAAGAATGCTTTGTTTCAGATTTCTCTTTTGATCATTCACTTTGTATTTTGTTAATTGATAAAAATAAACTTTTACACAGTACGGTGTATATATACATACACACATATATATATATATATATATATATATATATATACATATATATGTACAGTATGGGTTAAAGTCGGCGCCCGCTGAGATTTTGTTACTAGCAGGTGCCCGGCTCCTTCCCTACAGCGGTGTCGGAGGCTGGAGTTCACTCCTGAGCTCCGGCGTCCGACTCCCACAGTGTGCAACTGTGAACTATGGGAGAGACATCATGACATCTCTCCCATTGTTTCTGAGGAGCTGTGGACAGCAGCTGCCTCAGGAGTGAGGCGTAAGGTAAGTATTGTGTGTTTTTTTTGTGTAAGGGGCACTACTACTGGGGGCATTACTACAGGAAGCATTACTACAGGGGGCATTACTACTGGGGGCACTACTACTGGGTGCACTAGGGGGCATTACTACTGGGGACATTACTACTGGGGGCATTATTAAAGGGGGCATTACTGCTGGGGGCACTACTACCGGGGGCATTACTACTGGGGGCACTACTAATGGTGGCATTACCACTGGGGACACTGCCTAAGAGGCACCACTCCTGGTGGCACTGCCTAAGAGGCACCACTCCTGGGGGCACTGCATAAGGGATACCACTCCTGGGGGCATTGCATATGGGGCACCACTACAGGGGGCATTGCATAAGGGGGCACTACTGCTGTGGTCACTGTATAAGGGGCACTACAACTGTGGGAATTATGTGTATTAGGGGCACTACTAGTGTGGACATTATGTGTATTAGGGGTTTTACGACTGTGGGCATTGTGTATAAGGGGCACTAATGTAGCCATTGTGTAAAAGGGGCACCACTTTTGTGTCTTAACATGAATAAGGGACACAACTACGGTGCACGCTGTCCCTTTATTGAGACTGCATCCAGAAAGGGGGGGGATGGTGAGTGCCAATACATCTCTAGGACCACTTTTAGCACTCTATATATATATTTATATATATACTATAGATATTATTATTATTATTATTATCCTTTATTTATATGGCGCCACAAGTGTTCCGCAGTGCCTTACATAGTACATAGAACTAACAAGTGAACAAGAAACAAGTAACTTACAGTACATTACAGTGCAGGACAAGGACACAATTTATATACATTGCTGCAATAGCAGTTAGACACTCACAATAAGCAGCAGGGAGTTGGCAGTCATGTGTTATGTGCCCTAATGGGGAGAAAAAAGTCAAAGAAAATGTAAAAGAGAAGCACATGAGGGAAGAGGTCCCTGCTCATGAGAGCTTACATTCTAAAGGGGAGGGCAGACAAGCGTGACACAGAAGGGGAAGTTAGTGAGGAAAGAGCATGAGGTGGGTTAGGATGAGAGCTGGAAGGCGTTGATGAAGTATATATCATTTATATTAGATGATCATTTCACGTATATTTTACTCTCTATCATTATTGTGTGTGTGTGTGAGGGGGGGTGGCACCACCACCATGTATCCTGGGTCTCTCTGCAGTCAGTATTGGGGACATAACAAATAGTCACTCAGGAGTTTAAAGGGCTGGCTTGGAGGAAATGAAGGGACTCTTGGCTGGTGGCCATGTAGTGTGCTGAGGTAGATGGGGAAGAAAAAGTCAGATCAATCAAGCTGATTTTATGTTGCTGAAGGGATGGTCACTATGGCAGGGTCCCCATTGCAGCATAAATAGAGAGTGATTAAATCATATTTGCCGATATCCTGGCTACATGAAAAATCAACAGAATATTCTGGCATGGAAATTACCTAGTTAAAACCTTTGCATAGTGAGGTAATATGGGATTGCAGGTATCCTGGCTACCTATTCCGGGAGGGAGCAGCCATGTTGGCTTAACAGGGTGGCAGGGCTGGCATAGAGGGGCGTGGCCGGGGACATTACATGCCATTTTGGAGTGGGGCTAGGGGCGGAGTCACGCACTAACATCATTTTTGCCCCGCTTCCGCTACACAATGCCGAGATTTCTGGTGATGTTATGATGATGCGACTCATTGAGAATCGCGTCATCAGCCCCCCCACTGCGGGTGTTAGGGGCTGCATTGTGGGGGGAAACTGGAGGGGCCAGGAGGCTTGCCTACTTTTCCGGGGGCCCAGGAGTGGCACCCGATTTTCGGGAGGCTCCCGACCAAATTGGGAGAGTAGGCATGTATGGATTAAGGACCTGATTCAGAGCCGCTCGCTAGATGCGATCACTTGCCCCCAGCATATGCAAATTCAGCTAAGTGACGACATGGCAGGCGATCGCACGGTAAGGCATAAGCACGCCCACTATGTCTTGGCGAGCGAGCACTTTGTGTATGTATGTAGGCGCCCATTAGCGTGTCTTGAGACGCCCAGTAGCACACATCATCTCCAGGAAGTGTGTGTTAACATTGGTACTTCGTGGACCATCGGAAGCGATCGCAGCGCTTGTATTAGACTCTACCATCCCGCAAGCACTGCGAGCAGTTCAGTATAACATACAACCAAGTGACGTGTACGGTGACGCATCCTTGCTAATTATGCACACCCACAAAACTCCGTTATGACGGCCAGACACGCCTGCGCTCCCCCATTCACAAGCACCTTCCCCAGTTACCAGCCAGAAACAGCAAAATCTGACACTCAAAGTAGCGGCCTGTCTGTGTGCTACAAGCGCCCGAATCCCCATCGCAGAGACTGGCTTGCGCACGTTCATTGCAAATTTTACACATGCGCAGACAGGCGACTATCGGTCAGTGCGAGCAGCCACAGCTTAGCAAGCAGGTCTGAATCAGGTCCTAAGTCCAGAAACGATTTCTTTGTATATTTTTTTCCAACAAGATGACTCAAAAAGGAGGTTATAATAGAATAATAATTGACAAGGAGAATACTGACTTTGTTTAAACTGTGCGAATAAATGTACCACATCATAGTATGGAGAGGTCTTAAATATTATTTAAGTATGTATTTAGACTAAACAAATGCACTTATATCAAATTGCATTATTATTACTACAGGTTGAGTCTCTGATATCCAAAATGCTTGGCAGAAGGGGTATTTTGGATAACGGAATACTCCGTATTTTGGAATATTTGCACATCATAATGAGATATCTTGGGAATGGGACACAAATATACACACAGAATGCATTTATGTATTATATACACCTTATACATACAGTCTGCAGGTAATTTTATACAATATTTTCAATATTTTTGTGGCTCAAACAGAGTTAGTGTACATAAATAAAATTCAGTAATGTTTCATATTCATATACACCTTATACACAGAGCCTGAAGGTAATTTTATACAATATTTTTAATAATTTATGCCTTAGACAAAGTTTGTATACACTGAACCATCACAAATCAAAGGTTTCATTATCTCAGTCAAGCCAAAAAAAATTCCGTATTTCGGAATATTTGGATATGGGAGACTCAACCTGTACTACCATTATTAATGCGCCCCTTAGCTCATGATGACTATTGTCACTATGTCTGTGATGCGATGTTGGCAAAGAGCCAAGGATTGCGACAGGTCACTGAATGGAGCACGGGGCTGGACCAACGGGACCTGTCCCATGTTCCCGATGGCCCAATCAGCTGCTGCTCCTAAGGTGCAAGCAGAATTCCACATTAACTAATGGGCTAGTCGTGGTGTTACTGCATGTATCAGGAATGAGTCCTGCATGATCGCACGCTGCCCCTTCTATGCCTCTGCCTGATTGACAGAGGCATTTAAAGGGCAGTGCGAGGGCGAGGATGGCCGGCGTGTCCGCCCAATTTTCCAGGAGTGTTAAGGCCAGGGGCAGCGTTCGCAGACGCAGTCTCCTGGCTTCGCAATTTGGCCAGCCTGAGTAAGCTGAGGCTTACTCACCTGGCTGGCTGCCCGGTGACATCTAAATCGAGACCGAGGATTGCGATGGTGATCCCATCCTATAACCTTGGTCGCAGTGCTGGGATCGCAAATGCAGCAGGGGTCTCATACACCTCCTGCTGCATTTAAAAATTTACAAGGATGGAATTGCAAAGCTGCTTATGTGCAGCTTTGCAATTCCATCCCAAGCTGAATCACCCCCTTAGTCGTAATAAGGTGCATCACCCTGGTTAAGTGCTGGGCATGATGCAGTCAATTGAATAGCTCCGGGCACATAACCTTATATTTCACCCTATATTTTATGTAAATGTAATTAAATGGAAGTGCAAATATTGATAGCCAGTGAATACATTTTTTAAATAAAATGGAATACATACACAACTTGGAGTAATAGAAATTATATATACTGTAAATTACAAGAAAAAATATATGAATTTGGTGAGTACAAATACAGGTACAATTTCTTCCAATTAATAAACAGAACAACCAGTGGCATCTCTCACCATGGTGACACCCGGTACAGGTAGGATTGTAGTGCAAAAGGATGCATGACCTCGCGGGTAGGAGGCGTGGCCTCGTGGCCTGAACCCCGTTTTAGTCACTCCAGGGGTCCCGGAGATGCGGACTGCCCCCGGGGACCAGTCTGTGTTCAGTGCCGTTCTCCCTCACTATGTCAGGAGCCGAGTCTGCATGTAATGCTATGGTGCAGCACCCGGCTCCTGTCACTGAGGAGTCAGCACTGTAGTGTCACCCCTCGGTGGGTGAGACCCGGGTGCGGCCCGCACCACGCACACCATCCTTCTGATGCCACTGAGAACAACTATCTAATTTAAAATATTTTGCAACATAATTTTAAGGGGACTCTAATAAGAATTAATTGCATATTTTATTTTAACACATATTACTTCAAATTTAGATTCTGGCGCTTCTATATAGAAATATTCTTACTGCTCGCTTTTCTTTAGTCTGAGTAATTGTCAGTAGCAACAACCAGTGGGGTTACTAGAGAGAAATCCCTGGTGTGACAACTGCAAATGCCCATCAGTGGATATCTATAGGAATATCTTTAATAGTTATTTCTCTAAGGTACATGATACATGTGACAGAGATTGCAATGCATTAACATAATTTAAGCATGACTAATCTGCATGTCTGATATTTTACTTTGATAATGATATAGCTGGATTGTTAATTACACATTATTAAAAAATACCAGACCTGCCACTGTTTCACAATATGACATCTTGCAATTCTAGTTCAGATTAATATCGGTAATAATTAATTACCAGAAAAATATCACATGTTAGCAATGTAAGCATTTAATTCCTGACATAACTAAGATAACCATTACTGTGGCACTTGTGTCTCAGTCACGAATTCTGTTTACATTTATTTAATGTGTACTTCTAATATTTCCATAATTCAGCCTCATAATATAATTAATAAATGGTAATTCAAATACTATGGAATTGTTACTGTATTTATGCCTAAAATTAATTGGACAGCTTCCTGTCTAGCTTTATTCACCATACCTGTTCTAGTACCTTGTATTGAAGTAAGCCATTTGATATGTGCAAACTGACTGTAAAGCTATGAACAGACTGATATATATATATAGTATATACTGTAATGATCTATGTAGAAAAATGAAATTAGCAATAACCATTGCTTCATGCTATTAACCATAGGCTCTCATGATAGTACAAAATACTGCATCTATTTTATTTAAAGCACTGACATTACCCATTGACTATTAGAAGTATCACTTATTTTCAAATATTCTCTATATTGATAAAAAAATACCTAAATTACAGCTAGAAAGTGCCTAAATGTAAATCATTTGTATAATGATTCTTTTCTGACAATGCCATGGGAAAATGGTGTTTCAAGAACAGGGAGTACCACCTTGCTAGTTGCTACGTGATTAATAGGTTCCCCCGATATGGTTATCATGGCTGGTAACCTCATTATTGCATAGGGCAAATAGAAAACTAGCCTTTTTTCCATTGAATACAAATGTTTTCTTCAGCAAAAAATCTTTTTGCAGATAAACCAGCGATTATTTTCAAAATATAAAACAACCTTTCAAGGATAGTCTGCTGCTCATGGGCAAATACTTTGTGCTTGATAAAATTAGCCAACCAGTCCCTGATTTTAAAGCAAGTGTGACATGTTTAACTGAATAATGAGGACTGCATATTTGGGTAACAATGGTTTCTCCTCATAGTGGAATCTGTTAGTGTCACTCAATGCAGGATCTAACAGGGGTGATCAATAAGCGTCCCTCCAGCTGTTGTTGAACTACAGACCCCAGCATGCATTGCAACAGTTTAAGCAAGGCCAAATAGAAAAACGGTGGCAGGACATGCTGGGATCAGCTGGGGGCCGCTTATTATCCACCCCTAAATTCTAGAATGATATGTGTAAGTACAGTCTACAGTGTATGGAAGCAGGCCCGGATTTCCCACAAGGCAACCTAGGCACTCGCCTAGGGCCCCATGAGTAATAAGGGGCCCGTGGATGGGCCCCTTTTGACTCGCAGGGCCCTAGACCGGCCCCTTTTCAACTACTCTAATATAGATTGAATTATGTAGGATTTATTTTTTATGGTAGATGGTGTCTGGGAAGTGGACAGGACTGCCTTATATTACAAGCATATAGTAATATACGTTATGATGATCATGATATTATTAGTATTATTAGTACATCAAACTAGGATGATGGTATTTTCATGTTAGGTACTTGTAATATACTATACGCTAATGCAGTCCTGTCCACTCCCCACCTACAATTACATATATAAATCCTATAGTGTACTTTTAAAAAAAAAGGGGGAGGTGTAATGCTGATGACTCATTGTACTCAGCTGAGCACAGTCACAAACAATACTGGGCATGGCCACACCACAACCGACACTGCAGATGGCACCTCGCAGCTACCTTCTAATCCTTAGCACTTCTCAGGCTTATATGATGTATTCAATGGATAATGAGGAGTAAAACCTTAGGGTATTAGGTTTAGTTTGGGTTATGGCATTAGGGGTAAGGTATTAGGGTTGGTGTATCAGTTTGGGTTAGGGTATTAGGGTCAGATTAGGTGTTTGAATTAGGGTATTAGGGATGGTGTAGGGTTTAGCGGTTAGGGTATTAGGGTTAGAGGTTATGGTTAGGGTCAGGTTTGAGCTTAAGGTTGAGTTAGGGTCAGGATTAGGGTAGGGATGCTTTGCATGAATCAGGAATGCAAATAAAGTGCTATGGATTGTTTGAGGTAGGGGGGCCCCAAACTGGTATCTTGCCTAGGGCCCCATGAGGTCTAAATTCGGCTCTGCATGGAAGTTCAGCATACCAGCACTGGAAGGTTTTTACTTACTGTAGTAAGTTAATGGTTATGTCTGTGCATTTATTGTGTTACTCAAATATCACTAAACCTTATACTGTATATAATGAGCAACATTACCCATTCTTGTTTACAATGACCATAAAGTCTTGGCACAACTAATTTGATCTGACTGGTCTGTTTAGTACAGTATGTACATGACAGGTGTGTAACATTTGAAACAACATATTTCTGAAACAACCACACCTAGATCTGATTGGGACATAATATGTATTTTGTTTTTACTAGTATTGCCAAAACCTGTTTAGCACTTACATTTGTAGCATTATCTCTAACTTATTACTGATTCTTTTATAGATCATTATCCCTAGCTTTATTACTAATAAGTTAGACTTAATTTGCTTATATTGAGATCTACAGCATTGCTCAGATCACGCAAGAACATATAACATTTTTTTTTAGCATCAAATGCTTAGAAATCATAAATACTCCCAAAACTGTACTTATGACTGTACCCTTTTAAATGTACAAATACTTTCTGTACAACCGCAAAAGTGCCACTCCTAGGAAAATCTGCAGACTGAATCTAAATTTTTGAAGAAAGAAAGGGGCGTGGTGAAATCTGTGAGGCCTGACCATGCCCGATCCGGAAAACAAAAAATGAAAAATACTTCCCTGTTCCGTAAGCTGAAAGGAGGACACTTAACCCCCTCAGCAGCTGTTCCAGGCCCCTCTACCAAGCCTGGATAATCAGTACCCAACCCCTTCTGGGCTCCCCATGGAGGCATCAATAAGCCCCTAGACAGATGAGGAACCAGAAAGCTCCTGGTCAGCCAAACTCAGGGCACTAGAGATCATCCCAGAAAACCCTCTTGAAGCAGCTGGGGTGACACTGACCATTTGCATATGCACAGACCTAATTTATTAATGGCTCAACCATCAATGGATGTCCTCCAATGGCAGAAAGCCATCAACAGTTAAGACATCATTGGCATCTATAGTCTGAGTATGCATGGGTCTGATGAAGGCCGGTGCTCAGTTCCCTGCCCCCCCCCCCCACGAGAGGTACTACCGTGCATGTTCCACTCTCTCATACCTCTGCACAATTATATTGGTGCTGCACCCCAGTTCTGTGCAGTGGAGGCCAAAACAGTCTACAAATGTAGTAGCTATTAGCTTAGGGCCTGATTCAGACCAGAACATTTTACTTATGCACATGCGTTCCAATAGTCATGGGGGGTGACTGGTGGTGTGGTGTGTTGAGGTTGTGCCGGTGTCAGTTCCTCTGACCCCAGCGGCCAAATTCGAACAGACATTTTGAGAAACCATAGGGTTGCTCAGAAGTCTGATGGTGTGGCCGATGTATGCTTGATTGTACGCATTTGTGCGCTCCGTGGCAGATTAGAGCTGCAGCCGGTGGCAGTCATAATAGACAGCAGCATTAGCATATTTTCGCACTAGCGGCTGCAAGAAAAATCACAGCTGCTACTACTTTGCGTTCACCTCTGAATCACCCCCTTAGTCATTACGCCTACAGATCCTGTCTGGATGCAGATGATGGACGCTTGCAGTACATTATACTGTAGTTTGAGTTTGTGGTGGGTTTGGTTGAGGATAGATTGATTGTTATTGCTTTGCGCTTTATTGTCTCCTTGCTCTTTTTCAACTTCTTTCCTTCTTTCAGCATGTAGACAGGATAACACTTTTTGGAAAATAATGTGCGACAGCTTTCATTAATTTTCTGTTCATCTAACTACAGTACAAAGACCAGCATTATATGATATTGTGGAGAACAGGCACTGGGCCTAATACTATGCTGTCATAGTACACAAACACCTGATATTTTTCTCTTCTGCTCATGCGTCTTAGTCGCATTGCGCACTTGTCCCAATTTTGTACGTACAGAGCTGCAGAACAGTTTTGGACACACAGTAGTAGAAATGTAAGGGACGTTCCTGGTCTGTGACTTCGAGGTAACAGGGGGGTGCCTATAAAGAGGCACGGAGATGCTGCGTCTAATGGGAGTCTCATGGGCGTGTAGCTGAAAGTGGTTGCGTGCACAGGTGCTAAATCACTCACATAGGAGGCCATACTCAGACAGAGACACTGCACTTGCCATAGGGCTGGTGCAAGTTTTGACGGTGCGACTGATGGGATGTCTAAAGACGTAGCAGGCGATAATGCAGCAGCTATAGGTTCTGCGAGTGGGCGCCTCAGCCCTTGCACACTCGGACACACAGACGTGCACCAGGTAAGACCTTTATAGCGGCATTAGCATAAAGACGCAGATAGATGTTACTGCTGCAAAAGATGCAACTGTGGCTGCATTCAAAAGCACCATATTAAGGCAGTCATACCTTCTTTATGTCCTTTGCCATGAACATCTTGCAATGATCTTTTGTCTGTACTTCAGTGTCATTGTAAAAATGTAAAACAGTCCCTGGTGAGAGCCCATTCATTTCTGCTTATTGTGAGTGATTTAATCGCTATTGCAGCAATGTATATAAATCGTGTCCTTGTCCTGCACTGTAATGTACTGCAAGTTACTTCTTTCTTGTTCACTTATTAGTTCTATGTACTATGTAAGGCGCTGCGGAACACTTGTGGCACCATATAAATAAAGGTTAATAATAATAATAATAATAATAATAATAATAATTTCTACCCAACTGTGACATTCTGCTGACTTGTAAAAGTTATCTCAAAGTACTACTTACTATTATTGTGCATTTACATCAGATTCACCCTCATTCATCCTTTATACAACTCATGACATTAATTGGATGTGCTAGGCCTGTTTTTATGTAAAGTGCTATAATTTCACATTCAGGGCCTCATTTATCAATGAGTTTTATCATTCACAACAAGTGATAAAACTTGTTGCGTATAATAATGGTGCTGCAGCCAATCAGCTCCTAACTGTCATCTGTTTGAAAAATGACAGTTGGGAGCTGATTGGCTGGAGCACCATTTATCATATGCAGAGAGTTTTATCACTCACTGATAAATGAGGCACTAAAGTGGGAATGTTAATGAGCTACAGCTCTAAAATAAATCTAAGTCTGCGGATAGCTTTTAGATCTGGAATATCTAAAAAATCAAGCAAATAATGAAGATCAAGAGTCTATCTTGACCCATCTACTGTTATTTTACATCCAAAACACATAGATTGTAGTCACGGTTTTACTTATTCGCTTAATTGTAGTGGAAAAGAGTGGGTCATTACAAATATGGGCCCTGATTCAGCGGTGGATGCAGTGTTGATGTTAGATGCAAGCGGTCAATGTTTTCAGTCTTTGATGCGTCCGAGACGCACTGTGCATGTGTCCCGATGGTTACTGTGGCACAAATTGGACATAGGGAGAGGCAATTTCAGTGGGAGTTCTTGGGTAGTAAGTAACAGGGTGGGGGGGTAACTAGTCAGAGGTGGCGTGTCACAGTCAGCAACAGCTTACAGTAATGGCATGTACAGCAGATGCACATTATGTTTGCTCCTTGGAGATGCGTTGGTTTGAAATACAGTACAAACTTACTGATAAATTCTGCCACAACAGAAATCAGATACAGTATTCTAGATGATGATGTCAAGCTTATATACACGGGGGCGCCGAGAGGGGGGGAGCGGGTACAATTTACCCGGGCTTCCAGAGGGGCCCGGCGGGGGCCTGGGTCTGGCCCCGCTCCCGCCTCCCTTCCTCCCTCCCTCGAGGCACAAAGCACACAGCGTGTGGGAGATTGCTTGCTAAGCAGCACCCACAGCAATCTCCTATGCATGAGAGGGGGAGCGATCACACTGATCGCACCCCCCCCTGGTCTTGCGCCGAGCTGAGGGGCTCACAGCGCCAAGTCCCCGGCGTGCAGAGCCGCTACGCAGCACTGCAAAAGTATGTTTTTTGTTTTGTTTTTCAAGGGGGCGTGGCCACGTCTCCCGCAATTAGGCCACACCGCCTCTTTACCAGGGCCCCACGGCGCTCTCTAAACCCCTGTATATACAAATGCACACAGTGGACTCCCTCTAACTGGAACCCTAAGAGAAGCTAGAAGTACCTATAGTCCTATACCATATCTGGGACATCGGATGTTAGATGATAATGGCAGCAGCAGGCCAGAAAGACAAAAAAAGTGGATAATTAAAAAAGAAACAGTGCATGTGACACTTGATACTTTTTAGGTGAATGGGTAGTCTTCTCACAAATCATTCAGTAACAAATTATACAATTACACATACAGTATAAGAAGAAAAACAAATCATATATAGGCAGCGATTCAATTCAAAGCAATTCAATTCAAAGCGATGCTGAATAGCCCTTGGAGGGAGCTCCCGAAGCTAATCAATTCAGCGATATGTTTAACTTTGTCAGGAAGCTGTTTAGCCAGAGAATTCCGGTTCTCTCGACTTAACCTGGGTATTTAGTCGTGAGAACCGGCATTCTCTGACTAAAGTGCCAGCTGTTAGCGCCACGCTAAGCAGGAAAACAGCAGCGCGGATGCGAGGCTGTTAGCGCCGCGCTAAGCTGGTAAACAGCTGCTCAGCGGGCACTTTAGTCGGTTTTCTCCTCGTACCCTCAGGAGGGTGCAAGGAGAAATCCTTTAGTCGGACCAAACAGCACACTGAATTGAATAGCTCTGGGAGCTCCCTCCCCAGGGATATTCAGCATCGCTTTGAATTGAATCCCGGCCATAGTGTATTATAACATAAAACTGTCCATCCTATTGTGTAATGAAAAGAATTGGGTGTAATTATCTTTCTTCCAGAGGGAGGGGAAATAGAGTATCCAAAAGCCAGATGCTATATACTGTATACCCTTATTTCAAATGAATACAAGAAAAGCCCATCAAGGTATCTTGTAAGTTTCCACATCAGCTCTTTCGCTATTGGATGATAACACCAGGCATATGGAAACAAATTAATAAAACATATAGTACAACACTGCCAATATGTAGATCAAGAAAAAAAAACTATTTAATTATAGAAACTCACATGAGCAAATAAAAAAGCAGCATATGAAATACATAAATGAATAAATCCCCCTCCGGACAGATCTGAGCAGTCTTTCACATTGTCAAAAGACTCATACTGAGAATGTGACATGGCGCATGCGTACAGTGTCAGTTCCGGAGGCAGACGGAGGGTTGTGACGTCTTTGTGAGAATTGTTTTGGGTGCACATGATGGGGGACACCACAGCCAGTGATGTCACAAGACGGGTGCTCCTCCACAGTGATAGGAGCCAGGTGCTGCACTGTAGCATTACTTACAGCACTCGGCTTCTGACACAGCAAGGGAGCTGGCACTTTACACAGGAAGGTCCCCGGGGGCAGTCTGCATCTCCGGACACCCAGTGTGACTAACACTGATGCCGCACCCCTTTTAATCGGCACTACTATCTCCTCTGCTGGGTTCGCCCCGGGTGTCACCAGGTTGAGAGACGCCACTGACTACAGCACATGCTGTCTCTTATACTGGAAGGATAACACAGTAGTTAGATCCAGTCAGCGGCAGACTGCAGGCAGCGTCTACGCGGGAGTGAAAGCGGGAGCCCTGACGGTGTGCAGCAGTGCCCAGCATGAACAGAGATAAGTACTGCACAGGGGAGTGAGGCCTGTGCTACACTGGGAGGGGTCACCAGTACTCCCAGTGTAGCACAGGCCTCACTCCTCTGTGCATAAGGACATACTTGCCTACTTTTGAAAAAGCATTTCAGGGAGATTATAAAAGCACCACCTATGAGCATGGCGGTAAAGTGGAGTGTATTGCTACAGTACATCTATTATTATTATTATTATCAGTTATTTATATAGCGCACACATATTCCGCAGCGCTTTACAGAGAATATTTGGCCATTCACATCAGTCCCTGCCCCAGTGGAGCTTACAATCTATGTTCCCTATCACGTACACACACTAGGGTTAATTTGTGTTGGGAGCCAATTCACCTAGCAGTATATTTTTGGAGTGTGGGAGGAAACCCACGCAAGCACAGGGAGAATATACAAACTCCACACAGGGAGGGCCATGGTGGGAATTGAACCCATGACCTCAGTGCTGTGAGGCAGTAACGCTAACCATTACACCGTCTGTGCTGCCCAAGAGGAGTGCCATAAAATTGATTTGCATCCAAATATAAATGAGCCCCAAAGCAGTTAGTAAGATATACATGTTGATGAAAACACACATAAGAGGCACTACATAAGGGGCATTACTGGGGCACTACATAAAGGGGCACTTCTGGGGGTACTGCATAAGGGGCTCTAATACACGGGCATTGCATAATGGGCTCTAATACAGGGGGCATTGCATAATAGGCACAACTTCAGGGGAATTGCATAAGGGGCTCTATTATAAGGGGCATTGCATAAGGGGCTGTAAAACAGAGGGCATTGCATAATGGGCTCTAATACAGGGGGCATTGCATAATGGGCTCTAATTCAGGGGGCACTGCATCAGGGGCACAACTACAGGGGGCATTGCATAAGGGGCACTACTACAGGGGGAACTGCATAATGGGCACAACTACAGGGGGCATTGCATAAGCGGCACTACTACCAGAGCCGGCCCGACCTGTGCATTGTAATGTGAATATGGGACATTACTATGTGGTGTAATGTGAGTAAGATTGTGCTGCTGTGTGGAGTAATTTGAATTGGGGATACTATGTGTGATTTCGGCAAGACAGACCCCTTGACCCTTGCTGCGAGGTCACCCCTGTCCTAACCTAATCCTAATGGCAACCTAATGGTGACCTGATGGCTTGCTAAAGTGTTTTTTATTTAAAACACAGTACCTCACAGTGCTCCAGCCCACAGTCCTACACCCTCTCCCACTGGTCTTCTGTGTGAAATGGTGCCCAATCACGAGGTAGGGACCTTTATATGCAATCCAAAACACATGAGAGATGGCGCTGGGAATATGACGTTTTGCCTCGTTTTGGGATCCGAAGTTGGTGGGAAGAACCCAGCCGGGAATCAGAATCACTTCTTTACCTTAAGTTCGGATGTGTACGAATCCGCACATCTCTAATAAAATTATGCAGAAACTGCAATTTCTAGATAATTTTTGCAAAATAAAAAAGCTTAATAAATATGCCCCTTAGTCTTACCTTTATTTTGCAAATTTTGTTTTCATGTTTCTTATCTTATATATTGTAGGTCTTGTGATATTGTTCTAAGGTTGGGGTGTGTTTATTTCAAATTACTTTTATCACAGGGCTGCTTTAACTTGGTGGAACTTGTATAATATTATAACGGATGCTGAAAGAATGGAATTTTTTGTGACAGGTAATGACCTCCCATGCCGTTGATTCTTGATTGACAATATGAGTGAAGCCAGAAGGATCTCCTTCCCCTTTTTTTCTTTTCGTTTTCTTTGCTATTGTAGAACACTCCTTATTGTTAGTAGACAACATTGCATTTACAGTGTAAGAGGATTATACATTGGGCTGCTAGTAGTAGCACCAATGTAGGCTGATCATACCTGGATGATACCCTCAATTATCCATATTCTTCACTTTACTTACATGTCATTGTCTTATTTGGTAGGAGTAATCTCTATAGTAGAGGTTCCCAAATGTGGTGCTCAAGGCTCCCCAACAGTTCAGGTTTTCTAGAAATACATGTTTGAGCCAGTGGCGGAACTCCCGGAGACAATGGAGTCATTTGCCGCCGGGCGTCAGCCCTGAAGGGGGCACCTGGCTCCATTGTCCCCGGGAGCTGCATGGAGAAGGAGCGCCGCTGATCGGCGCTCCACCTCCATTGGCGTAACTACGGAGGGTGCAAGGGGTGCGGTCGCACCCCCTGCACCCTCCATTTGCCGGGCGCCCGCTGAGTGTGTTACCAGCGGGCGCCCGGCTCCTATTCAAACCCCCGGCGGCAGCCGGAGGACGGAGCTCCCTCCGTCTTCCGGGTCCCGCAGTGTACTATGGGAGTGACGTCATAACGTCACTCCCATAGTGCCGAGGAGCGGACGCCGGGGACGGAACTCAGGAGTGAGCTCCGTCTTCCGGGTCCCGCAGTGCACTATGGGAGTGACGTAATGATGCCGGGAATGGACGGCAGCAGCACTGGAGCGGGGATAAAGGTAAATGTTTGTTTGGTTTTTTTGTGTGTGTGCGCGCGCGCGGTGGGGGCCATCACTACTGGGGGCAACTACAGGGTGCTCACTACTTGGGGCAACTACAGGGGCCTCACTACTGGGGGCAACTACAGGCTGCTCACTACTGGGGGCAACTACAGGGTGCTCACTACTTGGGGCAACTACAGGGGCCTCACTACTGGGGGTATCTACAGGGGCCTCACTACTGGGGGTAACTACAGGGGCCTCACTACTGGGGGCAACTACAGGCTGCTCACTACTGGGGGCAACTACAGGGACCTCACTACTGGGGGCAACTACTGGGGGCTCACTACAGGGGTCTCACTACAGGGGCATCACTACAGGGGCCTCACTACTGGGGGCTCACTACAGGGGCCTCACTACAGGGGTCTCACTACTGGGGTCTCACTACTGGGGGCAACTACAAGAGGCTCACTACTGGGGGCAACTACAGGGACTCACTACTGGGGGCAACTGCAGGGGCCTCACTACAGGGGCCTCACTACTGGGGGCAACTACAGGGGCCTCACTACTGGAGGCAACTACAGGGGGCTTACTACTGGGGGCAACTACAGGGGCTCACTACTGGGGGCAACTACCGGGGGCTCACTACTGGAGGTACTGCATAGGGGGACCATTACTGGGGAGCACTACATAGGTGGGCACTGCATAGGGGCACCATTACTGGGGGCATTATATAAAAGGAACTGCAGAAGGGTTGCGGCGGCAGCTGGGGCTGGCATAGGTGCTGGGGGTGGTACATTTTAGTTTGGGGGGGGGGCACCAACATTTATCTTGCCTCCGGGCACCTGGGATGAAGTTACGCCACTGGTTTGAGCATAGGTTTTTAAATCAAATTGACTGAGGTACTAATTAAGTCACTTGCGGTCAACCATGAATATCCTTAAACCCTGGACTGTTAGGGTGCCTTGAAGACCGAGTTTGGGTAGCTCTGCTCTATAGCAAATAACTGCATTTTGTACTGAAGAATTATGAATGTAATGAAAATAAGCTTTGCTAACAAAACAAGTAAGCGTTTCTTTGGTAAACATTATATTATTATTTTTATCATACATTTTTATTTATAAGGTACTACAAAGTGTCTGGAGTGCAGTACAAAAGGGTACACATAAAAACATTGTAAAATAACAAAGCACTAGTACAATACACAACAGCTGTACATAACGTAAGTACATAGCAAAGAATACAAAACATTGCTGCAGTATAACATCACAGACTGGGTTATAGTAATACAACATCGGCGAGGGGAGTACATCTGTAGCTCGATTTGAAAGTGCAAGCAGTGTGGACTCATAGGGGTGGGGGAGTAAATTCAGTAGTCAGTGTTTCTATACCCAATGTATGGGCAAGCAAATTTACTGAAGGAGAAAACGAGAAAAGAGGGTGGAACACTGGAGACATGGATAGAGCTAGAGGGAGAACAATAGGGAAGAGGGCCTTGTCTGTAAAGCTGTGTACACACTGATAAATACAATATATTGACCGTTCCATTGAATGGCCGATATAACTATAGTGCATTGGCTGGTGTGTACACACAATGGACCTCATTCAGAGTCGGTCGTTGCGGTCGCTGGCTCGTACACCACTGATGTTCGCTAAACTGCGCATGCGTAAAATTCGCAATGCGCGTGTGCAAACTAGCTATTACGATCAGAAATTGTTCTCTCCTTCAACTTGGCCAGGTCGTTAGTTTGAGTGACAGGATGAGGCGTTTGTGGGTGGTAACAGGGGAAGGTGCTTGTGAACGGGGGAGTGGAGATCCGAATGCAGGCGTGCCTAATTATGCGAACGGCGTTTTATGGGAGTGCATAATTAACTAAGTAGTGTCATGGCACACGTGACATGGGAAGTTTTTACACTGACTTGATCGTAGTGCTTAAGAGAGGGTATGGTCAACCTTAAGCTCTACGAGCAGCTCCGGTGGTCTCGATTAATCCTTATATGCCTGGAGATGACGTGTAATGCGAACGAGAAAGGGGCGTATTTTTAGTCTTATGGCCGCATCCTCCCCTCGCTCGTCCAGCTAACGATCCCATCTTAACAACGCAACTTGCGAGCGCTTTATTTGCATATCCGGCCCCTTTTACCTTATGACCGTGCGGCCGCAACGACCGACTCTGAATGAGGTCCAATATGTCTGTGAACGACGTTGTTCACAGACATATCGGATTAGGCCTGCAAGCACAGCCGATGCCGATATATCTGCTGGTGTGTACGGGTGACCCGCCGATCGCCTGTACACTTGCTGCAGGGACCCAGTGGTGATTGACATTTCAATTGTGCGGGCAATTTAAATGCCTTCGCGGTTGTGATGTCAGCACTGACAGCATGGACACACATCGGCAGAACTATTGGTAAGTGTGTATGACAACCAAACGTTAGATAGGTTGGCAGGTCCATCGACCTAGTGTGTACCCAGCTTTAGAGCTCACATACTTACAAGAGGGGATGATACTGAGTATCTCACTAAAAGAAGAGATTTGATTACCTAATGTTAAGGATTATATATATTGTGGTACCAATTTGCCATATACAAATCTTGCAGAGTGACTGTCCACTGCTTCATTCTACTGTCATAGACTCCTCTTCCTCTGCATCCTTTTCTGCCACCTCTATACTGTGAAATCCCTTAATGGCAGTAAAGTGTTTGGAAGTAAAATCCACCATGAGCTGTCTTGCTCCACTTTGGTACGGATTAATATTCACCACTACTGTGCGTGTTTCATTGGGGTTCAACTTTGGAACTCTGCAGAAAAAATGAAATGTTTACGCTTAGTACTTTTTATTGGACTGTAATTTATCAATAAGTACTATAAAATGATTCCTTGTTGGCAGGTCAAAATATAATATAGGAGTAAAAGAATAGAGGAAGCTGACCCTTATGCAATCCTAGCCACTCTGAAACTGAAAGCTGAGACAGAGAAATTGCTGTTATTCATTCAAATCTCCTAATGTAGTGAATATGGGACCTTGCAAGAAATCCTCAGAATACGGCTGTTTTTTGGAACACGCACAAAATGTAAGCATCCCCAGTATGTACTGTATGTAAGGGGCACCACCGCAGATATCAGAGTTGTGGTTCCCCCAAATCTATAGAGGCTGCTATATAGTGAGATTTACCAAGCTCTGTGTGTGTTTCTTAATACATTAGGGCGAACCTTCACTTCTTATTAACACAATAAGCGACAACTAAGAGTTAATTTCTAATTTTCCAATATCAGCAACAGTTCGCAAAATGCACAATTTTTTAAACTGATTTCAGGAAATGTCAATTTCTGGGGTTTAATAGGTACAGTACATCTCTAATCAGCCAACACAGAAATCTGACATAATGGTGGAAGTTGTGACATTGCAGTGAGATAGTACTTAGGTTTTTAAATGGGCAGACTATAGGGCATGTTTTTAAAAAATTGCGGGCAGCCACTGAAAATTAAGTATCCTTATCGCCGCATATCACAACAATAAGGATACTTTAATAGGAAAATGTGCCATTGTAAGTCACCTGTACACGGGCTCCAATAAGAGTCCATACCAGTGATTAGTAAGAAGAAAAGTGATCGAATTCACAATCACTTTACTGACAGGTTTGCAGCCCAGCTGGGCAACTGCTCCTGCACAGCTATCCAGTTGCTCACGTGCAATGCACAAATCTCACGATTAACATCAGAAGCTCCTGACTATTGCAATATCCCTCTTTGGCAGGGCTAACGCCATCTGATGATCCGCAAAGTGCAGCTTGTTATATACCATCCCCATAGAAGATTATGGGGATGGCTCCTGCGAGGGCTGGTGGACGGAAAACAGGAGATACCTCCAATATCTCCTGCTTTCTATGGGATACTTAAATTGCTCTCAAACATGCAGAAACAGAAGGACAGAATGACTTGATATAATAGCCCTGTTGAATGAATGTCTAGTTAGAGTTGGATTACTCAAGAAAAGACAGGTAATAGGTTTAACGCAGATGGATCAATCCTCTAGGATTTCATACTGCTAAGAGATCAATTTGATGTTCATAATACTTGCTTGTAGTGGTGCAGGTGATGTATTGTTATTTAAAGCTCTTACATATACAGTAAATTTACTTTTTAGAACATCTGCCTCTTGCATGTAATGTATACCTTTATATATAGTATTAAGCAGCTACAACAGCACTTGTTCAATCAATGTTTCTATGGTAACTAAACGCTTTATACACTAATGTGATACATGTTTTATAATATCATACATCAATAACCAAAAACATACCTACTGTAGTTATGATTATGAAGACACCGTCCTCTGCTGTATTGTACACATACTACATTCCTGATTTGTGACTGATAACTATGTAGCAATCTTGCCTCCTACATCACAAAATTACTTACTTTCTCTTTAACTTTTTCCTGATTAAGCCACTGCCCTCTAGGCTTAAGACCCCATCATTTAGGAAAGTAGACAATGGATTTGTATATGTGATTTCAACTTCAAGAGGGTAATTTACAGATGCGTAACTGTACACCTATACAAGAAAAATATAGTCTAAGAAAATGCAAATCATTTGTAATTCATTTAATAACATTTATATAAGTAATCATGTTTTCTTCTGTTCCCTGCTGTGAGCTTTAAGGTGAGTGGGAGCAATATAGACATGTACTCCACAGAAACAAGTCAGCCATGACCAGAGCAGTAACTAGACTTTTTGGTGCCCTGTGCTAGAAGAGCATTGGCATCCCCCCCTCCCCTATTCAAATAGGGACATACAGTAAGACACGCATCTGAAAAAGGGCCATAGCCTCATGCGGAAGAGCCAGGGTAGAGATAGGGGAGGCCAGGAAATGCTGGGGATAAAAGAGGAAGCTACAAGTGAGAATGATAATAAACAGAAAATTGACAGGCCCGAACAGTGCCCGCTGCCCTGCAGTGCCCTGTGCCGTGGCCAGGGCCGCCTTCAGATATCGTGGGGCCCGGGACGGGCCAAATAGGCAGGGCCCACCCAGCCCCCATTATACAGAGCCTCACCCCCCTCCCCTTTCTCTGAGTAATCTCCCTCCCCCTCTGCACAACGAGGGGCCACACACTACTTTTCCCCTGTTAAATTTATAGTCACTGACAGGCTGGGCCGGGGTTCCGCTTCTACCAGCGCGCGGCCACCTGCGCTCACTACTATATCCTCTCCCTACCTCTCCAACTGCCCGCCGCTGCTGTGGTGCTTATGGCTGCCTGTGGGAGGCAGGCAGAGAGGATGCTCCCGGCTGCTTGATTGTGTTATTGGCTAGCAGCACAGAGCAGGCTGGGAGCATCCACTCTGCCTGCCTCCCACAGCCAGCAATATACACAGCAGCAGCCACGGGTGTTGGTGAGATAGTGAGAGGATATACTGCAGGAGTGGGCGCGGGTGGCCGAGCCTGTCAGTGATCGTAAGTTTAGCAAGGTGGAAGTAGTGGACAGGCGGTAGGAGGAGCGGGTGGGCGGGCCCCCAGAGTGTTTCGGGCCCGGGACCCATGCCCAGCAGTCCCCCCTGATGGCGGCCTTGGCCGTGGCACACGTCGCGCTACCCTAGTTACGGCCCTGGCCATGACCATGACCTCCTTGCTGCCAAATCCAAGGGCCACTACTCTCTGATAATTCTCCTTTATTCTATCTGCTGCTTTTGACACTGTGGACCATCCTCCACTCCTACAAATCCTTCACTCCCCTAGTGCCTGATACTACCCTCTCCTGGCTATCGTCCTACCTCTCTGACTGTTCTTTCTCTCTCTCCTCTTATGACTCCACTTCTACCCAACTTCCACAACTAGTACTGTAGGTGTTCCCCTGTTGAGATATTGCAACAGACTGAGTGATACAGTGAATAGAGATAAAGTACCAGCCAATCAGCTCCTGTCATTTTTCAAACAAGGTCTGCAACATGACAGTTAGGAGCTGATTGGTTGGTACTTAATCTTTCTCCATGGCTTCGTACATCTCCCCCCTGAGACTTAAGCTGGCTACACATTAGAATGATGTGTAGCCGGCCGATCCGATGGGCGACAGGACCCTGCATCAGCAAGTGCATACAAACTTGCACGACAGGTGACAGGACCCTGACGGGCGACAGGACCCTGCATCAGCAAGTGCATACAAACTTGCACGATGCAGGGTGCGAAATCGTGATGTAGGATGTCATGTTGCATTTGCCAGCATGGCATTGCATATGATATCTTCTAATTGACTGTGCAGCACTGCCAACCAGAACATATCGCATGTGATCATTGGAGCGTGCAAATTAGGCATACACACTTAACGATATGCCCGATTTGCCATTCCAATTTGCCCAGAAACAACAAATCGGCCCGATATTCTAGTGTGTACCCACCTTTAAAGTGTTTGAGTGATTACACTGGAGGGACAGCAGGTGGCGATGTTACATAATGTCTTAGTGTGTTGTCAGTCACTAACATAGTAATGTACTCTGGGCCTGATTCAGAGCCGGACGCTCTGACCAGAGCGCTCGCTCTGAATCAGGGTCCTCCTACCTCAACTTGGAGCGGCCTCTTGGACGCTCGCATAGCTGTGGGTTACCACCCACATCTATAGCGAGAGTCCATGATGATGGTCGCGATGGTCAAGACCATCGCGGCCATCGGGCTTGCGACGAGACCCTGTGGTAGGGTCTCGCTGCTGCAAGCCCTGGAGTGATTTTGGCTCTATCAGAGCCAAAATCACTCCCACTGACATCACTACTGATGTCAGTGGGGCTGGCTCCAGACGGTAGGCATTTCCATGGGAACGCCTCCGTCTGGCAGCCACGCCCCCAGCACGCCCACCAAAGGGGGCGTGCTGTCAGTCACCATCGACAGCACGCCCCCATTGGTGCGAGACCCCAAGCGACAGCTTGGCTCCCTCCGTCATACGCATGAGCATTAGGGCACCATCGACCCGCTTGCGAGCGTCCTGCGCTCGTGTGCGGGTCTGAATTAGCCACTCTCTTGTTACAGGAATCTCCCAGGAGAAGAAGATGATGTAGGGAAGTAATGTCTGTTGTTCGTGTTAACCTGTCATGTCTGTATGCTGTTAAACAAAACCAATTTATTATATAGTTTTACCACAAACAGAATTTCTCAGGATACCAGGATTTATGCATTGGAACCCATGTCTCCATCCCCTTGAAAACATACGGAGGTTCGTATACAGGGTCTGGTGGTCAAGGGGCCCCAGTGGTTACCTATTTGTTCTGTACCCATTATTGGGGTGTTTCACCATTGAAGTTTTATTATTGAAGTGTTTTTATTCCCTTTTATAAGGGTAAATTCATTAGCTGTTATTAATAAATCTCATATATTTTTAAGTACATGTCTATATTAATTAACCTTGTCCTTGTTCTGCAATATTTTGTACTTTAGGTCATGTTGGTTTTTTGTGTGTGTGTTTATACTGTTCCTGTTTATGTACGTTGTAGACGCTGTGGACCCTTGTGGTGCCATATAAAGGATAATAATAATGTACTACACAGTCATTTTTAAGCATCTGTAGTGATGGATATTAAAAGACTACGGTTGGTATTATGGCTGAATGTTTGCTGTGTAAATATAGACATTTCCATACAGTATATGCATATCACAATGTACCTATATCTCAATATGAGATGGTAAGCTTGCGAGCAGGGCCCTCTTACCTCTTTGTCTGTCTGTTAATTCCCAGTCTTGTTTTATCACTGTTTTGTTCCCAATTGTAAAGCGCAACAAAATACACTATATAAGTATCAGTTAATAAATGAAGAGGCGAGTGGATGAAAGGGTTAGGTTACATTTAGAATAAACTGAGATATTTACAGTTAAAGATAAATTTGACATGAAATGGACATAGCACTTTTATCCACAAAATATATCAGTAAATAGACTACTAACATTTAAAATAACATTGTTACTAAAATCCCTAGGTCATAACACCCTCATCCATTAAAAAAAGTAATTTTTCAGACAAATGTTACATAACACCTTCATTTTCTCACCTCTTCAAATAATAAAATAAATCTTAGACTTGCGGCTCCTTACTCTGTAGGAGAGGTGAAATGGTGGCAGGCAAACGTAATAAGAGTTCATTATTGTGTGTAACCATAAAGGCAGGTATCCACTTGCCGATTAAAATGAGCAACTGAACGATAACGATATCGTTATCTTTCAATCACTCATTAATCGTTCACCAATCTGGCATGAAAATGTCAGAAACGACCAGCAATGCGCACTCCCGCTGGTCGTTTCCGACATCAATCATCGCCTGAACATGCCGGTAACTCTGCCAATAACAACATATTGGCCATGTTCAGGGATGAGGGAGGGTGCCTGCACTGAATGACACATCGTTCAGAGGCCCTGATTCAGAGCCGGACGCTCTGACAGAGCGCTCGCTCCGAATCAGGGCCGTCCCTCTTACTTTTTGGAGTGGTCTCCTGGCCTTCGCATAGCTGTGGGTGATGGTCAAGACCATCGCGACCATCGGGCTTGCGACGAGACCCTTATGGTAGGGTCTCGTCTGCCGCAAGCCCTGGAGTGCTTTTGGCTCTATCAGAGCCAAAAGTACTCCCACTGACATCACTAGTGATGTCAGTGGGGCCGGCCCCAGACGGTAGGCGTTCCCATGGGAACGCCTCCATCTGGGCAGCCACGCCCGTGGCACGCCCACCAAAGGGGGCGTGCTGTCAATCACCATCAACAGCACGCCCCCTTTGGTGCGAGACCCATAATGACGGCTTGGCCGTCGTTATTTGGGTCTCACACATGCGCACGATGGAGCTGCATCCGTCGTGCGCATGCGCACTTGGGCAACATCGACCCGCTTGCGAGCGCTCAGCGCTCGCGAGCGGGTCTGAATCAGGCCCAGTGTAGGCACTACAGGGGATCAGGAACGACTGTACGATTACAATGTTGTAATTGTACTGTCGTTCCACTATCTGCTAGTGGATACTTTCCTTATGTTTAGCACACCCCCAAGAGATGTGACCTAATGAGATTGGGATGCATTCCCAGATACGTTTCTTAGGAGGTACATCTTTTGTGGCTACTTGAAGTCTGGGGTAAATTTACGTGGTGGTAATGATAATGATGGTGATGACAACTGATTGCTTGTTTGTGTGTTGACCCCTTCAGTTGATAGTACGTCATTCATTAGCATCAGGGCTAGATAGTGTCAAGCCATGAATGATTATTATTTATCATTTTCATTTTGACTACTGCAGGAAATTGGAAAAATTGGAAAAAGTAGACTTGGATTTATAAAAGTGATGGATGTGGGGGCGCTTGTGTTTGATTATATTTTAAATGGACAAACAGACTTTTGTATTTATCAATAATACTGTCATTGAGAAACATTATTCTCTCTTGTGCTTACGACAATTCATTACATTATACTGTGTACGTATTTACCACTAACAAGGTCAAGTCACATCTTTAGGCTATCATGGGGCATTTTGTATGGCTGATAGATATATATACAGTATATATATAAATATATATTTTGATGTGCTTCGAGTTGGACTTATATTGAGATATGTGTGACCTAACATACACATGTAAGTATGCCGTTTTTGCAACCAAATATTTATGCATATGTTAAGGCCGTGCAAAATTCATCCAGGTCAGTGAGACCCTACAGTAAGCTTATTATCTACTTAGTACCTAAGATAGTACAACAGGAGCATTGAAGGGGGTTGGGTACGGGATGCTGGCGCTCGGGATCCTGGTGGTCAGAATCCCGACGACGGCATCCCGACAGGGATAGGATACCAACACCTGTCGGTCAGTATCCTAACCCTCCCCCTCTCCCTACCCCTCCCTCCCCACTGCCTAAACTTAACCCCTCCAGTGCCTAAACATAACCTCCCCCCGCACCCTATACCTATCTCCCCCCCCCCCCTTAGTGCCTAACCTTCACTCTCCCCCTAGTGCCTAACCCTCCCCTAACTCCACTACTTACTGTCTGGATTCTGACAGGTGTCAGGATTTCGGTGCCGCATTCTAAGAGCCGGTGTCCCGACTGTCTGTATTATGACCACATCCCATGCAAGGAACTCTAGAGCAGGCTAGTGGATTTTCAAACAGAACGCATTTTGCATCATGTACAGTAGGCTGGGTCTTATTATATAGTAGTAACAAAGGCTTTACCTGGATGCTCAATGGTGGTTGTTCTATGACGATTACTTTCCGAACAAGCATTTTTTTTCCAGTTCTCAATTCACACAAAGCAGCAACTTCAATAAGATTATGGTTTGTCAGTTCCTCTTCATAGTCTGCAGCTGAAATCCTTACAGGGATTTGTTTCTCTGTAAAGAATAAACAAACTGGTTATATAATATGATCACCCCATATTGATGTGTTTTACCTTAAAGTATTATAGATGAAATCATGAAATTGAATATAGAAATAGGAGCCTGTATGCAGTTAATCTTTATTTGACAAAGCTCATGTGTTTGTTTTAAACAGATTTGTTAACTCAAGACAAGGCTTCAGTTTTAGGGGATGGGTACGGGATGCTGGCGCTCGGGATCCCGGTGGTCAAAATTCCGATGCCGGCATTCCGACAGGGTTAGGATACCGACTCCTGTCGGTAGGTATCCTAACCCTCTCTCTACTCTAACCCTCCCTCCCCGATGCCTGACCCTAACCTTCCCGCACCCTAAACCTAACCCTCCCCCCTTAGTGCTTAACCATAACCTTCCCCCTAGTACCTAACCCTAACCTCTAACACTAACCCTATCCCTCCCCCTAACCCCGGTACTTACCTTCCGGATTCTGCTGGTCAGGATGCCAAGCGCCGGGCTTATTTATTTATTACCAGTTATTTATATAGCACACACATATTCCGCCGCGCTTTACAGAGAATATTTGGCCCTTCACATAGACCCTGCCCCAGTGGAGCTTACAATCTATATTCCCTACCACATGTACATGCACACATACACACTAGAGTTAATTTTTGCTGGGAACCAATTAACCTACCAGTATATTTTTGGAGTGTGGGAGGCAGAGCCGTAACTAGACTTTTTGGTGCCCTGTGCCAGAAAGAGCATTGGCGCCCCCCTTATTTTTCAAAGGGACCTAATGCACCCAAAAAAGGGCCATGACTTCATGGGGAAGGGCCAGGGAAGATATAGGAGAGGCCAGGAGATGCTGGGGATGAAATAAGAGGAAGCTACAAGCAAGAATGATAATAAACAGAAATTTGACAGGCCCAAACAGCGCCCCCTGACCTGTGGTGCCCTGTGCGATGGTACCGGCCGCACTACCCTAGCTACGGCCCTAGTGGGAGGAAACCGGAGTACCCGGAGGTATCCCACGCAAGCAAAGGGAGAATATACAAACTCCACACAGTTAGGGCCGAAGTGGGAAATTAACCCAGGACCTCAGTGCTGTGAGACAGTAATGCTGACCATTACACCGTCTGTGCTGTCTGTTTCTGACAGATGTCGGGATTCTGGCATCGGCATTCTGACTGCCAGAATCCCAGCCGTCAGGATATTGACCACATCCCCAACTTTAGCCATTAAATGTAGCCCTTATCTCAATGATTCCCCCATAATTCACCTCATTTTTGTTTTTGGTTTACGTTCAGCTGGATTAGTCTTTCAACTATTGAATATACAGTCAGGTCCATAAATATTGGGACATTGACAGAATTTTCATATTTTGGCCTCTATTCACCACCACAATGGCTTTGAAATGAAACAAACAAGATGTGATTTAACTGCAGACTTTCAGATTTAATTTGAGGGTAATTACAGGTGAACGGTGTAGGAATTACAACGGTTTCTCTATATGCCTCCCACTTTTTAAGGGGCCAAAAGTAATGGGACAAACTAAACAATCCTAAATCTAACTTTCACTTTTTAATACTTTGTTGCAAATCCTTTGCAGGCAATTACCGCCTGAAGTCTGGAATGCATAGACATCACCAGACGCTGGGTTTCATCCCTGGTGATGCTCTGCCAGGCCTCTACTGCAAATGTCTTCAGTTCCTGCTTGTTCTTGGGGCATTTTCCCTTCAGTTTTGTCTTCATCAAGTGAAATGCATGCTCAATCGGATTCAGGTCAGGGGATTGACTTGGCCATTGCATCACATTCCACTTTTTAGCCTTAAAAAACTCTTTGGTTGCTTTTGCAGTATGCTTCGGGTCATTGTCCATCTGCACGTTGAAGCGCCGTCCAATGAGTTCTGAAGCATTTGACTGAATATGAGCATATAATATTGCCCGAAACACTTCAGAATTCATTCTGCTGCTTTTGTCAGCAGTCACATCATCAATAAATACAAGGGAACCAGTTCCATTGGCAGCCATACATGCCCACGCCATGCTTCACTGATGAGGTGGTATGTTTTGGATCATGAGCAGTTCCTTTCCTTCTCTTCTCTTCCCATCACTCTGGTACAAGTTGATCTTTGTCTCATCTGTCCATAGGATGTTGTTCCAGAACTGTAATGGCTTGTTTAGATGTTGCTTGGCAAACTCTAATCTGGTCTTCCTGTTTTTGTGGCTCACCAATGGTTTGCATCTTGTGGTGAACCCTCTATATTCACTCTTGTGAAGTCTTCTCTTGATTGTTGACTTTGACACATATACATCTACCTCCTGGAGAGTGTTCTTGATTTGGCCAACTGTTGTGAAGGGGTTTTTCTTCACCAGGGAAATAATTCTTTTGTCATCCACCACAGTTGTTTTCCGTGGTCTTCCGGGTCTTTTGGTGTTGCTGAGCTCTCCGGTGCATTCTTTCTTTTCAAGAATGTTCCAAACAGTTGATTTGGCCACACCTAATGTTTTTGCTATCTCTCTGATGGGTTTGTTTTGATTTTTCAGCCTAATGATGGCTTGCTTCACTGATAGTGACAGCTCTTTGGGTCTCATATTGAGAGTTGATAGCAACTGCTTCCAAATGCAAATGTCACACCTAGAATCAACTCCAGACCTTTTACCTGCTTAATTGATAATGAAATAACAAGGGAATAGCCCACACCTGTCCATGAAATAGCTTTTGAGTTGATAGTCCCATTACTTTTGGCCCCTTAAAAAGTGGGAGGCACATATTGAAACCGTTGTAATTCCTACACCGTTCACCCGATTTGGATGTAATTACCATCAAATTAAATCTGAAAGTCTGCAGTTAAAGCACATCTTGTTTGTTTCATTTCAAAACCATTGTGGTGGTGAATAGAGGCCAAAATCTGAAAATTCTGTCAATGTCCCAATATTTATGGACCTGACTGTACTTGTGAAATGCTTACTTACCTACACTTCCAGAACCTACAATACTTTGTGTTGTATTATGTAATTATCAGTGCTCTGTATATTGAACAGTGATCACTAGTATTCTCTTTGCTTTGTAAATTGGAAACTAGAATCCACTATTTTAAATTGGACAATATCATTCTCTTGCTAGTGCATAGAGGTCACTAGAACAGCCTCCCTATTCTAAACGGGTCACCATAATGCTCTCTGTATTTTAAATTAGAATATAGCCTGTAATACTACAAGTTGAAAGATGCTATGCAGTACTTTATTATAGTTCTTTGAAATAACACTTAGTTAAATCAGACCCATATAGACCAATACAGTTCTGGCAATACCCTTTTTTCATTATCCTTTGGCAATATCATTTTTTCCATTATCCTTTGGCAATACCCTTTTTTCCATTAGCCTTTTGTGAAAGCTTTTTGGTAAATGACTACACAAGAGTTTCAGTCAATGGTCAGTCATCTTCATGTTTTCTTCTGTGTAAACTCTTGAGGTTGTCCAATGTGTAAATGGTGTCAATTGTCCACAAGGAATTCAACTCGAGCCATTTTAAGGTAGGATCACACTGGTAATTGTTTTATATGCAGTGGGATATCCCTGAGTTTATTTTTATAACTATTTTTTCGCTAAATACTATAAATATTTAAAGGGTTTTCAGCTATTTTTATATTGTAATATTAGACACGCAGAAACAATAAAACTTCAAATATCGGAAGTGAATGCACTTTCAGTGTTGGGTAATGGTCCTAAACCATTGATTAGTGTGTGAGTGAGTCATGAGCTGGGAAGTGGGGCCACCACCGTACTTACCAGAAAGTGAGGCTGTGAGGTGTGTGGAGTTCACTGCAAATGAGACCCATTAGTGGGGGCATTCACTTAGCTGTGTCCTTTACCCATGGCAACAGCTCCCGAGTAAAGTGACTGGAGCAATTTAATTAATGGTCTGAGGTAAGCTGAAAACTAGCCCCGACACTTTACTTCAGGGGTTCCCAACCACGGTCCTCAAGGCACACTAACAGTCCAGGTTTTAAGTATAGCCATACTTGAGCACAGGCAACTTAAGTAGTACCTCAGTTATTTTGATTTAGCCATCTGTGCTTTAACATGGATATCACCAAAACCAGGACTGTTAGTGTGCCTTGAGGACCGAGGTTGGGAATCACTGCTTTACTTAATGCGGATGTCTGCTGCACCTCCGGATGTGCTAGTCACGGCTGATTGAGTTATCAGCAATGAGTCAGTCCCGTGAGACTCGGCACAAGAGGACAGAGGAGCATGTGCTGAGCTTTGATTGGATAAGCAGGCTTCTAGACACCTACAGCCCAACAGCCTCATGGAATTATCTCATCGGGGCTGCAGTCTACTACTGTATGGAAAGTGGAGATTGTCACCTGAATATTGGGATTCATGACACAGTGATAAATCTCTGTTCAGATGCAACTGATTGAAGGGGAGATATGTACTAAAGTGGATACAACAAATCCTCAAGCATACAATCATATTCTAATGCACTATAAGTGTAGAACATAAATTTGTTGCATGGTTTATATACAGTACAATAATAAATGCAGTGACATGTTTTACTATAGTTGGTGGGCATAACATAATAATATTTTATTTTAAAGGTTAATATTGATGGGACAAGGATGCCTTAATAACACAATCTGTGTATTTTAAGTAAAAAAAAGCCATCCAATGCCATCATAGATTAATTAAATAATAAAAAGTTACATACTTGCATAGATTACAATCAAACCTTCAACAAAATACATAAAGTTATATAGTGTAAAATAAATTCTAAACACCCTGGGCTAGATTTACTAGGTAGCGTTTTTTGCAAGCAGCCGATTGTCAGAGTTTTGACTCCAAAAGTTTAAATATTAACACTCATGGTTTTGCAATTAATATTATCGCCATTTTAAATTTCTTGGTCAAAGCTATAGAGGCTTAGTGGCTTGCAAAATCCATTGCTTAGTAAATGTAGCCCCTCATCTAACCAATAATATGTATGTTTCAGTATGTTTATATATTCTGTTTCATTGTGTAAAGTTGAAATAAAATAATTAATTATTTATAAATTATTATTTATAAATTATTATATGTATATATATCATAATGTTGAATATGAGGATAAATAATGTTGGGGACATGTATAGCGTCAATAAATAGGAATACGGATGGATCTGACTTGGGGGCCCCAAAAGTGTCTTGCCTAGGGCCCCATGGGATCTTAGTATGATCATTCTATAAGGTGTCAAGCACTGCATTGGAAAGCATGGTACTGGGGATCCTGACTTGGTAGACAACCTTACATAGATTAATATATTACCTGACATGGGAGGCATGATAAGAGATGATGTATCCGAAAATATTTCATATACTGGTCTGCCAGTATATTCGATAGAAGAGGAGCTTAGCTTTATATTTACAGTTTGCTTTTTCTTGGTGGAATTTTTCAAGTTCAGCGTTAAATGTATGTCTTCTCCAAATGCTGTGGATGAAGTCAGCTCAAATTTCCCTTGAATGTCGAATTTCTCCTTCTCCTCATCAGGGTTCTCGGATCGTGATCCAACATTCTTGTTTTTGCGCCGTTTTTTTCCAATGCCTCGTTTTTCATGGCTGTTGTTGCTAACAATCCCCATTTCTAACAACTTTTTTCGGGCCTTTAAGTAGACTGACCGTTCTTTAGCAGATTCTGAGAAAGGGAAGATGCAATTAATCAAAGGAAACTTTTTTTTAAATGTATGGATTACAATATTTTTTGAAACATTAAACGTGACTGAATAAATTCTTAGGGATAATAGTTTATAGTGAAAATAAAACCCATTTAAAAATATAGTTTTCTATATGTTGTTTACATTTTACACATATTCAATATTAATTATATAAATATAAGGGTTAGCTATCAAATTGGCTATATTAGATGTGCAGTATGTCTTTAATTGTAATTTAACAAATTTTATAGGTCAAATGTAATAGCATATTGAATGTGAAATCACTTAGGCACCACTGTTCCTATATTTGTAATATGTCATCAAAATGTTCTTAGGCCGGGTACACATTAGGCGATATATTGAATGATATACTGGAATGACATAACGTCCACATCACATAGTGTGTACGCTCTATTGAGCGTTCACATGTGTCATCATTGCATCTTCTCGTCTGATAAGCTGCACATCAGATGGGAAGATGTCGTAAATGATGTGGTGCACATCGCTCAGTGTGTACGCTCAACTGGAAGATGGTTGTATAGTGTTTACAGAAGCAACGATTACTCATATGCAATCAGACTACACAATATATTGTTCCGTTATTTGGAGGATTGCATAGTGTGTGCGCTCTGTATCGTTTGCTCTGGGATGATGGGAAATTAGAACGACCATTGCATCTTATCAATGTTGTTCTGATGTGTACCTGGCCTTAGGGGCCTATTTATTAATGCTAATTAGATCACTTTACTTTCAGCTTCGGGGTCAGCCATGTTAACACGCGTGCATGGCTGTTGACTACACATGTGCGAATGGAGAGTGCAGGGGAAGGATGCTTTGGATCCCTCTCCCAGTAAACGTTGCATAGTGTAGCCCTTACGCTACAACAGTTAACGCCATCTTAGCTCCAGAATGCTTCACATTACAGAAAATGGTAAATTCGCAATTTAAGCAATTGAAAACGGGAATATCACAGCAGATATCTCTGACATTTTCTGAGGTCCCCCGTAGAAAATTTGCAGGTACCCTCTGAAAACACATAAATATTGCCCTTCGTTTCCTGAAATCAAATAATTTTTTTTAGTATAATAGAACATCTGTATAATCTTTTGTCATTGTCTTTTAAATGCTGTACTGACTGTCATTAGGATACATAATACCTGGAGCATTGTCAGTGTATAGGGGTACACAGTACCGGCACCTTTTTCTTAGTTTACTTTTTAATTCCTGTGACTACAGTAGTTCCAAAAACAGGAAGAAATCAATCAAATCAAACAGAAATTAATATAAGTATCTGCACTTATCCAGTGGATGGAAGCTACTATAAATGCCGTATCAACTTAGAATTTTAATTGAGTACAGTCAACTTTGTTTTCTGAGTACCCACACATTTTTTCATTAAAAAAAAAGAACTGTGCAATATAATTTGTCAGGCAGAAAAAAATCCCTCCTTTCCTCCATTCACTGATATTATAACTAAGATAAAAGACCACACAATAAGTTATATTTTTGCATACAGTAACTTATACAGGACAGGACTGCACATACAATGTGTCATACAAACATGTGCCGTCCATGTGACTATGATAAGGTTATGATATGGACAATAAATATATATTTTGTCCCTCACCATGTACTGGGAGTGTACAGCAAATTAATCACTTTCAAACATATAAACAATATATAACATATATGCAGTACAGTGCAAGAAAAGCCTAAGTGGTGTGAATTTAGATGGTAACATGCCATTAGGGAGAATATATATTTTAACTGAAAATATTTGTAAAAAATAGATGTACTTATATTGCTGTTTAAAAGTGAATACTGAGCTATGGTGAAAACAATATTATTATTAGCAATATTCCTAAGTTACACATTCTCTAATGAATGTGTATTTAGGGCATCCTCCCATTACAATCAATGTAACCACCTATTGACAGCCCTATTGTGTCCAAATATCCATCTCAGTCATCAGCAGATATTGCTCAGAGATATCCCCTCAGTTACAAGCCATATAATGTACAAATATCATATTTCCCCAATTATTGTCCAATTGTTGAAAGTGTATTGCACAAAGCTCCACATCAAGTACTTACTGTATATACTACACAGAGAATTACTCAGTTGCTAACTATGTATTATAGTGAACATTCTTGGCACCTACAGTACATGCTGTCCTCAGTTTTCAACGTCATTTAGGTCAAAACATAAACCTAAATGGAACTTTGTGCTCATAGCTATGAATAATCCTGGACCCATGAAATGGTGAAAGCAAGGGTGACCACTGTACATGCTGTCACTTTATTTCTCACCAATCAGTGGCCAGTGTCCAAATCCATGCACATACTGTGCAGTAGACAAGATAGACTTCCCAATTTACGATGAATAACAACCATAACCTATGGTACTTAGAGTCTGAGCTTTGTTCATGCAGCATAACAGGAACTACAAATATAGATTGTGGAACCTCTGAGCATGCCAACAGTACACACAATCATTGTGAGTGAACACCTGACACACCGTTCATGCAAGAATACAGGACATGTTACATTCATGAATTGTGCAATGTTCATTCTGATCACCCATGCATACTAAAAGCACATCACTTATGCATAAAAATCCTTTTATTAAGATGGGTCGAAAGGGTGAACATACCTCAGACTGAATGTATTGGAGTCACATGGAAATCACCCACTTCTATAAGCTCTAAACATGTTGCAGCTTGTCTTAGGGTGTTGGATGCTAAACTTGTTTATGTGATGCAACAACAAGGGTATGTAGTCAGGAAGCCGGCGGTCGAAATGCCGACCGCTGGCTACCCGACTGTGAAAATCCTGGCATGGGACTAATGTTAGAAGTCTAAATACCAATGCCTATTATCAGCACCACGCTGAAATCCCGACTCCCGGCATACGGAACGTAGGTAAGCCGGGCGTCAGGACATGTTAGCCACGTGGGGGTTAGTTTTAGGGACTCCTGGGGGTGTGCCTAACCCTAAGTCCCCCCGGGAGTCCCCGAGGAGGGGAAAGTATTAGGCTAGGGGAAGGGAATCAGTATGATTTACCGCCGCTAACCTAATTCCCTACCCTAACCCTCCTTTAGGGGTGCCTAACCCTATTCTCCCCCCCAAGTACCTAACTCTAGCCCCCCTCTAAGTGCCTAAACCTAATCCCCCCTTCCCCGCAGCCTAAACCTAAGTCTACCGGGGTGTGCCTAACCCCAACCTCCCCCCGGGGGAGCCTAACCCTAACCCCCCTTCCCCTAGCTTAACCCTCCTGGGGGGGGGTGCCTAACCCTATTCCCCCCGGGAGCCCCTAACCCCCCTCCGCGACTGTCCGCGCCCGGCTTACCTTCGATCGGGATTCCGGGCGTCGGGCTACCGGCGTAGGTAAAATGACAGGCGTCGGGATTTCGATGCCTGTCATTAGACCCTTGCCGGGATAAGACAGTCGGGATGCTGACGGTTGGTATTTACACTGTCAGCATCCCGACTGCATACCAAGGAAAGAGGGGTTAGGGTCAGGCACCCGCGGGGGGAGGTTAGTGTTAGGCACCCATCTGAGAGGTTTACGTTTAGGGAGCGAGGAGGGAGGGTTAGGTTTAGGCACCCCTAGGGGTAGGTTAGGGTTAGGCACTAGGGGGGAGGTTAGGGTTAGGGGGGAGTGGGGAGGATTAGGATACTTACCAGGCGCCGTCGGGATCTTCATCTGCCGGATTTCCAGCGTCGGTATTTAATCTGCCAGGCTTAGGTCCAGCGGTATGTCATACTGATTCCATAACAAGATAGCAGTTGTTTTACGTTTCTGGACTTAGATGGGTAGATAAGTGTTTAATCTCCTGATTACCTTATCAACACCTCTCATGGTCAGGACTCAGTAGTCTCTCTGTCTCTCAGATGTTCAGGATTGGGCTGTGAGGTGCTTATATACTTTTATGCACTTACTGGCACAAAAGAAAAGGCAAGCAATTCAATAGTATAGCTCTCTTTCTACCACATGGTTATTCATTTCACTGTAACCAGGCAAAGCAACCAGGCACTTTCCAGTCAGGGAACTATCTTCAACTTAAGTGTGAGGGACAGCTCAATGGGGCAACACCTCAATTCTTCTGTGGTTGAGACCTACACTGGTTAGATGCCATTAAACCTATAAGAGCTGTCGGCATAACAAACACCTGCTCCCTGAAACACAGACAATCTATGTAGAAATGCAGCCAGCATACAAAATACAGAATCTTCTTGGTAAGAGAAACATGATTGATTTAGTTTACCTTCTGGATATTTATAGTTGTCTGTTATGTCTATCCGCTCATCACTCCCAACAGCCTTGGTGCTGATATTTTTTCCCACTGTCTCTGTATCAGTGAATACTTTCTCCTTTACATCCTTGTCATAGTAAACCCAGGTGATGCAGTCTCCATTCACTTCAGAGTAAATAAAGGGACCATCAAATTCAAGATCGACGTCTCCTTCTTTAATGGCATGGACTGAGGCAGGGCCACAACAGTGGATGCCTGGAGCAATGACAACATGTAGTACAATCAGAAGCATGGAGAAGATGATTATACAGTATATTGCTTATTGTGTTCCTGTCATTCCACTACACCTTTTCTATAAGCTAAAATAAAGTACTACTTCCCCATCCCATAACACTCAGCTGGAACTCATCCCCCATCTTTGGTCCTATAAAATAATTGCTAAAAAGCTGAGAATACTGTCATCTTAGTCTATATGACATTGCTGGCCCTGGCTCATAAATGAATCTACAATCCACAGTGCATTTCTGCACAGTCTACTAAGCTGCCACTCAAACTCTGCCTTCCTAGTTAGGAAACTATCTACTGCCTAACCTGCTACAGAGTAGTGAAAGAGACCATACAGTAACATTTGGTTAGTTATAAACACCACTATGTACACAGGGGAGCACATTGGGTGAGGCTTCCTGCTGTTGAAAATGTTCTCAAAAAGAACTTAAAGCTGTACAGAAGCTCCTGGCATTGTGCTGTCCTATGTGCAGAGGGGGAGGGATGGGAAGCTCAGGCGGCAGCTGAGCAGACCTATCATGTGCTCTATGTCATCAGGAGGCTCCCCAGCACACAGCTCAGGGACAAGTAGGGATGGCCAGCGGTAGGTTAGTTTAATTTAGTCTTTTACATATTGTGTAGTTTAAATGCCCGTACTGCTATCTCTCTTGAACTATAGATGCTTATTTGTAACACAACACACACTGCTCCTTTTTAAAAGCATTGTACATGATAACAATTACATCCTATACATTGTTTTCATATGTATGTTACTGTCACTAAGTCACATGATGGTTTGCAGAGAGAAAGTATAGACTAATAAAGTTTATTTTTATTTTTCTCTACTAGCATAATGCGGTATTATTACCCTCAGGAGATACCAGAGCTACAGCTACTTCAAGTGTCATCGTTTTTCATTTTAGGATTGACAACAGCAGCCTACAGTCTGCAAAACTGACCCAAAGAGGAAATCAGGTTTCATAGTTAAGTATTAATAGAGGCCCAATAGCTTTCATGTCACAAATGAATTTCTGGTGTGATGTAGCATTTTTCTCTTGGGCAGATGATATCGCTCTTTTTCAAGCACATATAAGGCAATTACCCGCAAGCTGCCGGCCAGTGACGGTTGCTGATTTCTGCTCACACCTCCATAGGATGCAAGTACAAATCAGCTAGTGGGAGGTAATGTGTTCAGGTGGCTTCAGCAGATAATTCAATCCGCTCAATATTGATTTGCAACTTAAAGCCTGATTCAGAGTTATGAGCAAATAAAAAGGAGCAATTTGCACCTTGGCATATCTAGTTGCACTGCAGGTGGGGCAGAAAAATATTTAGGGCCATATTCAATTGCCGGTGAAAAGCCGAGATCGGCGAAAAGTTCTCGCCAATGACGTCATTTCGCCAGGTGAGAAATATTCCCCACATTCAATTGCAAAGACTTTCCGCCGGTGCGAAAAGTCTGCGCCTTGTAACCAGCGGAAAGGATTTGCCACTGAATGGAGGCGGAAAAAAGTGCAGTTTTGGGGGTTTGGGGTGCAAAGTTGCGGGAACACCTCTGCAGCCTTGGGACATCCCCCCAAAAGTAATTTGCAGGTGTTTGCTGGAGGCAAAACTGGCGATGATGGTGATAAAAACAAGTAACTTTGTATCTGGAACAAACCATGCTGCAATGCAAGGGGTATAAATATAGTTATTTTATATATAAATAATATGCATGCAGGGTATATATTGGTTGCTTTTGCATGTCACCCACAAATTACCCAATGGTAAAACATCAATTTGTTCACTACATGCAAAATAAGCCAGTATTTCCTACATGCAAAAAAATAAATCCATTGCATCATGGTTTATTCCAAGAACAAATTACTCATTGTTTGCTTATGTACTATGTGGTCCTAACTCTGTATCAGGCCATTAAGGGTATATTTACTAAAGTGAGAGTTTTTAGAAGTGGAGATTTTGCCCATAGCAACAATCAGATTTTGCTTAACATTTAACTAGCACCTTCTAGAAGATAATAGCTAGAATCTGATTGGTTGCTATGGGCAGCTACTCCACTTCTAAAAACTCTCACTTCAGTAAATTTTACCCCTTAGAGTAGGGGTAAACAATAAGCGGCCCTTGCTCAATATTTCACAAAGATTATTCAGAGCCTAATATTTTGTTTTACTCAGGAAAAAAGTTCAATATCAAAAAAGGTTTTTCAAAGTGATTGTTTTTTAACAATATAACTTTTGTTCTCACCACTGTTGGTGGTGGTCTGACTATTTCTATTTTGAACAAATAATATTTAGTATTTTGAACAAATAGTATGTCACACTCACTCCTTCCAGAACATCTTAATCCATGACCAATAGCATTATAGGTGGGGCGGTCGCACAGGGCCCCTGCACAATTTTGGCCCCCACAGGACCACAACCGTTGCTTGAATGGTGTCTCCTTAAGTGCACAGACTCTGACCACCCAGTCCCCATTTGCTGGCCCTACCTGTTCCTTAGCCAGCAGCAGCTCTGCTGATGTCATGTAATGACGTCACACACAACAGACACTGGAGGACTATTGATGAGCGGTCTGGAGGCAGAGGTAAATTAACCACTGGTACTGGGGCAGCTGGACTGCAATATGGTTCAAAGGGTGGAACTGTGATTAGAGCATGAGAGATATCCCAGAGACTGGGGTGCGTGGGAGGGGTTCACACTTCACAGCAGATGTGTGGAGAGCCGGCCTGGGCCCCATTACTAATCGCAGGAGTGATCGCAGTTGCAGTGAGATCACCGCCCCACCACAGGCAGAGGTGAGTAGACTGCTGCTGAATCCTTAATCCAATCCTGGCATTACACAGTATCCTAAGTGATTCTAATATAGGGCAGTAAGGTAAAACTACAAAGCAAAACATGTCACTGGCTATCCAACTGGATGTAAAATACCTATTTATACAGAACACATACTTCTTTTTACTACTAAGGCCCGTATTTAATCAGTTTTGTACTCGCAATACTTTTTCACCTGCCGTACTTTTCGCCTACATCGCATATTTTAGCCGCAGAAACTTATCGCGCGCGTCCCCGTGATTCACCCTATTCAGTTCCAAAAGACGTGAAAACGCAACCCGGTGAATGCAAACCAGTCGAAAAGTGCTGTCAGAATTGGGGAAATCAGCCTGACACCCCCTAAAAGATGCACTAACATTGGGGATCAATGTACATGCCCCCGAATAGCCCTACTAAAGCTATTTGGGGTACTTAAAGTGTGTCAATATCTTCTAATTAGTGTCTTTGCACAAGTGGTGAAGAATAGCACCTTCAGCAAACACCTGCAATCAATAAAACACCTCCCCCATACTTGCAGACCCCCAAAAAGTCTATTTTGCTAGTTTTTAAGTTTGTACCCCCACTTTGCACTTTTTTGCCCCCATTTTCAAAGTGCTTTTTTGGGGTGTTCCTCAACTTTTTTAGGGGTTATTTGACACAGTTATCTTTGGGGGCGGGCTGTCCCAGGGGTGCTGAGTGGTTTCCCCACCTTTGCACCCCCAACGTAGCGATTTTTCACTTTTTTTCTCCACCTATTCAGAGCCTAATCTTTTTTGCATATTGCATTGCATTGTGTTTTCATGTATGCGAAGAGTGTTTGCAATTGAATATGGAGATAAGTTTCCGCCTGGTGAAAATGCGCAATTGGTGATACTTTTTCGGGCCTAAGACTTCTAAGACATAATCAGGATTCTGTACTGTTGCACATACATTAAATAGTGTAGCAAATCACCTTTACATTATGATGTACATTACCACTGCCTTACTTTCCACTAAAAATTTTGAGTAATTTATTATAGGGAGATAAGCCAGCTCACATATGCGCAAATGCGTATAGAATTGTCTGACAAAACAGTAATGGGTCCCATACATCAGCAATCAATTGGGGCAATTCCAAGTTTTGTAGATGATTGTAAAAAAAAATAGGCAATGTATGGTGTTCACCGATTGCCAATTTCCACCAAAAAAATATTGGAATTGGTGAATCAGGTTGTCCAACATTTGGATTTCACAGACAAATTGGCTGTAGATTGCTAGTGTATAGTAACAATCAGCCGATTTGCAGACCGTTACTAATATTTTACTAGTAAAATTGGCACTTTCATGATTCGCAGATCTGATCTTTGGATGAAAAAAATCTGCAAATCACTAAAAAATATCGGCAATGTATGGGAGCATATTGGTGGATTGGAAAATTGTTAATTCTGGGGAAAAAAACACATAATCTGTGAATATTTTTTTTGTGATTGTTGATGTATGGGCACCATAAGACGTCTCTTACCATTGCCTGCCAGTGCAATGACAGGTGCCTCTGTGACATTTTATTAATAAACTGTATATTAATTATATTTGTATCACAGCGATATGTGGCAATAGAAAGTCTGTTAAGAATTTACCTCCACTTAATTCTTGTGGTGTTGCATCTAGTACTTGCCATCCACCATAGCTTGGACCCAAGTTCTTTCTATTGAACCAACTCTCATTCCAAGCATGATAATTCCTGTGGATAAGAAAGGCCAAACAAAATAGTTTTTATGTTCCTTATTGAGCGCCATGTAATTATTACAAATGTCTGGATCCTTTAACATCACCTCTGAAGCTGTGCATGGGCAGCTTCCGGAAATATATTGATCACTGATCACTAAGCCTGTGTCCTAGCATCAGGGGCACTAAGCCTGTGTCCTAGCATCAGGGGCACTAAACCTGTGTCCTAGCATCAGGGGCACTAAACCTGTGTCCTAGCATCAGGGGCACTAAACCTGTGTCCTAGCATCAGGGGCACTAAACCTGTGTCCTAGCATCAGGGGCACTAAACCTGTGTCCTAGCATCAGGGGCACTAAACCTGTGTCCTAGCATCAGGGGCACTAAACCTGTATCCTACTGTAGCATCAGGGACATGACGAATTGCAGTAAAAAGATATTCCAATTGTAACTCTTCAGGGCTTTTTCATAAAAATAAATATGTGCTATTCACCACTCACTGGGATTGACTTCTAGCACCTTGTTTACTATTATTATTATTATTATTATTATTTGTAACTATAAATGGTTCACGGTGCCATACATAGGGGGTGAACAAAGAACTCAGTTAATATAATATTAAACTATGCACATACAACAACAAATAATACATAATTACATAATACAACATTATAATAACCAGTCAAAAACAATGTGATAGTATAAACAGAACACAGAATATTGGAGATACAGGGCCTGATTCAGAGATGGACAGAATTGCACAGCCACACACAAGCGGCACACAAGCGGCACACAAGCTGCTGTACAATTCTGTCCTTTTAAAATGCAAATGCAGAAGGAGGTGTCACACACCTCCTTGCTGCATTTGCGTGATCCCAGCTCTGCAACCCATGTCGCAGCCTGGGGTCACCATCGAAACAATCGCAACCGTAAAGCTTCCCGCAGCCTGGTCGAATCCTGGTAGCTTGCGAGGCCAGGAAGTCTGCGTGCACCCACGCAGACCCTGCCCTTGTCCCTCACGGAAATCGGGGGCGACGCACCCCGTTTCCGGGAACCCTGCCAGGGAACGTCCCCACTCCCCCTCCCAAATGCCGCAGGCTGTCAATCAGGCTGCAGCTGGGACTCACTGCAAGTTGACTTGCAGTCAGAGGGCTGCACATGCGCAGTACACCTGCTGCGTATGCGCAGTCCTCCAAACATCGGAGATGTGCACTAACCATCGGGTTAGCGTACATCTCTGAATCAGGCCCACAGTCAGAATCACAATGTTAGGCTTGTGACACATTGCTATAGCATGTCACAATGTTACAGCCAGAAAAACACTGTTCTGTTCCTGTAATGATATACAACAACGTAGGGACATTTCTGTGAGCTAGTGGTCTATGGTAAAGATCCAAAATGCTGACTATCACTGGTTTTCTCTATTTAGCAAAGAATTAACACCAAAGAAATCAATTTCTATGACATTACCCTAAATAATGTAATGAAACTGTTATGCTGGGTACACACTAGACGAAATTTTGAATGATTTGTCTGATTCCGACGCATCAGAACGACAAATCGTTCAAATCGTGTAGTGTGTAGCCACTATCACGATCCCGACGTCTGCTCCCGCAGGTCCTCCGTCGCATCCTCAGATCTTTTGACCATGCGGAAAGATCTGAGGATGCCGCCAGTGATGCCATGCTGCTGAATGGCTAGGCCAGGTGAGGACATCCATAACATAAATAACAGAAATGGATGATATTTCCATACCACATGGAGTCTTTAGTCATTGATCTTCCAGTATTGCTGTATATCATGTCAATGCTCAGATTTGCATTCTTGTCATGAGCTGAAGCGAAATTTGTAATCACTCTTGTAGGAATCCCCAAACATCGGAGCACTGAAAATGATGAAAATAGGTTGGGTCACACAAGATTACTGGTTAGAAACAGTGGTGTATCTATAATGAGGGCAGGGTGTTCAGTGCACCCGGGCCCCAGGGTCCAGGGGGGCCCACACTGCACACCTGACCCCCATGTTCTTTAATAGTTACCTTGCTGGAGTCCCATGTCAGCACTGCACAAATCACCAGGAAAATGGCGCTGCAGCCAGAGTCTATTACCTGCACTGCTGGCTAAAGAGGAGGGGACCCGAGCAGACACTGCACACGGGCTCCCTCCCCTCTTAATATGCCCCTGGTTTGATGTTTTTTCTGTAGCTTAATAAAAACAATCTATGATACCAATTTATCAATGGAGTGAAAATATCTCTTGCTGCGCATCTTATTACTAAAGGCCCCCATACACGGCACGATTTGATACACAGTATGGCCATTTTCGATGGATCGTAACGACCAATCATATAAAAAGAAGGGATGTGCGCCGGACCATTTTTGCCGGATTTGGATTTGGTTCTAATTCGTCGTCCGCCTTTGGATTTGGATTTGGATTTGCCAAACTGCGGTGACTGGCTTTGGATTTGGATTTGGATTTTTTTTTACAAAAATTGACAAAAAAAGCTAAAATCACATAAATTGGTCTTTTTTTCTTCCTAGAGTATTATTAACCTCAATAACATTAATTTCCAGTCAATTTAGACCATATCACAGCTTTTCAACATTATTGGCCAAAGGTTGCAGTGAGCTGACTGGTTACTAAGCGACAAAGCAGCGGCACAATGACACAGTCACCACAGTATAAAGCACATCTATGACACATTGCCACACAGCAGTGGCAGAAATGAAAAGTAGTGCACCCACCCAGTGGGTACGGCCAGCAGAGTCACAGTACTTGTTTACATAGTGGGCTACGGCCCAAAGAGTCACAGTGCACAATCTTATTCACATTACACCGCACATAGGGCCTGATTCACATTACACCATAAAGTAGTGTCTCTTATTTATGTTACGACACACAGTAGTGCCCCTTTTACACAATGCCCACAGTAGTGCCCCTTTTACACAATGCCCACAGTAGCGGTGTCCCTTACACAATGCCCCCAGCAGTGGTGCCCCCTATGCAGTCCCCTTAGTAGTAGGGTCCCCTATACAGTGCCCCCAGTAGTATGCCCCCCAGTAGTATGCCCCCCATTAGCATGCCACCCAGTAGTATGCCCCCCATTAGCAGGCCCCCCCAGTAGTATGCCCCCCATTAGCATGCCACCCAGTAGTATGCCCCCCATTAGCAGGCCCCCCCAGTAGTATGCCCTCCATTAGCAGCCCCCCCAGTAGTATGGCTCCCCCAGTAGTATGGCCCCCCCAGTAGTAGGCTGCCCCAGTAGCAGGCCCCCCTCAGTAGTAGGCTGCCCCAGTAGTAGCCCCCCTGTAGTATGGCTCCCCCTGTTGTATGGCCCCCCCAGTAGTAGTAAGCCCCCCCAGTAGTATGCCCCTACAGTAGTATGGTCCCCCCAGTAGCAGGCCCCTCAGTAGTATGGCCCCCCCAGTAGCGGACCCCCCCAGTAGTATAGCCCCCCCCCAGTAGCAGGCCCCTCAGTAGTATGGACGCCCAGTAGCAGACCCCCCCAGTTGTATAGCCCCCCCAGTAGCAGACCCCCCCAGTAGTATAGCCCCCCCAGTAGCAGGCCCCCCCAGTAGCAGACCCCCCCAGTAGCAGACCCCCACCAGTAGCACCCCCAGCCCTTGCACAACTTTCACAAGTTATAAAAAAAAAATAACTTACCTGATTCCTGATTCCCCGCTCCCGCGCCATCCGCTCTGCTGAGCCTGTCACACACTGCGGAGGGAGCCGGAAGACGGAGCTCATGTGTGAGCTCCAGCCGGCTCCCTCCGTGCAGCAGCCAATGAGAGTCTGTGTGACTCTCATTGGCTGCTGTAACAAACACACAGCTGCCGCTGGCGGCTGTGTGTTTGTGTCTGTGTAGGGCAGAGCGCTATCACAGCGCTCTGCCCTACACAATAGGAGACCTGATGTCGGATTCTCTAGTGAGAATCCGACATCAGGCGGCCGCCGTTCAGCCCCGAACGGGGATCCGAGTCAGGCGGTGAACACCCGAACAGGGTTCGGGTGGACTCGGATCCCCAATGTTCGGAGCGGTTCGGATTCCACAGAATCCGAACCGCTCATCTCTAATAAAAAGTGGTGTTTTCATACACGATTACGATGCCGATGTGCGTCCCCGGCGTCGTGTATCGTCATCATAGATCAAATGGTTTTGCAGAAAGATTTTGACTGATCGTGTACGATGTGACACACATTGTTTGCACTTTTGCTGATGTACGATGTCCTTGGCCACTTCCCTCCTCCATAGGAGAAGGGGATGCATTGTGTGGTTATTTGGTTATATATTTGCAATATATCTTAAACAATTTGCTTAGCCCTAAACAGAAAAGGCTTACTGCCACAGACAGCACCTTTGCTTGTGGAAGCCTATTTATCAAGAATTCACAGTATATGTAACACTGCGACACATGTGATGCAATCACCATCTCAGGATGATGGTGATCTGAGGATGGCAATAGAAAGAAATATTCAATGGAAAAAAAACCTTTAAATAAAATATTTTTTTCAAATCGCAATGTCATGAAAATTTTCTTTTTTTTTAATATATTTAATATCTTTTTCTTAGTACAACTTTTAAGAGAAACTTCAAAGTGCAAGTGAGGGATTATAGTTCCCCTGCGTGTGCTCATACATAATCCAAAGAGCTGGGTCATTAATACTTCGATCCATCAAGACTGGAACGGCAAAGTGGAAATATTACCATTACTGCTACCAGCCAGCACTGTGCAGCTGCTCTGGTGATATTTTAAAAATAAATAGCAGCTGTAATAGATTTTCAGCAATAAGTGGCAAATTTGTGTTATTGTTGCAGATTAATAAGTGAATATTTTTCCACCTATCTCATCTAACCAATAGTTCTACATAATGTGAGGTTGTGTGTAGGGACAGCGCACAAATAAACTTGTTCCCTCTATGGGATGTGTATAGAGATAATGTAAATGTGCCGAAATAAAGGGTATGAAATATAAGTCACTGATCCTTCATTTAAAGGCGGCAGCAGTCTTCTTAGTGTTCCGTTATGGCCAGCGGATTAGGTGATTTCTGAAAAAGGGGGATTAAAAAGACATGCGCCTAATAGTGTAGTATATTTGATAAAGTGATAATTGGTGCTCAAAAATGAATGTGCGTACCAAAGGAAAGAACTTTAAAGCTTATCTGGGTTCCGATGGTATATTTCAAATATTGATGGGTATATGGGATGTCATCTACTGGAACACCTTTGAGGGAGGCTCATTCAAGCCGGGAAAAAGAGAAAGTAATATAGCGTAGTATGTTTTTATATAGAAGTAGTGAGACAGGACTACAAATAGCTGCGTACCATATTTTGCAGTAAAACAAGCATATAGTGAATGTCACCAAAGTATCTCCCAATATTCTTTTTCCTCATCAATATTCCTTGGAGGAGTAGAAACTGTGCACAGGCATGCTTCACATACCCTCCAACATGACCCCATCCACCAGGTACACAATGCCTTACTGCAAAATATGGTACGCAGCTATTTGTAGTCCTGTCTCACTACTTCTATATAAAAACATACTACGCTATATTACTTTATCTTTTTCCCGGCTTGAATGAGCCTCCCTCAAAGGTGTTCCAGTAGATGACATCCCATATACCCACCAATATTTGAAATATACCATCGGAACCCAGATAAGCTTTAAAGTTCTTTCCTTTGGTACGCACATTCATTTTTGAGCACCAATTATCACTTTATCAAATATACTACACTATTAGGCACATGTCTTTTTAATCCCCCTTTTTCAGTTCTACATAATGTTCATTATATTTTGTATACAGTAAATCACCTGTGCACATGACTCCAGCGAATACCCAGCATTGCCCGTATTTGACTGGTTTATATCCTCCTTTGCGCCACTTGGTGAGGATATCAACACTTCCACTCCAATCCAGAGGATCAACACCACCTGACATTCCTTTAGACCACCTTCCTTCCAGTACTCCTTCATCATCAAAGCTGTTTATCTGCAGCAAGGAAGAATGCAGACATTGTTTTAGTGATAACTTTATTTTTCTTTTTAGTTAGTTACTGTATATTCAGCAGAGCCGTAACAAGACATTTTGGTGCCCTGTGCCAGAAAGTGCTTCGGTGCCCCCCCCCTTCGTAAACAGGGACAGCGTATGCCGCAGGCGTGCGTGCCAAAAAAAGGTATGGTCATACCTGTAGTAATGCCCCTTACACGTTATGCCACACAAATTCCCCACACTACACATTATGCCACACAGTACAAATCCCCCCATTACACCACACAGTACAAACAGGCCCGCCAAGAAATGCAGCGGGCCCGGGCAAAAAGAGGTTTTGCAGCCAGAGCCCCTTCAGCCCGGTTCATAACCAGTGGGGGGCGCGATCGGCTTGATCACTCCCCCCACAGGCATAGGAGACTGCTGTGGCTGCTTCTTAGCAGACGCAAGCAGTCTCTCAGTGCAGCCCAGCACACAGCAATGTGTGCTGGGATGTTGTAATGTAGGAGGAGGGGAGCGGTGCTGGACCCGAGCCCTCGCCGGGCCCCTCCAGCAAGCCCGGGCCCCGATAATTTGTACCCGCTTCCCCCCTCTCGGCGCCCCTGAGTACAAATTCATCCCCCATTACACATTATGCCACACAGTACAACTTCCTCCCCAGTACACATTTATGCCACACAGTACAACTCCCCCCTCCCCTTACACATTATGCCACACAATACAACTCCCACCCACCCTCTCCCTTACACATTATGCCACACAGTACAACTTCCTCCCCAGTATACATTTATGCCACACAGTACAACTCCCCCCTCCCCTTACACATTATGCCACACAGTACAACTTCCTCCCCATTACACATTATGCCACACAGTACAACTCCCACCCACCATCTCCCTTACACATTATGCCACACAGTACAACTTCCTCCCCAGTACACATTTAAGTCACACAGTACAACTCCCCCCTCCCATTACACATTATGCCACACAGTACAACTTCCTCCCCATTACACATTATGCCACACAGTACAACTCCCACCCACCCTCTCCCTTACACATAATGCCACATAGTACAAAGCCCCCCAGATCTCTCAGCACTTACTTGCGTCACTGTGGCTCCTTCTCTGCAGTGACTGACTGGGCTGCAGCCCAACGCCGACAACGGAACGGCTCCTCGGCGCAGGGCACTGCGGGACCAGACTGGGAGAGACTGCAGCATACAGGGGAGGGGGTGGAGCTCAGGGGCCTGAGAGTCAGACACCTGCAGCTCTGCTCACTGTAATGTGTAATAGTAGCGGTGTGCCCGGCAGAGAAGGAGCCGGTCACACAGTTACTATTATACATTGAATCGGGCAGCCGCTGTAGATGAAAGGCAATTAGAGGGGGTAATCGCAGGTTCCGTCCAAAGGGCATTCGTACTGTGCGAGTGCACCGGCCGCACCACCCTAGTTACGGCCCTGGTCATGAAGTTATTAACTGATAGTGTGAAGCAGAACTTATGCCGGCTAAATTATGCTTCTGCATATATTATATTACATATACTGTACCTTATACTCTCAATCCTTTAATGGTATTAGTATAGCTGCTCTTCCACAAGGATTGAGGTCCAGATTACGAGCTGCACAGTCATTGATGACCATGGTGCTCCAGGCACTTTCGTCAGTGGAATTGAAAGAATGGATTAACACTCACTATGTTGCAAATTTAAAGTCCCAATATACAATCATTATTGGTCTGGACAGGTGAAGTTTAATACATCCGATTACCTGTGAGTGATTAACTCTTTAATTTCCTGGTTTGCTCTGAGGTGGCCTCAGACACCACACAGGGTAAGTATATTTAATGAGACTAGGGTGTGTGGTATGGGTCCCCCTGCACCCAGGGATCCTTGTGCACCCATTTATAGATACACTCAGGCTTGGCCTGGCCCAGCAGAGAGCCAGGTAATTCCCCAGTGGGCCCCACAGCTCTGAGGCCATGCCCCTTTCAGTAAGGGGGAGGGGCTTAGAGGGCCACGGTTGCACTGGCTGGAAGGGGGGGATGGTGCACAGCATGTGTTCTGGGCCCCGGCTGTGTCAGAAGCACAATAGATTGTATACATTACTACCTGCTGCTTATGTGTTCTTGTCCAATCAGCAGCAGAGATTGAAAACAGGCATGCCTGTCAGCCATTCAGCAGAGGAGGGGGAGTGACCTCAGTACAGGATGGTGTCGGGCCTCTAAGAACTGGCAGAGACAGAGACAGTTTAACTTGAGAAAGAAAGTAGATTGATACAGAGCCCTAGCACCAGTGGAACTGCCCAACAGCCTATTGGCAACAGCGGATGCACAGTGGTTACCAGAGCCGGCCCTAGCCAAAGTAGTGCTCTAGGTAAGGTTTTGGGTGCCCCCCCCCTCCCCCATGGGATCCTGAAAAAAGGGTGTAACCTCACAGAAGGGGGCATGGCCTCACAGCTCTGTGGCTCCTTTCCCCACTGTGGCTTCTTCCCCATTGTGCTGCGCTCCCAGCACAGTACTCCTCTTTCATCACAGATCATAGCGCACAGCACAGATCACAGCATCCCTCTCCCAGCACATATCACAGCACCCCTTAAGTCTCTCCCAGCACAGCACAGATCACAGCATCCCTCTCCCAGCACATATCACAGCACCCCTTAAGTCTCTCCCAGCACAGCACAGATCACAGCATCCCTCTCCCAGCACATATCACAGCACCCCTTAAGTCTCTCCCAGCACAGCACAGATCACAGCATCCCTCTCCCAGCACATATCACATCACCCCTTAAGTCTCTCCCAGCACAGCACAGATCATAGCATCCCTCTCCCAGCACATATCACAGCACCCCTTAAGTCTCTCCCAGCACAGCACAGATCACAGCATCCCTCTCCCAGCACATATCACTGCACCCCTTAAGTCTCTCCCAGCACAGCACAGATCACAGCATCCCTCTCCCAGCACATATCACAGGACCCCTTAAGTCTCTCCCAGCACAGCACAGATCATAGCATCCCTCTCCCAGCACATATCACAGCACCCCTTAAGTCTCTCCCAGCACAGCACAGATCACAGCATCCCTCTCCCAGCACATATCACAGGACCCCTTAAGTCTCTCCCAGCACAGCACAGATCACAGCACATCACCCCTTTCCCAGCACAACTCCCCCCTCTCCTAGCACAGGACATTGTCAGCACCCCTCACCTGACCCAGCACCCCTATCCTAGTGTACAGTACACATAGATAACAAAGCATAGGTCACACTACACAGTGTATAATATACATTTACAGTAAATGTATATTATACACTGTGTTGTGTGGCCTATGCTTTGTTATCTATGTGTACTGTATTTGTGCTGTCCACTATATAGTGATACATATGTGAGAGTCTATAATAATTTATAGTGTTTATTTAAAACATACTGTATGATTCATCAGAAAAAGCCATTTTCCTTTACACAAATATCATGAGATGGAAGCACATTACGGTATACTGAACGAGCAGTTACAAGACAACAGCAGCTGAAGGATCCCAGAATAGGATACTAAGTCTGGACACTGAAAAAACGACAAACTGAAAGATGCATTGACACATACTATGTACTTGTGAAATCAATCATATGTATTCTTATCTGTCAAACCATTTTTGGCAAATGTTTGAGACAGCAGTTTTCTGAACTTATAAAAGACAGCTCAAAGAGGATGTGCCTCGGAGAGCTAAGTGGATTCATCACAGAATGTGTTGATTTTTCTTATCTTCCCAGCCGGCTGTAAGGAGAATTGGTAGAGCACAGGAGTAGTGTTTTGCATACCGTGATCCAGGGGTAGGAAGCCTCGTCACCCCAACATTTCTTGGGGACTCGTCTGGGATCCCCAACTGCCTGTCTGTACTGACGGATGTCCACTTGAAAATTTGGAACTGCAGAAGCAAATTCCGATCGGTGAGTATTGAAAAATAAATGCGCATTTGCGCTTTTCAATGCTCTCTTCTGCGCTTCCTAATTAGTATTGTGGGGTTCAGTATGGATGGGCTAATCGGGGATCTATGAATATATTGTATGCCAAACCTGCTCTTTTAGTATAAGTTGTCTTGTCTTGAAGTGAGTAAAATGAGTGTGATTGTATGTGTGCTAACTGTGAGATGTATATAAAGGAACCAGATCTTTAAATGGTCAACCAAAGACTGCACCTCTCACCTGCTATTAGAGGCTTGTCCTGTCGTTTGAGACGTGTGATCCCTGGGTTGAGACATTCACTGATCTCCTTGCTCTCATAGTAGCTGTAATAAGTGACACCTAGCGCCTAAACACAGCAAAAGTGTTTAGGAGTGCAGAGAAAGGTGCCCATTGATTCGGGATAAGGTCCTTCACGTTTCCTCGTTGGTACCCCTAGGGGCGCCTGGGGCTGGAGGGATGTACATGTTATTCATCTGTGTAGCATGCCAGAAGGTAAAAAATTAGAACAGTGGGTCATAATCTGTGGGAGTGTTATAGTGACATTGGGAATACTGTATTGTCTTTTTAAGGACTGGGATAACAGGTCTCTAGAGTCTGATATATGAACCACATATAGCTAAAGTGTGAGGGGTGTACTTGTGTAATGATATTACAGAAAACCAGATCATTTATAAGTCCTGATCTAATAGCTGTAATAAATCAGAGGATCCCTGTGGTATATGCTTGCCTCATAGGGTGTCAACATATTTGGCTACCAGGATAGATAATGACTGGGTTGGACTAATAAATTAGCTACCCAGTAATTTGTGCAGGGATAGTTCAGTAGTAGCTTGTCCAGTTATTAAGGGGTGCCAGCTGATAGACATTTGAAGCTGATAAGACAGGTTTTTTTGTATAGTTACCCAGTAGGAACGCAGGAATAAGTGAATGTTCTTTTGAATAAAATAAAGATTCCTCAGGGGATTCAGGAAAGACTATGAGCGGTAACCCATAATAGGGGCTCAGGGCAGTACAGGCATGGTAAAAGAATTACCATGTGCTCCTGCGGATCTAGTCGAATCCAGGGAGGGGAAAAGTGCACATAAAGATATTCAAAAGATACTACAGAAAGCAGGGATGCCCAGTGTGGGTTCCATGGATCCTGTAAGATGGGAAACCTTTGCAAAAGAAAACAAGGCTTGGATAGAGTGTAAGAAAGTAGGCAAGCAAGTACAGGCCTGGTTAGAGGTAGCCAAAGACATACATAAAGAACAGGAGGTAACACAAGACACTGAGTTTATGGAAGATTGTGGTCCAAATATTGTGAGGCCTGTCCCAGTGATCCCTTTTGTAAATCAACAGGCATCACCAACAGCCCCTGATTTAAGCCCAAAATACCCAAGTTTGGCTCCATTTACCACACCAGTAAGGGATGGCAGGAAATGCCCAGGAGGTGGTAAATGTGTATCTAATGTTTTGTGGGAATCAAGTGCCCTGGTCAGGGGAACCCTGTGATCAACAAGGCTTAACCAGATCACCTCATTATCCATCACCTCCACACTTATCACCAGTTACACCACCAGCTCCTCCACTGCCTTATGCAGGAGGAAATTTCAGCCCCATTCCCATACAAGGGTGGGCAGGTACCTTAATGCCTTGGATGTTTAATAAAAACAGACACAGGACACAAGTGTGTAAGAAGCCACAGGCAATAATGATGAACTTTGTGGCTGTGAACACTGTGGGGGTGAACAGATGTATTTTCAGAAAGGGACAGGTCCACCCCCATAGCAAAACACATCTATAGAGGCTTATGCTGTAACTACACAGGAGGTGTTTGAACCAAATCCCCAGAATGCAGTAGTTATGATAAGAGTAAGAACCCAAATTCAGTATAGACCCTAGAGATAATAGGAAAGTATCTCCAGAAGAAGCAAAAAGGAAAGGGTTATGTTTCTTCTGTCATAAAGCAGGGCACATGAAAAGGGATTGTCAGAAATATAAGTAATGGGCAGAGAAAAGGGAGCAATTTGGAGTAAGGGTTCAAACAGCACATAGCCCATAGGAAATAGGCTGTCCAGTGTCAGGTCCCCCACAATCCATTATTAATACCTCAGATCCCAAGGGAATAATACAATTGACACTACCTGGGGGGGAACAAATTGACTGTATAATAGACACTGGCGCAAGCCGTACCATTTTAAGGGCAGAAGATGTTCCCAAGAAATATGTAACAAATCAGACAATTAATGGAACAGGACTAACAGGACATACCGTATCCTTACATGTTAGTAAAGCCCATAAAAGTTGCAGTGGGGTCAGCAGAAATTAAAGTCCCTGTAGAATTCCTGACCTCCACATCCTGTCCAGTTAATTTGTTAGGAGCAGATATCCTTAATGAATTACAAGCTACCATTGAGTACAGGGATGGCAATGTAATACTGAAAGGAAGTACAGGGCAGGATCTTCAGTGTCAGCTAGCAGCACAATATATTTGCTGCAACACCAGACACAGATAGAAGTGATGATCCCTGACTGGCTTTCAGAAGTCCCTCAAAAAAAATTATGGTCTAAAGGTAAAACAGATGTGGGATTATTGGATGTACAACCTGTTACACTCACCTTAAAACCAGGTGTAGTGCCAGTAAAGATTAAATAATACCCACTGACCAGAGATCAGGGAAAGGCCATACAGCAGCAGATTGCTGCATATCAGAAAACAGGGGTTATAAGAGAATGCAGGTCCCCATGGAGCACCCCTTTATTTCTGGTAAAAAGGAAGGTGGGGGCAGATGGTAAACAGGAATACCGGATGGTGCATGATCTAAGAGGGGTAAACAAATGGTTGGTGGTGGACATACCTATAGTGCCTAATCCACACACCTTATTAAACCAAATGCCAGCAACAGCAACTCATTTTACAGTAATAGACTTGGCTAATTTATTTATTTCGGTACCTCTTACATCAGAGTGTCAGCTTTATTTAGCTTTTACAAGTATGGGCAAACAGTATTGCTGGACTAGATAACCCTAAGGAGGGGCAACCTCTCCATCTGCATTTACAGAGGCAATGTCCATCATACTGCAAGGGTGGAGACCACAGTTTGAGACCACCCAGTTGTTGTAGTATGTGGATGATTTGCTCCTGTATGCAGAGGGACAGTGTCAAATTGAAACCAAATCATTACTTATTTTTCTGTGTGAACAACATTGCAGAGTGTCAAAAGAAAAATTGCAAATAGCTCAAGCACAAGTTACCTTTTTAGGACATTGTATTTTTCAAGGTACAAGACATTTGACACAAGATGAGATATCAGCTATACAGAAAGTGCCAGAGCCCACTACCACCAAGCAACTCAGAGCATTTCTAGTTCTAACAGGGTATTGATGGAATGGATTGCCAACGCATCCCTCATAATGCAGCCCCTCTATGATGCGTTGACAGATACAAAAGACAAAACAGTAATGTTAACATCAGAACAGAAGAAAGCTTTTATGTAGATAAAAACTGCAGTTACCCAAGCACCAGCACTAGGATTACCCAGATATGACAGGCCTTTTATGTTATTCTGTCATGAAACACAAGGACATGCTGAAGGGGTATTAGTGCAGGAACATGGGGGTAAACAACGGCCCCTTGCACATTATACATTGCAGCTTGATAGTATAATCAAAGGAGCACCCTGCTGTATAAGAGCAGTAGCAGTTGCAGCTATGCTTAAAAACAAGGCAGCAGATTTAGTGCTGGACCACTCATTGATAATACAGGTTCCCCACTCAGTAACAGAAATACTTAACCAGGCCAGAACTAAGCATCTTTCTGCAGCCAGGTTAATTAAGTATGAGGTAGCCCTACTAAGCCCTACCAATGTGACCATTAACAGGTGCACGGTGTTGAATCCTGCTACGTTGTTTCCAATGCAGGATTCAAAAGAGGGGAATAGTGAGGGAGGCATACATACACCTGTTGATAACATACCAGGTAATGGCAATAAGGAACACAACAGTGAGGATAATGAGGGGGATAATGTACTGCAAATACAGTCACATAAAAACACAAATCAAAATTTTTCTGACCATGATTGTCTTGAACTTATGAAAATGGAAATGAAGTAACTAGAAAATGTGACAGATGTTCCCTTATCTAATCCAGACTGGGAATTGTTTGTAGATGGCTTTGGATATTATTATGAAGGGTCCCCAAGAACAGGGTATGCCGTCACCACCTTAGATGAGGTATTGATTCAGCAACCACTCCCACCTTCCTGCTCAGCACAGGAAGCAGAGTTGAGGGCACTCACTGAGGCATTTATAATGGCTGAAAATCAGACAGCAAACATTTACATTGACTCCAGGAACGCCTGGGGTGTGGCCCATGATTTCGGGCCTATTTGGAAGAGTAGGGACTTTATGGGCTTGGCTGGTAAAACCATTAAGCATGCTGAGCTCATTAGATTGTTGTTTGCAGCCTGACAGCTTCCAAGTAGAGTAGCCATTTTAAAGGTGCAAGCACACACCAAGGAGAAAACAGCTGAGGCCAAGGGGAATGCCAAAGCAGATGCTGCGGCTAAGCAAGCTGCCCTGTTACCTATCCCAGCCCTCTATGGTATAGAAACAGACACAAAGAAAGACCCCTTGGACATACAGACATTACACCAGTATCAAGAACAAGCCACAGAAGACAAAAAGAGAGGCTGGGAGAAAGAGGGAGCCACCTGTGTTAATATGCATTGGGCTAAAGCCACCAGGTGGTGCCTCCCAAGGGCCTTATATCCCCTGATGACCCAGCTGGCCCACGGTCCAGTGCATAATTCAAAGAAGGCCATGGTAAACACGGTGCTCCAGCACTGGATAGCACCAGGCTTTAATGCAGCAGCTACAGCATACGTATCATCATGCCAGGTGTGTGGGAAACACAATCCAGGACAAACAGTAAAAGTACCACAAAGGCATACACCAAAGCCATTATACCCGTTTCAGAGACTGCAGATAGACTATATTCAGTTGCCTAGGGTGAGGACATATGAGTACACCCTCGTTTGTACAGTCCTCTTCTCTAACTGGCCAGTGGGCATGTAGATACTAAATGGTACCCTCAAACTAAAGATACAAAAGATTATGGCACAGGCAGGTAAGACATGGGTGGACTTTCTGTCCATAGCTGTATACTCAGTAAGAACCACCCCCAGTAAGAAACATAAGTTGTCACCTTATGAGATACTATTCTTAAGACCTCCTAAGACAGGGTGTTAGTTTTCCCCAACAGTTGCAGCACAATCATGCAGATTTAACAGACTATGAAGCAACTCTTTGTAATCAAGTGAATAACATCCATTTTTTAGTTTTCTCCTCCCTTCCAGACCCAGAAGCAGTACCTGGTGTACATTTATTGGAACCGGGCGATTGGGTATACACTAAGAGACATGTCAGAAAGTCTCTGGAGCCAAGATTTGATGGTCCATATCAGGTTCTGTTGACTACACCAACTTCAGTGAAAATTGGAAGACAGAGCACGTGGATATACTCCTCACATTGCAAGAAGTTGACGGTCAAGATTGAACCACCATCATGAATCCTTTTTGTGTGATAATGTTGGCTATACTTAGTCTAAGAGTATTGCACACACACCAGGGGACAACAGGAGGACAAATAGAGTACTCTTGGGTAGTCTATGGAAACCAGACTTACCAGTTACACAGATTTAATGTAACCTGGTCAGGAGGTTCAATATATGTAAAAAGTTTGGGACAATATAATATAAGGCATCTCTACTGGGCACCAAGGGAGCATGATAATATTACTATCATAAGTGGAATAAAGATTAAGTGTTGTACTGATAAGTTTACGGGTTATAAAGAATTTAAGAAAACGTGGACATAGGGTATTCAGTGTGTCAATAGTACGGACCCTGGTATACCCATAGGAAGCCCAACAACTATAGAAAGAGGTGTAGTGCTAGTTTGCACTAATACCACGCAATTACCAAATAATTCAGTAATAATGACAAGGATGTACGTCCTAAGTAGCAAGCCTACTATAAGAAATGACTCACTAGTTAAAGTTCCCTCCACTTGTGTAAAAGTGGGTACCAAAAGACAAACCACTATATTAAGATTTAATATTTCTTTCCCCCCAGATCCAAAATGCTATAGCAGACAAAAGAGAGAATGGTATGATACATTGTCAGGAGTATCAGGTACAGGTATAGGGTTACTTAATAGTATAGATATAAAAACTTTAGCCAGCAAAATGAATAATGCAGGAGAAGATATGGAGAAGTTTAGTTACAATGGAAGCTATATGGATGCCTACAGTATTTACCCCATTACAGGCCAGTATATTTTGGGATAATGAATATTTACAGGTGTTCAATAGCACATTGGTTAAAACACTTTACCTGTCAACAAATGTTTCTGAACTGTTTAATTGGACTAAATGTTCTCTCAGAACCATGCATCAAAATATGCAAAAGGGTAAAGCACAAACACAGTTAATGACAGGTAAAGAACAAGCATACAGAAGGATGTTTAGTGGTCTCATTCACCCAGTAATCGTTATAATCATTGTATTAATTTTGCTCATTTTGTGGAATTGCTATCTATCTTATGATTTTAGGAAAATGGTAAATAAAGCATCTGCACGGTAGGGACGCTCTTTGTCACACATAAGAAGAGAGCCTCCGAGTGGGAAAAGTGTTCAGCGTGTGAAAGAATTACATTTATCACACCTGAGAAGAAATGTGTTTTCTGTAGTACTGATGTTGGAAGAAACCCCTCTTTCTAGGGAAAGATGCGCCGGGATTCTTGGTATTCTGGTGATGAATGATGCATGCATCTACTTGCATAGGGTGCCTATGGAAGTAATATAGTTACTATGAAAGCCATGACTCCAGTAAGGGAAAGATAGTATGTTTTAATAAAAAGAGGGGATTGTGAGAGTCTATAATAATTTATAGTGTTTATTTAAAACATACTGTATGATTCATCAGAAAAAGCCATTTTCCTTTACACAAATATCATGAGATGGAAGCACATTACGGTATACTGAACGAGCAGTTACAAGACAACAGCAGCTGAAGGATCCCAGAATAGGATACTAAGTCTGGACACTGAAAAAACGACAAACTGAAAGATGCATTGACACATACTATGTACTTGTGAAATCAATCATATGTATTCTTATCTGTCAAACCATTTTTGGCAAATGTTTGAGACAGCAGTTTTCTGAACTTATAAAAGACAGCTCAAAGAGGATGTGCCTCGGAGAGCTAAGTGGATTCATCACAGAATGTGTTGATTTTTCTTATCTTCCCAGCCGGCTGTAAGGAGAATTGGTAGAGCACAGGAGTAGTGTTTTGCATACCGTGATCCAGGGGTAGGAAGCCTCGTCACCCCAACACATATACATTACTATAGGTGTTTGTGTTGTGTATTGTCTAGCGTGACCTGTATATTGTTATATATGTTTATATGTTTTGTATGTATTGTACACTAGGACCTTTGCATTGTTCTAAGGCCAGTTAAGAGCCGCACCGGGCCCTGGGAAAAAGAGGGCATGGCCTAATCACAGGAGGCGTGGCCACATCCCCTAGGGTAAAAAAAGTTTTGCGCGCTGGCGAAGGGGCGCAGTGAGCCCCCTCAGCCTGACGCATAACCAGTGGGGGGCGCGACTAGCTTGATCGCTCCCCCCACAGGCACACTGTAGGAGACTACTGTGGCTGCTTCTTAGCAGCCGCGAGCAGACTCCAGGGCAGCCCAGCACACAGCAGCGTGTGCTGGGCTGCTGTGTAATGTAAGAGGGGGGTAGCGGTGCCAGACCCGGGCCCCCGCTGGGCCCCTCCAGCAAGCCCGGGCCCGGGTAATTTGTACCCGCCCCCCCCCCCCCTCTTGGCACCTCTGATTGTTATATATGTGATTGTATGCTGTCTAGTGTGACCTGCCTATGTTGACCTGCGTATTGTCAGTTGTACACAGACTATTGTGGCCTGTGTATTGTCAGGTGATATGTGCTACTTAGAGTGTACTAGGGATGGACATGAAAATTGATGGTTGCAGACCATCAATGTTTTTTGACGGCGTTTCGATGGTAACCTTTCTATTTTAGCGGGCAATAAGTGGATACAGAGCATACTTGCCTTCCAGGAGGGAGCTGAATGCCCGTGTACAGCGGGGGCATGGCCGGGCAATGACTAAGTATTGAGGGCCGGAACAGTGGCGCAACTGCACGTTCGCATCATTGTGGCATTGTGAAGCAGGGGGCAGGGCCACGATGACATGATTCAGTGCAAATGGCATCACCGCCCCCCCTCTGCGGGGGTTTCTATCATTAGTGCAGGGGGACCGGATGGGTGGGCGGCCGCTGGGAGGCTTGCCTGCCTTTCCAGGGGGCCAGGAGTGGCACCTGATATTCGGGAGGCCCCCGGCCAAATCGGGAGGGTAGGCAAGTCTGCTACAAAGGAGCAGTGACGGGGCCTAGAGGGAACAGCTGCCGGGCTCACATTGTGGGTCACACTGCTGCGCTGCTGTACCTGCTGTGCTCTGGCAGAGGAGAGGAGACTGGAGATACTTAGAATGGACTGTACTATTACACAACTGCTCTCCAATTGGTTGACTTGGTGACGCCACTCTACCGTTATACAGAAGCAAGGCATGCTGGGAGTTGTAGTGTTGTCACGATTCTGGGAAGTAATGATGTCTGGGCGTAAGAACTACAATTCCCAGAGCTATGTGCATACTCAGACAGCAACACTTAGCGCTTCAGTCACACACACTAGAACTGGCTGCACAGAAATAACCATGCTGTGGGAGTCTGAGCGGGACCTGCGGGTGGCAGCAGGCACACAGTTACTGCTTCAGGCTGTGTGTGTGCGTGGTGGGTATTCATATTACTTGTGTTATATTATGGGTCACTGATGGTCTCTGCATTATATGATGTTCACTGCATGCTCCCTGTAATATATGGAAATAACTGCTCTCTGGATGGGATCAGTATGGTTCTAATCCTGACAGCGGAAGCATTGCAGGGGTGAAGATCCGAAGCTACAAAGGTAAGTACTAACTAACCTATTTTTACCCCCTAACCCAAACCCTCCTTTAGGGGTGCCTAACCCTATCCCTCCCCCCCAAGTGCCTAACCCTAACCCCCCTCTAAGTGCCTAAACCTACCCCCCTTCCCCGCAGCCTAACCCAAAGTCTCCCGGGGGGGTGCCTAACCCTAACTTCCCCCCCCGGGGATGCCTAACCCTACCCCCCCTTCCCCTAGCCTAACCATAACCTCTCGGGGGGGGTGCCTAACCCTAATTCCCCCCCGCGAGCACCTAACCTTCCCCCCCACAGCTGTCTGCGCCCGTCGCCCGGCTTATCTTTCTGACTGCTTCCCCTCTGGATTATATGGTGGTCACTGCAACACACTCTGTATAATATTGGCAATGTAATGCTTTCTGCCATACCCCCTCAATCGGCTAGCCACACCTTCAGCTTTACACCACCTCACTTCAGTGGGTCCTACCATTGCATTCCCCCCTGTGGGCCTTTCCTGCCCCAGTCCGACACTAAATACACTACTGCACAAGATGCCTCCAAATGTAGCCATCCTGGAAGGAGTAATATATGTAAAATATAAAGCTAAGTTATAGAAACAGCGTCAACATAGTAGTACATTGCAGGGTGCATAGAATAGTTTCCCAGTGCTCATCCAGAAGAGGGACCTACATCTTCTCACCTGGAATGAAGCTGGAGAGGCCATCAGTCATAGTCATAATAACATAGCAATAGCAAATGGAGGTGAGCTGCCTGGATCCCAGGGCTGTAGCTTGTTGAATTACAGGTGTGATTGGTGCACTTATAACATCCCCTCCCATTAGGAGGCCCACACCAGGGCTTTTCTGACTGGTTACTGCAGTCACATGAATATGAACTAATCAATTTCAGCTGTTTACTGTGCTCTAGTGACTTCTGCCGTGCATCAAGCAGAGTACCGGAGATCCCAGATACAGTCTCTGGTGACCTTATATAGGTCTGTTCACTTGTTGACCTTGTGATTTTTGACAACTAATATTACAATATTTTAATATATATATTTTTTTCCAAGTAAAGTTCTACTTGACAATTGGACAACACATTTAATAGCTGCTGTGCAGATCCTAATGGGGAAGGGAGAATATGTTGTTGAGTTTTATGGCCAATATGATGTTTATTTAAAAGTATCACAATACAGTACGTCTGAGGAAAGTCAATGCCATAAATAGTGTTTAATCAGGTAATCACTGATACACTGTAACATTAAAAAACAACGAGACCAGTGGAATTGGTTTCATACAAAGCCCCATATAGCCAAAGATTAATATAAAAAATAATATTTTGATGTGAATGTAATAGTTGTAAATAAGGAGTGACATCACATTTCCCTTAGGTCAGTCATACAAAAGACACCAGGGGCCTCAAACCAGAAATAACCAGTCTTGGCCTGTCTTTGGGGTGTGTGAGGTCATGCTGTGATGCAGGGTCGGCCCTAGCCCAAATTTTTCGGTAAGCGAGTATATTTTTTGGCGCCCCCCCCCTATGCAGTGCCCCTTTTACAGTGCCACCGGTAGTGGTCCCCCCTGTGCAGAGCCCCTTGTGCCCCCAGTAGTATTCCCCTTATATAGTGCCCCCAGTAGTGGTCCCCCCCCTTGTAGTGCCCCTAGTAGTAGTCCCCCCTCTTGTAGTGCCCCCAGTAGTAGCCCCCCTTGTAGTGCCCCCAGTAATAATCCCCCCCTTGTAGTGCCCCCAGTAGTAATCCCCCCTTGTAGTGCACCCAGTAGTATTTCCCCCCCTTGTAGTGCCCCTAATAGCATTCCCCCCCTTGTAGTGCCCCCAATAGTAATCCTCCCTTGTAGTGCCCCCAGTAGTAGCCCCCCCTGTAGTGCTCCCAGTATTCCCCCCCTTGTAGTGCCCCCAGTAGTATTCCCCCCTTGTAGTGCCCCCAGTAGTAATCCCCCCCTGTAGTGCCCCCAGTAGTAATCCCCCATTGTAGTGCCCCCAGTATTAGCCCCCTGTAGTGCTCCCAGTAGTAGCCCCCTTTGTAGTGTCCCCAGTAGTAGTCCCTCCATTGTGGTGCCCCCAGTAGTAATCCCCCCTTGTAGTGCCCCCAGTATAGACGTAATAAAAAAAAAAAAAAAAACACTTACCTGAAACCCGCTCCTGCTCCTGGTCCCGCCGCCGATATCAGCTCCTCCGTCTGCCGCTTTGCATTATGGGAGTGACGTCATGACGTCACTCCCATTACCCACTGCGGGAGCCGGAAGATGTCCGGCTCTGGCAGTGGGAGCAGCAGCCGATGAGAGTCTGTCTGACTCTCATAAGCTGCTAAAGTAAACACACGGCTGCTGGCGCCAGTGGCTGTGTGTTTGTGCTGTGTAGCTCTGACTGAACTCCGTCCGGTCAGCGCTACATACGCGGTGCAGCTGTGTCACAGAGACACACTCTGCCCGTGGCCCGCATGGTACACAGCTGAGGTGCCCTTCACTATGTGGCGCCTTACGCAGCTGCGTACCTTGCGTAATGGGAGAACCGTCCCTGTTGTGATGTCATAATGGTAACTGCCTATATCAGAGCTTTTCTGTTGCTGCCTCTCTCATACGCTACCAGTTCACTGACACTGCACCACACACCAGCAGTAGGAGATACTTGCATAAGGTTAGTGACTGGACAAGGACAGCTTAGTTCCATGCCTTGGCAGACAGCGTGACTACTTTAAAATGACTTATGACCTTGGGGACTGGGCAGTATTGGATAAAAACAGAATCTCACACCTAGTGGGACAGTGTCATTACAGCCCAAAGCAGCTGCATCTGGGACATCTCTTATAGGTGTTAGGTGGGCACTGTCTGGGTGGGACTATGCTGTTCCTAATTAATTCTTTTACACAGTGCTCCAGTTGGGAGGTGGGTGTTGGATGGGACTATACTGTTTCTAATTAAATTCTTTATGCTCTGCCTCCTAAATCCAGTATGCCAGTATTGCGAACTGTTCCATTGTTATCAATGTGCAGAGGTGTGAGAGAATTACAGCATATTGTGCTTTAGTCATTTGTTTTTATCCAATTCTGCCATCAGTAAATCTATATCATAGTTTGGGCTCCATGTAAGAGAGATACTAAATGTCTGTGGCATATTTTGTTTCGTATCACTGTGATACATATGAATATGCTGCTGGTACTTACCATCACTTACCTGTCCAGCGAGGTCCAGTGGTGGACTCCTGACTAATGCACATACATGACAACTGTCTGCGTATGTGCATAGAGCTCAAACCCTGTGGGGACTTTAGAAACAACGTTAGAGCTGTTTACTAAATATAGCATTGCAATCATCACCTATTTTAGCACCAGAAATGAGTGCTAAAGGGGCTAGATAGACAGTCAATAGATAAACACCATTTGCATGTCAACCTTTTGACCATGTCAACCTTTTAACCATGTAGACCCAAAGCACTGTCGACCATTTACCCATCAACCTATTTACTGTCTACCTTCTGGTGTCTATCTATTGACTGTCTAACTTAGTACTGTCTATCTATCACTCCACACCCTCTTGTTCCTCTTATAGGACAAGAGGGTAAGAATTCTGGACCAATCTTTGTCCAGAATTCCCTATTTTATTATGCAGACTAAATAAAAAAGTTACATTTTACTTTAAATAAAATCTTATATTTATTTTTTAAATATATTTTGCTTGAAGCTGTCTTTATTTTTATTAATAAATGCTCTCAAAAGGTGAAAAGGCTGAAGTAAGGCCTGGCGAGGCAAATGAGAGCAGAGTTGGTAATGGAAGTAATATGGTGGTGGGGAGGATGAGAGGATGAAAGCTCATCTTAGATAAAGTATAGGTAAAGGTGTGAGACCTGCAGGCTTAGAGCCTAAAGACTGAGGTGATAATGCAAATGAGAGGGGTTTATGATGAGATTTGATCGATGCCTCTGAGTGGGAAACAGTCGGGAAGCCAATGGACGTAATCCCGACCACCGGCTTCCCGACTGTATAATCCCGGCAAGGTTTAAATGACGCCTGTCATTTTCCGTATGCCGGGAGCCCGACACCCGGCTTACCGATTGAAGGTAAGCCAGGCAACGGGCACGGACAGCCACGCGGGGTGGGGGACTGTTAGGTTAGGGTTCCCGGGGGGGATTTAGGATTAGGCACCCCCCCCTCGAGAGGTTAGGTTTAGGCTAGGCGGTAAATCATACTGAATCCCTCTAAGTAATATGTGATCAAGAATTGGTAGGGAAACATTATATTTTTATAATGAATGCAAATTAATAATATCATCATATAGGGGTGATACAGTAGTAGTAGTAGTAGTAATAATAATTAGTATCATTATAATAACGGAATTGGTATGTAATACCGACAGACGGGATCCCGACGCCTGGATCCCGACAGGGTTAACATAACGACACTTGGTGATCGTTATGCTAACCCTCCCCCTCTCCCTACCCTAAACCTAACCGTACCTCCCTGGTGCCTGAACCTAACCTCCCCCTCCCCGCACCCTAAACCTATTCCTTAGTGCCTAGCCCTAACCCTCCCCCTAGTGCCTAACCCCTAACCCAAACCCTCCCCCAACCCTGCTACTTACCGTCGGCGTCCCGGCGATTAGGGATGCCAAACGCATACCATTATAATAATACAAAATATTTTATTTATATAGCACTTTTCTAAAATAGGACTCAAGGCGCTTTACAGATTCTATGAACATAAGGCCTGATTCAGCAAGGATCGCTATTCTGCTAATACGCACGTAACGGAATTGATAATATCAGCGCTGATATGCAAATGGTTGCATTCGCAGTGCGATCGCAACCTTGCATAAGGATGCCCAAGTCCCCTTACTCACATCCATATACTTTGGCAACATAGCTAAATAATCGGTAACATCGAGTAACATCAGACCCATACGCACAGTTAAGGCAGGTCAGACCTCACTCAGGAATTGCTAACTTCAGCGCACACTATGAGGCCTCAGGCTGCGTATGGCACAGCAGTGGCTAATTTATGCACGCTCCTGCAACGCCATTGAAATGCACCTGTTTTCGGCCGGCCACAACCCACAATACAAGGGTAAAATGAAAAGTGAATAACAGGAGACCCACTGCATAAATAGTTCTGCAGCTTTCAGAATGAGGAATATGGTCTAAAGGGCACCATACATGGTGCAATGTGCACCTAGTGATGCAATGCACGATCCGACGACCGACATATCAGACGGTGCCCACACACAGAGCGATCCGCTGCCCGACCGTCCGATATGCCAGCCCTCCTCCCCCTCCACATAGACTAGCATGAGATTGTCTGTCGATTCCTCAGATCTCTTGTGCAGACAGAAAGATCTGGAGGAGCGACGGACAACCTCATAGGAGCGTGCAGGTGCCGATATCATGCCCACAAAGGAACGATATAGCTGCGATATTGTTCCAATCCGTTGGATCGGCCGCTGTATCACTCCACGTGGGGGCCTTTTCTCTATAATTGGTTTTATCCATTTTTTTCCTTTGCAAAAAGTTTAAGTGAAATGAGGTAAAATATCAAGAGGTCCCAGTCACATGCAATAATATACAAAAAGTACTGAAAATTAAGAAAAAAAAAATAAAATAAAAAAAGTTATATTAATCCTGTGACACTCAGATGTTAAACTCATATTCTGAATTGCATAAAATATTGAGAATGGAGCAGTGGAGTAGTCCGCACTAGTATGCGATTTGGAGAGGGCCAGTGTGAGAGTTCCAGCTACTGATGGCCTGGTGGAGTAGTCCACACTAGGGGATGTAGTCAGATTACTGGCGGCTGGGATGCCGGCCGTCGCAATACCGACAGTGGAAGCCCGACCCGACCCGGGATTAACGATAGGCGTTGAAATCCTGACACCTATCTTTAGCCCCACACTGAAATCCCGACAGTCGGCATCCTGAAATAAGGTAAACTAGGTTAGGTGATAGCTGCGGATTGGAGTGTTAGGTTTAGGCACCCCTGGGGGGACTTAGGTTTAGGCACCCCCCCAGGGAGGGTTAGGGAAAGGCTATGGGCAGGAGAGTTAGGGTTAGGCAGGTTTAGGGTGTGGGAAGGGGGGGTTAGGGTTAAGCACCATCGGGGAGAGGTTAGAGTTAGACACTATGGGGGAGGTTAGGGTTAGGCACCACTAAGGGAGGGTTAGAGTTAGGGGGTTAGAGGGGTAGGGATGGTATACTTACCAACCCTGTCGGTTCCTTCAGTTATCAGGTGCCGCTGGTGCAAGTGATTTAAGAATTATTATAAAACAGAAAACTGACAGGCCCGAATGATGCCCCCTGCCTTGCGGTGCCCTGTGCCTCACTCAACCCTAGTTACGGTACTGATATTAAGCTGCACATTGCTTAAACTAATAAATAAATATACATTAAATTGTTTCTTATTGTCTTTCCTGTATAAAAATATCTTCCTGTACAGAGTAATTAGAAAACGTGATAATTACGTTTATCAGTAATAGAGCTGACTGTGCAGGAGTATATAGAGTATCTCATTATGGGGTCTATTTATCAAGCATTTTGCTAGAAAAGTATGTATCATTGCTCCCTCCTATTTAACAAGAGGAAACCCACGGAGAAATAACTGATTTCTCCTGCGGGCCCACCAGCTGCGCACATACATACATCCCAATTGCTCTGGGACAGTACTTAGTCGCAGACCACAAAATGGGAGGAGTACTGACAAAAGTGGGTATTTCTGGGTGGACTGGGGTAGGGTTGATGTGGAGTGTGGGTGGTTTGAGAATGGGGCTTATGTTGTCCCGATTTGGCATTTGTAAATGTTGGGAGTTCTAGAAACTGGTCTTAAAAAAGTCCCCTCTTTACTTATTAACAGTGTGAGATTAACAATGGGGTGGATGGAGCTCCAGCTCCAGGCTTCCACATAAAAATAGGCCCATCAACATGGGAGCATGATGGTGCCCAGCTCCCCACATGGTTGTCCATAAATCACAAGTATCAAGATTGTATTTCTACTTTTTCTCCCAAATTATGCATTTTTTATTTTTTTTTTGTATTTGGAGAGACATTGGGGCTGATAGTGTTTGTGGTGCACATGCCAACATGGCACTGATACCACACAGCTCCTCCCCTACTGAGTATAGGCCATTGAGCATTTTCAGCTCCAGGCCTATGTGGCCCTTAATCCAGACCTTCTTACTAAGCTCTCGATTGTTGAAAATCTGAACTCCAGGAAAAGTCAGGTCAGTTTTGCAGGTGTGAAGTATAAGAATGACTAGCAAGGTACAGTAATATATGAGTGATAGCAAATGACCAGAATAGTAAGTTATGAGTAGCAGTGAGTGACCAACATGATAAGATATACCTAGTATGGTAAGATAAGAGTTGTAGTTAGTCAAAAAGATTACCAATTGCAGGTAGTGATCAGCCTTTTATCTAAACCTCTTGACAATGATAGGTCAATCTTCTTACTCACTAGTAGTGATTTATATATAAAACATAGAATGTTCATTATGTGGTGTTTGAGGTTCAAAGGTAGTTCATTTATTGTATGGCAGTGCCGTAATAGGGCTGTATGCTGCCCCGTCACAGACCCCCCCCCCCCTAAATCCATGACATCATGACATCACACCCAAGGGGCATGGCCACCAGCTTTGGTAAGTTAAGCACTGCCAGGAGCATCCTAAAGATGCTCCTGGCAGCTCCACAGGCTGTAGGGCACATGTCTGGAGCACACCTTGAACACTTCAGGCAGTTCTGCAGTAGTGCTAGTGGCTGCATGATGCCGTGTCAGGGCCCTGCGCTGGATGCAAGTACCGTGGGGCAGCGACACCTGCATCCAGATTCAAGCCACATGCAGGTGTCGTAGCAAAGCGATGGTGCCGCCCACAGGGTCCTGCACTCTGTATGGCGGCACCGCTTGCACAGCCCTAGTTAGGTCCTTGCTCTATGGTATCCATTAACAACAATAAAAATGTTTCTAAAACTGAAGTTTCTAAAAATTAAAAATGGAGGCGTTGCCCATAGCAACCAATTAGATTCTGTTTATCATTTCTCTACTGCATTCTAGATGAAAAACAGAATCGAAATAGTTGCTATTGGCAACACCACCACTTGTCTGTTTTAGAAGCTTTAGTAAATCTACCCCCTGGAGTTTATTAGAGTTCCTATTGTGGATAATGCAATATCTAGGATAAAATGTATTCACTTCACTTCTATTGAGCTTAGCTAAAGGCGTTGCAGACAGATCTATGTCAGAAACCTTTATTGATTTGGAAGTATTGTGGGAGGCATATCCTTGTCTTCTTGGCTGCAGACCCAAGACCTATTCTATTAGGGCCAGTCGCATTTCTCCTCTTTAATCAGGATATGAGTGATATCAAATATCCATTGTGGTAAGATATGAGTGGCAGTGTATTACCAGCATAGTAAGATATGAGTGTTTGCGACTGACCAGCAGGGCCCTAAATAGGGGTGTGCAAGTGGTTCCGCTGCACAGAGCGCAAGGTCCTGTGGGCGGCATCATCGCTGCCTCACAGCACCTGCATGTGGCACCTGGAATGGCACCCTGCAGCTACTAGCTCTTAGGGACACTCCAGACAGGCACCCTGTAGTTTGTGTAGCTGCTCTACTTATTGGAGCCGGTGGCCCCTGCCCTTGGGCATGACGTGACGACACATATTTAAGGGGCAGGGCCAGCACAGGACGGCATAGAGCTCTGTTACAGTACTGCTGACCATTATGGTAAGATATGAGTGCCAGTGAATGACCAAAATGGAAGTTATGAGTGGCAGTCAATGAGCAGCATGGTAAGATATGAGTTGTAGTGAGTGACCAGCATAATAATATATGTGTGATAGCAAATTATCAGCATGGTAAGGTATGAGTGGTAGTGAGTGACCAGCATGGTATCAAATAAAAGTACACTTAGTGTCCAGATGCAGATCGAGATAATTACTAGATGTTGGCGGTGGAAGGGATCCATTACTTGAGTACTGCTCAGAATACAAGATAATACAACTCTACCGAATGATGCACTGATACAGTATGTACTAATACAAAATAATAACTATTGTACACATATTCTTACCATTGCACTGAGTACTCTCCCTACATATCCAGGATCACCTCTCTTTGAACAGTCAAGGACATTATTTTCCTGGTAGTTTAAACTTCTATCTAAGATCTGGAAGCAGGTGTCCAAAATGCCTTCTTCGAACTGTACAAAAACATATAACAGTCTGAACTCATAGGAAGTCATGAAAATAATAGCAATAATAAATAACTTGCCTCCGGGCGTCTGGGATGAATTTATGCCACTGGCTCTAGAAGGTAAATTTACTAAAGTGAAAGTTTTTAGAAGTGGAGATTTTGCCCATAGCAACCAATCAGATTCTAGCTATTATCTTCTAGAAGGTGCTATTTAAATGTTAAGTAGAATCTAATTGGTTGCTATGGGCAACATCTCCACTTCTAAAAACTCTCACTTTAGTAAATATACCCCTAGGGGGCAAATCACCTCTATATATGCTAGTCTTAATACTAACTTGTTACCAGTTGTTGTTAGATCCCCTAAAACTTAATTGGGAAGTTGATCTGGGTTCTATTTGTAGAGGAGACGAAACCACCAGATATTGTGTTAAATTTTACATAGAAAAAATTACACCTAGTTACCAAATCCATAATATTATTTAATTTATTGAGGCTAAAAAACAGTTCATTTCAGTTATGATACCTAAATAATATTCTTACTTGTCCATAGTTCCATCCAAATGACGTGATAGAATCCCAGACACCATAGAATATGACACCATTATCATTTAAAACATATTCAAGCTTTTCATTTTCATCTTCCATAAAGACATCATCATCTGAAAATACACAGATATTCATTTTACTAATTAAAATTATTATTTTGGCCATTACTCAAATAAATAAAGACCAATGTATGTAAAGATGGGTAATTATTGAAATCAAGTAATGGAGGATGATAAGTGCTCTTAATGATACTGGTCAGCCCTCTGATTAAGTGATGATAAACATGTAAGTAACTGTATTACATGTGTACTCATTTCTTTCTTTGGGCTCTATTTATTAACATTATTTTTACTAAAATAAAGTGAAAAAGGGTGTTTTCACACCCTTTTCACATTATTTTAGTTTCACCTGTAGTTACTATAGGGCAATTGGAGTAGAATTAGTAAAATTCTACTCCAACCCCTAATTATCACTTATTTTTAGTAAAGCAGATCGCATTTCCCATAATTTTAATGGGAAATGTGATCCGACCATAGTTACTAAAAATAAATTGTAAAAAAATACCGGGGGAAGCCCTGTGATATTAACGCCACCTGGAGGTGGCGTTATCCAGGGTCTACCCCGGTTACCGGGCTCCCACTCTGCTCTAACGGGGAGAGCAGAGGCGGGAGCAGGTACCAGTAATCAGCTGTGTGGTCTAAATAGACCGCAAGCTGATTGCTGTAAAAAAAAAAAAAATGAAACACTTTTTTTTTACTTATCTGAATCCAGGGACTGGTGATCGGGCCTCCGGTGATGGCTCCTCTCCGGTCAGCTGGTCTCCCATCGTGCCCTGCTGCCCGGTCATCAGGTGATCGGGCCTCAGTGCAGTATGGGAGATCACCTGATCGGGAAGCCCGGAGAAGATCACCGGAGGCCAGGAGGATGCAGGTAAGTGTAATGAAGGGAGGGGGGGGGGTCGCGGGGGTCCGCGATCGCGGGGCGGGGCATAGCGCCAGGGGGCGGGGCTTAGCATCGGTGGGGGGTAGCAGCGACGGTGGGTCGGCGCATGCGCGGGCTCTTAGTCGCTGTATTTTTTCCGAAAATACCGCGACTAGAGTGCGGATGGGATCCACAGGGGTAGAGCTTTATCGCAAGCTCTGTCGCTGCAAGGGATTTATAGTAAATCCCTGTGATATTGCATGAATTCGCAATGCGAATTCACTCGGTAATATCACACTACAATCCGCATTCAATATGCGGATTGTAGTAAATAGAGCCCTTTATGTCTTATCATATCTACCATAAGGCCCTGGAAAATAATCACTGTGAGCTCCTCATTACTCTCTATTTCAGTGATTTTCAACCTTTTTCAACTCACGGCACACCAAACAAGATTTTAAAATTGCCAGTGCACACCATCAATCCCCCACGGGAAAAAACACAGACAGCACTTTGGCCTCCACAGGAATAAAACACACATACGTTGGCCCCCACAGAAAAAAAAACAATCACATTGCTCCCCACTGAAAAAACAATAAGGTTGGCTGGCACCCTCAGAAAAAGTAAACAATCACATTGCTCCGCACATAAAAAAAATCTCATTGACTCCAAGAGAAAAACAAAACAGTCAATGGATCCTACCGGCCAGTAGCTGAGACTGTCGTCCCTGTTCTGTCCCTCATCGGCAGGGTTTGCTGCTGTCACACTCAGCTCACCACTGTGTGATCAGTTACTGTGAGCAGCGTGCGAGCGGGCTGGCCAGCAGATGTGTAGGCAGGCAAACGCAGCGTGCGTGACCTATGAGGTCACGGTGCCACGTCTGTAAAAGATGCCAAAGATGAGAAAAATACTGTCAATATTGTAAAGATATTGCCAACTTTTGGCTGAGCTGCCAACTATTATAGGCCCTGATTTCGGTGATCACAGTTTGTATCATGGTGGCGAAATTTAAATAGCAAATAAAAGCTTGGTAATTAGGAAGACGCCTTATATCCGGCTAAAACATTACTTTTCACTGGGGGAAATGTTTTTCTTCCTTTAATAAATGGGAACCTTAAACATACTTAAACATAGATACGTCAAAAAATATTATTCCAGTTATTGGAAGGAATAGAATATAGATCACTGTTAACAAACAGAAAAACAATTTGCTCTTAATGCGGTATACAAACATCCCAAGGGTTAAACAGTGACAGAATGATTAAACTCACATGGCAAGTTTCATAATTAATGATATTACTGATTATGTCACTTTCATAATATTATCTATCACTGATATCACATTATGTGTCATGTGATTTTAAGAATGATGCCATTTAAATAGGACCTGTCATTATATGGCTATAATACATAGTTACAGCAGTATCAAATACAAGGAGATTTTCTTGTATAATTTTTGCCCAGGAGACCCTTTATGCACTTACTCCATCCAGCTTTGCTGAGGGAAAGTCGGTCAGGGAATGCGCTCTCTAATTACACCGGCATACTGTTCTTCGTGAGAGAGAGACTTCCGGGTCTATGACCCAGAAGTCCCTCTGGCGTCCTTCTGCGCATGCACGTGCTGTGGGAGGGCGCAGGGAGTGATCTGATTGGATCTCTCCCAGGGGGGAGCTATGAATAAAGATGATATTGCTCATTGCATCCAAGCCCCAGACAGTATCGCATTCTGGGGCTTGGTGCATATGAGAAATGCCGTCAAACCCCAAAAAACTGCACTTTCAGAGGTTTGATCACGTTTTTTGACATTGGTGCATCCCGTCCCTGGGCACAAAAGGTTTCCGGGGAACTGAATTTTTTTAATTAAGTATTAAACTAACATTAGAGGACCTGGTGACAGATCAACTTAAAGTATTGCACTGTTTATAATGATTGTCTGGTTTACCTGTAGCCCAAGGGTTAAATAGAAGTATGACATCATTTAATTTGAAACAATGCCGCTTATTTTTGGAGTAGATACATAGACTAATTTTGTAACAACCAATCGGTGCATCTGCAGGACTGGTGATAATGACAGTCACATCAGCGGAGGAGCTGGACTCTTTTACAGCTGCCCAGGAAGTGTTTTTTGTTGAGCCAGAGAGTTGAAAGACATTCAGTGTGTTGTCAGACTCCAGAGGGGCTGGGCCTGTGAATGAGAAAAGCACAATGGAATTAGACATGACCAGTGGTAGTTGCTCAGTAGGGGCTGCAGCACAGACCAAAATTAGCAGAAGGGGGGCCAGATAAAACATAACCCTAGCTGCACCTTTAAACTTGTTTTTAATATTGCTGGGTATGTGCCTGGAAGCAGAAAAAAAAGGGATTTGCCCCCCAGCACACTGTAGCAAAATAAAAAAATACTTAAATCCTACATGATAATAGAGATTCAGAGGTATTAGTTACATACTGTACATTTGCAAATATATGAATAAGCGCCAGGCCAATCGTCAAGGCTCCTCTATACTGGCGTCCCTAACATTAAGGGGTTCACTTCCGAGAAGCAAGGCACCCCAAAAACTGCCAGCCAAGGACCATCCCCACGGCATCACACGAAAAGGGGAAAAAAGGTGATAGTAAAGTGTAAAGGATAGATGTGTAAGGATAAATCAATAAGTGTAAATGAAATGTGAAAGTAACTTTGGTCGGATCACATTTCCAATTACAATTATGGGAAATGCGATCTGATTACTAAAAATAAGTGACACTTAGGGGTTGGAGTAGAATTTTACGAATTCTACTCCAATTGCCCTATAGTAACTGTAGATGAAACTAAAATAATGTGAAAAGGGTGTGAAAACACCCTTTTTCATTTTATTTTAGTAAAAATAATGTTAATAAATAGAGCCCATTGTGTCAGTATATAGCAGGGAGGAAACTAGGAGTACTGTACATAGCTGAAACACCTCAACTAGCAGATCCAGTTATTCATTGTTACCTATGCCAGCAGTGAATTGCACCTGGTCTCCTTTCTGTATGGGCCTGTTAAAGTGAAGTATTATCCTAAATTTCTGTCCTCGCCTCAGTATCAGTTTGCTGCTGTTGTAATAGTCTGTCCTGTGTTCCTCCATGTTTGATGCATCCTCCATACTGAATGATTTCAATTTTAGAGCTGTAAATAATAAAAACAGTTTCAATCAAAAAATATTTTAGACATTATTAACTGAAGCTTAAAGAAAAAAATAACTACAGTAGGTGATTTGCATAATACCACTGATAGGAGTGCAAAGTCAACAAGCAAGCAGACTGAGTAGTGACAAACTGTTGTTATCTTTAAAAAGTTGATATATTTATTAAATTAAATATTACTTAACCAACAGTATATTATAGAAAGTAATTTTTTGGAGGGAGGGGTGCCAAACTAAACCTGCCTCCGGGCAACTGAGATGAATTTACGCCCCTGGTATTGATTCAGATGACTACGGGCAGTGAATGGAGATCACCTCCATACTGTACATCTTGCAGTGTATGGAGGTGCTCTAATTTCGCTCCCTCGTCCATGTCGTCTGATGGGCTAGCTATCGTACAGTCTATGGCTAGCTTGATCCAATGGTAAATGTTCCTATTAAGGTGATAGAAGAATATCTAAAGGGTAGTAAAAGCAGTAGATGAGTTAATATTGACTACTGTAGTCTGTCCTAATCTTTGCTAGTTATCTTCTCATCATACTTAGAAGTTGTACAGAGCAGGTCCGTAATGGAAATGTAATTCATATAAAGCAGATGAGTTGCTTAGTTTTCCGTGGTCTCAGGGCCTGATTCATCTACGGATTGCAATATTGCGTATGCACACAGTTCAACTGCAATAGCAATACACTCCACTGCGATCGCAATGCAAACCCAGCAGTACATAAGGATGGCAAATTTACCATACGCACATCAGTAATTCTGAGCAGAATAGCTAAACCATCGGTATAATCGAGTACCATCGGACCCATACGCACACTTGCACAAGCCTGACCTTACTCAGAAATTGCTAACAGCCACGCATGCTATGAGACCTTACACTGCGTATGGCTTTGCAGTGGATAATTTATGCACGCCCCTGAAACGACGTGTGAACGCACTGGCACACTTACGTTTGGCTGACCACCTCCCTATCACCACCCCCCAAATGGCACTTTCTGTTAATCACTCTGCAATGGGTCTGCGTAGCCGCTGCGAACATAGTTCGGATCGCAATGGCTTGTACGCGAACTACGATGTGTATGCATGCGCAGTGCGAAACAATCAGCCGATTGCATGTGTATTAGTGACTGTGTTCCAAGCTGAATCAGGCCCTTAGTCCCTACAGAGACACATTATATCTGTGAATAGGGGGACTGTGAATGATAATGGGTGGTGCAGGCTGCGGAGTGACCCTGTTTACTGTAAAGTACAAAACTCTTAAAGACTTGACACTCTGTGGCTGATTACTGGAATAGGTAATAATGAAGTGAGAACTAATTGGAATTTGACAAGCCTAGAAAATTATATTAAACAAAAAATCATCCCCAGGGGTTTGAGACCTAAAATCTTTCCAACTTTCAAATTATCATCAGACAGTCTAAAAAAAGAATGGGAAATCAGTCTGCTGAAATGCTCTCAGGATTTGATGAACATACTGGTCAAACATAAGCATTTGATATTGGAAGAATGTGAGAGAGGGATCACGGCAGTGGGTAAAAAATTGGAAACTTGGGAACAAAGAGGGTCATTCAGACCCGTTCGCGAGCAAAGGACTCTCGCAAACGGGTCGATGTTGCCCCACTGCGCATGCGCACGGTGGAGGGAGCTCCGTCATGCGCATGCGCGAGACCCGGATAGCGACGGGCTCTCCGTCGCTCCGGGTCTCGCACCAAAGGGGACGTGCTGTCAATGTTGATTGACAGCACGCCCCCTTTGGTGGGCGTGCCAGGGGCGTGACTGCCAGACGGAGGCGTTCCCATGGGAACGCCTACCGTCTGAGTCCGGCCCCACTGACATCAGTAATGATGTCAGTGGGAGTGATTTTGGCTCTCATAGAGCCAAAATCACTCCTGGGCTTGCGGAAGCGAGACCCTACCGCAGGGTCTCGTCGCAAGCCCGATGGTCGCGATGGTCTTTGACCATCGCGACCATCTTTTTGGCCGCTCGCATAAGCTGTGGGTGGTCACCCACAGCTATGCGAGCGGCCAGGAGGCCGCTCCAAATTTAGCTGGGACGGCCCTGATTCAGAGCGAGCGCTCTGGTCAGAGCGTTCAGCTCTGAATCACGCCCAAAATACCAACTCCAACACAGCTTTGAAAACTATAAAAAAGATTTGGAAACATATGAGTCCAGCATTATGGAACGTAATAATAATACATTTCTGAGAGACAAGAAAGATTTTCTAACAGGAAACATATTTAAATGGACCAAAAAGTCAAAGAGCACCTTTATGCCAAGGAACAGAAAATACTACAGCTCATCAGATACAGATTTCTCAGAAACAGAAGGCATTCAGGAAGAAGTCTTCCACGATAAGAACACTCTTATGGTGCGTACACACTACACGATATGCTCCCTGAGCGATATCGTGTAGTGTGTCCCCGGCAGGCTGTGCTCAATGTCGTTCATGACATTGAGCACAGCCGCTGAACGATATCATTAATGATATCGTTCAGCGCCAGGCTCTCTCCCCCATTCCCCAACATGCAGCAACCTGACGAGGTCGTCAGATTGTGCTGCATGTTCAGGCGATGGACAATGTCGGAAACGACCAGCGGGAGTGCGCATAGCTGGTCGTTTCCGACATAAAAGTGCACGATTTGTGCAATATTACTGAGTGATTGCACGATTACGATGTCGTAATCGTGCAGTCGCTCAGTAATATCGCCCAGTGTGTACCCACCATTATAGTGCCTACACACATGGCGATATTTTACCCGATCTGGACGATTCCGATGCATCGGAACGACAGATCGTGTAAAATATGCCCAAATCGTGAGTCCCCACTCACGATCATGATGCAATGCACATCCCCATAGGTCGCACATCGCATCTTCAGATCTGCCGTGCTGTAGAGCAGATCTGACAATCTCAAGTCACGATGCACTGGATAGTTTAGGAGGCACCATAGATCGTGTGTCAGTTGGCAGCATTTTCAGACCAAATCATGCCCACAACTGCCGGGGAGCTCCCGGGTAGAGCTCAGGGGGAAATCGTACACATCGTGGGATTGTGAGCACATCGCTATGTGTGTAGGCACCTTTACAATGGGAGCCAACAATTCATGACAATATCCTTTTTTAGGGGAAAGAAGGGGCCTTTTAGAATGCCCCACAAGAGGAAAACAAGGAGGGGAAAGAAGACGGGGAAGAAACAAAAGATGGGAACCCCATCACCTGCACGTAACCAAACTTGCAGTAATCCCATAAATCAATTCCAACTATGGGCCTGATTCAGACCCACTCGCGAGCGGCTGTCCGCTCGCAAGTGGGTCGATGTTATGCACTGAGCATGCGCACGACGGAGGGAGCTCCGTCGTGCGCATGCGCCAGACGCGACGAGCGAAGGAAAGTCCTTCGCTCGTTGTGTCCGATCAAAGGGGGCGTGCTGTCAATGTTGATTGACAGCACGCCCCCTTTGGTGGGCGTGCCGGGGGCGTGCCTCCCTGACGGGGGCGTTCCCACGGGAACGCCTCCCGTCAGAAGCCGGCCCACTGACATCACTAGTGATGTCAGTGGGAGTGATTTTGGCTCTGATAGAGCCAAAATCACTCCGGAGCTTGCGGTTGAAAACCTCAACCGCAGGCTCCGGCTCGCAATTTCGATGGTCGCGATGGTCTCGACCATCGCGGCCATCAAAAAGCACGCTCGTATAGCCTGTGGGTGGTGACCCACAGCTATACGAGCGTCCAGGAGGACGCTCCATGAAAATGGAGCCCAGCCCTCATTCAGAGCGTGCGCTCTGCTCAGAGCGTACGGCTCTGAATGAGGGCCTATATCCCCTCTTAAAATCATCAATCTTTCCCAACATATCTTGACGGACATACAAACATCCGTACTAGAAAAAAGTCTATAATTTTCACCCACGGGAAATTTTATAGATTTCAGTGGGAAACTGACCTTAGGATATTTGGCAGGAAACTTCTCCTAAAAAAAATTTAATGCCAATAAATCAGAGAGATTAGTGATATGACTAACATTTGGTCATCCCAATCAAGAAATACTCCAGAGTTTTGAGGATTTGAGGGAAGAAAATCAATAGACTCAAACTACAACCAGACTTATCTGCAAGAAAAAGTCAACTTTCTGGCCACAGGACCATATATGCCCAGAAGTGAAAGTTTTCTAATTGAGCGCCTGAAAAATTTCTATGGACTGGATGGCACAGTCCTTAGCTGGTTCGAATCATTTCTCACCGGCAGGTCACAGAGAGTTTCTTCTGGAGTATACTCATCATCACCAGTGCCACTTCCATGCGGTATCCCACAGGGTTCTATACTATCTACCATGCTTTTTGCAGTATACTGTACATGCTACCACTGGGTGAAATAATCAGATGTCATCAGTGTTGGACTGCGGCATTAAGGGCCCACCAGGGGAATGGAACCACAGAGGCCCACTAAGGGGCGTGGCCTGGCCAATAGCTGAAAGAGGGTGTGGCCATCTGACCAGTTTCACATTTACTACTGTATTTAATCCTATGTTGCATTATATTTTGGGGAGACACACTGACAGTGTATGTCCACAAATATAATACAAAGGATTATCAAAACAGCAATTTAATTCAATAGTTTGTGTTAGCAAGCATGGACAGTGTGATCTGTAATGCATCTTCATAACACTGCCACTGAGTTTGATCTATAATCAGCTGAGTAAATTTAAAATTAAACATTTACTCCTGAGCCCACTCTCTCTTTATTACAACAACACTGACATTGTTGGCTTAAGGCTCCATGGATCCACCTCCTTGCTGCTTACATAGTATAGTACACTGACTCTGTCGAACTGCACTGTGGGCCTGATTCAGCAAGGAACGCAGTTGCTTATAGGCATGCAATCGGTCGATTGTTGCATACTGCGAATGCGTATGGATCGCAGTGTGCAAACTAGCAACTGCGATCGTGACAGTGATCACAGAGGATACACAGACCCATGGCAGAGTGAGTGACAAGAAGTGCCATTTGTAGGTGGTGACGGGGGTGTGGTCGGGCGAGCGCAAGCTTGCCAGTGTGTTTCAACCTTCAACGGAGTTGTAGGCGCGTGCATAAATTAGCCAGAGGCCGTCCGATAACTCATAGCATGCTCTGAAGTAAGCAATTCCTGAGTAAGGTCTGGTCTTCATTAACTGTCCGATGTTACAGAATGTTTCTCTATATTGGCCAAGAATGCCGATGTGAGTAAGAGGAAGTGGGCGTCCTTACGTCAGGCTGTGATTGCAATGCGAATACAAACATTCAAATATCACCGCTGATATTAGCAACTGCGTTGTGTGCGTATAAGCAGAATAGCGATCTGTAGTGAATCAGGCCCCTGTGTACCCCACCCGCACCCCAAGCCAGACGGGTTAGTCAACAGTGTGGAGCTTCTGGTGGTATTGGTATTCTGTGCTTAAGCGCGAAAGTCTAGTCACTCCTGTGGCAGAAGCTGCTTTAGGTTAGGAGGTAACCAACTTCCCTATAAAATGAGTACAGTACAGTATGGTATACCTAAGCGCTAAACCTTTAAATATGTCATTAACACAATGGATGCAGATGTAAAACTTAATGATTTATTGAATAAACATTTGTCACACTAAAATTGAATTAAAAGGCTAATATGTATCATATAAGGGGATGGACATCCCTCAGATATGATAGGAGGATATTGGATTTGTATATTCATATACACATCAGCTGGACAAACATGTAACAATAAACATAACAATGGGAGGATAGGAGTTTGTGAATGGGAGTGATGGACGCAGGACAAATGTGCTATAATGAAGAAGTGGGGAGGAGGGAGGCGCACTATTCTTCACTATGCCAGATATGGGGCGCAGTACAAGTGTCCAAAGTCTTTGAGGTTGCCAATAAGCTGATAGCTGTGAATATTGACACATCTGTGGTATGGTGCTCTCTTCTATTGTACGTACCACGTCCTGATGTGGGCAGGCAGAGTCTTTCTGTACACAGGGATGAGGCTGTCATCAGCGCTCTCCAACGAAGGAATGTATATGCTGCTCTTAGTAGCCGCGTCCTGTCCTGGTAAGCAGTGGACATTTTGTAACTGGAGCGTGTGGGTCGGCAGGGTGATTGGTCCTAATATCTAGCATTATATGTCCTGACTAACGCGTTTCTGCCTGGTTTGGCCTTTGTCAAGGGTTGTGAAATGCTGTCCCAAGTCTTTTATTTATACTTCCTGGATTGATTATGTCAGCCATCTTATTTGGTTATTTGTCCTTGCAGTGTCAGCAAGCATTGACAGTGTGATCTCTAATGCCTACCCTCCAACATGACCCGTTTCACCAGGTACAAAATGCTCTGCTCCTGAACTTCCCACCTAATTTATGATTGCAGACACCCGTGTTGAGCTAGTCAATTAAAGAGACAGGTGTTTTAACACATGTGGCTGCAATCATAAATTAGGTGGGAAGTCCAGGAGCAGGGCATTTTGTACCTTGTGGAACGGGTCATGTTGGAGGGTCTGCTAATACATCTTCATAACACTGCCACTGCCTGAAAATGGTGGACGATCATGTGAAGGGAGTAGAGAGGGATAACAAACAGGTTGCAATATGTGGTGTGGTGTGTAATGTACAGTAAGCCTGAAAGGAAATCTGTGCAGTTGCATAAATACAAAGCGTGAGATGTTATATATTTGTCTTGTAGTGAGGCTTTTCTACGTTGTACTGGCTTGGTAGAGGATGTGCTCTAGATCAGAGGTTCTCAAACTCGATCCTCAGGACCCCACACAGGTCATGTTTTGCAGGTAACCCAGCAGGTGCACAGCTGTACTCATTACTCACTGACACATTTTAAAAGATGCACAGGTGGTTGTAATTAATTCACCCGTGATTCTGTGAAGAGACCTGGAAAACGTGCACCGTTTGGTATCCTGAGGACTGAGTTTGAGAACCTGTGCTCTAGGTTATGCTGGGTTTTTTATTTGTTAATGTTAATTTGAGCTGTGTCAAGTACATAACATTTGTATGATGGGGGTTGGGTATGGGATGCCGGCATTCAAAATTCCGATGCTGGCATTCTGACAGGGTAAGGATACCAACACCTGTTGGTAGATATCCTTACCCTCCCCCCCATGCCTAAACCTAACCTCCCCCCTAGTGCCTAAACCTAACCTCCCCACACCCTAACCCACCCCCCAGTACCTAAACCTAACCTACCCTCTCTGCACCCTAGACCTAACCCTCCCACTTAGTACCTAACCATCCCTCCCCAGTGCCTAAACCTAGCCTCCCCCTCCCTGCACCCTAAACCTAACACTCCCCCATCCCCTAGGGCCTAACCCTAACCCTACACCTAATCCCGCTACTTATCTTTGGTATTCCATCGGTCGGGTTGCCGACACCAGGATTCTGACTGGTGTCAGGATTCCAGCACCTGCATTGTGACTGCTCGAATCCCATGTGCCTGGATATTGAACATATCCTGCATAAGGGGTATTTTAGCGATGGTGTGTTAGTGCTAATTTGATTTTGATAATGAGCCACTGGTAATAGATAGTTTTCTAATCATAAGCCTACACAATTTCTAGTGTATATTGATGATTATTGCTTCAGAGAGAGTGCCAGCTTCCAGACGGATTGTAGTTGGTGCTGGTCACCTGTTCTGTATGACAGAATTGATTAGAGAATGTTTTAACTACATATGCACAGTGGAGATATGTGTTAAGTTCGCATATGGCAGGCTAGGCAATATGACTTGGGGGTGGGGTATGTGTTTTGTTCCTAGTGGGAATGTCAAGATGAATCTGAGTGTACTGACTAGGTAGTGTGACATGTTTGAATATAAATAGTTTTTAAGTTGGATCTGAATAATAAATTCTACAAAAAATTTTTTTTTATAAAAAGTGTGGAGCTTCTACCCAACAAATAAGGGAACTGTCTCCTGCCTGCAGCAGCTTTGCTAAGCCGTTTCCCCTCCCCCTTCCCATGACATCACCAGTGATTCCGAGTGGTGCACGATCAGAGCCGTCTGCAGCTGTCAATAATGATATGCGCTAAGCCCCGCCCCCATGACATGCGCTAAGCCACGCCCCCCGTGACATCACCACTGATTCCGGAAATGTAATCAGTGGTGTTACCGCTAAAAGGAGCCGCCGGCCCGTACCCACCACCCACAGTCTGCAGCTGCCTCCAAGTCAGTCATAGCCTGACTGTGACTGCCCAGCAAGCAGCTAAACAACGGCGCCGGTGACATGCGCTAAGCCCCGCCCCATGACGTCACCACTGATTCCGGAATTGGAATCAGTGGTGTTACTAATAAAGGAGATGCTACTAATAAAAGAGCCGGCCGCCCGTAACCACCACCTGCAACTTGCAGCTGCTGCCGGTATAGTCAGCTGTATGACTTCCCAGCAAGCAGCTAAACAACAGCGCCGGTGACATGCAGAAAGCCCCGCCCTCCTGCTATAGAGGGCGTGGCTATATTACACTGGGGCCCACCGGGGAATTCCCCGAATCCCCGGTGGCCCAGTCCGAGCCTGTATGTCATGGCCTCGTCTACCACTGGCTGTGACTGAACCCTGATAAAACAGAGGTCCTTATGATAAGTCACAGGACAAGATTGCAGCATAGCCAACCAACAGGATGGTACAAAATGGTCCAGCCACGTAACACCCATTCTCTACTCCCTTCACTGGCTTCCTGCCAGATGGTGAATTGTTTTCAAGATTGGCTTACTGACTTTCAAAGCCCTACATGATCAGGACCCAGGGTACTTGAAGCAGCTTCTTATCCTTTACTGTCCCACTCAATTACTGTGATCCATTGACGAAGAACAATATATGAACAGTACCTAGCATCTCCCGGAATTTATCGGGGGGTCGAGCTTTCAGCTTTGTAACTCCGACTTTATGGAACTCGCTTCCCCGCACAGTTAGAGAGGCCTCCACTCTTGAATCCTTCAAAAATAGACACAATTCACCCAAGCATTTCACTAATGTCCCTTGTTAAGCTTGTTTTGTATTTTGTGCTGTGAAGGCAAATGTAAAGTCCTTTAACTTTTTTCTTTTACCATTAACCATGTATTCTCTGTTCTATATAATAAACCCTGCATAGATCAGTATGATCTGTGCAGAGCTTTGAATCTACCACAGATTGACGGCAGATTCATATTTCTAGTTGACAGCTGAGGCTATCATAAAGGGGCCAATCCGGGATTTTAGACAGAAAACATATGATAGTTATCGCTGCACTTTGGAATAGACACTAAAAGCAATGATTAGTAAATCCTGCATTTAGAGCCTCCAAAACTCCGGCAATATCCAGTGTTTTGGTTTAGAATTAGAAATCAAATACAATTCTTAGTAAATTAACCCCTTAACAGTAGCGCACGCAGGGGGGAGGTTTCTAGGTCCTCAGAAACCTCCCTGCATGATAGAGGGAAGAGCAAGCACCATGTTATAAAGGCCCCTCCCCGCACCCCTCACGGCAAAATGGCACAACTTGCGGGGCAATGGGGAGGAGGTGAGCCAATATCATGCAATTCCATTCGAATTTAGTCATTTGGCCCCACCCAATCCCAATTGACCTGTGTATCTCAGCATTTTGCCACGAGGGGGCGGGGCTTATTAGCATGGTTTCATGTTCCTGTCCCCATCTACAACCTGCTGCAAGGTAAGTGTGTGCGTGTGTAATGTATGTGTTTGTGTGTATATATTTATAATGTCAGTGTGTATATATTCTATAACGGTCGAAATGGTCAAATTTTAATTGTAGATATAATATCGGCCCTTGCTCATCAGGACTTGGGGATCTGCGTGACTGCAGTCCTGACCCTATTTAACTACCAGGAAAACTGAATGCTCCATATCAGTATTCAGAGATATGGGAATACCTGATTGTATACCAATTCCAAACATTTGATATTCAGATATCTGTTAATAATATTTTAAACGTATCCTACTGTATGTCAACTCCTTGTATACTACATCTAATTTACCCCAGAAAGCCAGATTTATTTTATCACTGATACCATACAGATAACTTTATAATCAATGAGGTCTGACATCATATTATACCAAATATTAATTTATTTTGCCCACAAATGTGAAGGTGTAGAATATTATTGTCTAATTTCTACATCACATATATTAAATATGTACAGTTCTATACTGGTTTATTGATAGTTTGTGCACAAGGCTGTATAAATAAATAAATAAATAAATTGGTGATATATTATATTTTCTACATAGTTAAAGCTGTAAACAAAAATATTACAAGAGATTTGGGTCATGCGAGGTATTGCTGCAAGTCTGACAAAGTGGTTTATTGCTAACATTGTTGAACTTTATCAATGTTCAGTAATGATTCTGCTAACAGACTTATAATTAATTATCATAATTATCATTATCATTCCATATTGTCAGGTCATGCAAATCACACGTTACAAGTTAAGGGTTTAATTAATTTATGCACATGCTTGCCTTTAAAGCTTCTGTGATTAAACAATAACCATTTCTTGAAGGCAACGCAAGTTTTACTTTTCTTCAACTTTTTCTCACTTACAATTGGTTTGATTTTCTAAAACATTTGGGATTTTGCTCTTAACAACTGTTTTAGATCTTATCAAGCGTAACAGATGTCCAGAGCCGTCCCTAGCCAATTTGGTGCCGTAGGCAAGATTTTGGCTAGTGCCCCCTATCTATATAAATATATATAGATTCCATAGACAAAAAACCTTACGGTTTCACATGTCCCATTCAGGCTTCTTAGACATGAACTGAAATTTCACAAAACCTATTGCATTTCTCACACTCAAACTTCAAAAAGCAATGAAATTACGATCATGGACGTGTTCCTTGCGTAATACAGATATGGTCATGACACCATGTAGTTAACTGCAGATTCAGAACTCTCACAGAGTGAGTTTGCTCTCACTCACAAAATGGTGGAGCTGCTAATTCACAGAATTGTGTGCTCATTGGAATACACACATGTAGTCTATGCAACTGAGGTCTGAGCAGTTATGTGGCACACACATCTAATTCAGTGCCCACAATCTTCCCATTCAGTCACCACAATAATCCCACTGGGTTCCAACATCCTTCTCACTCAATACATCCATCTAATTCATTATACACATTCAGCTCCCTAATTGCTAAAACTATCATACTCTGTCTATGCATGTACACTAACTTCACCTCCATGCTGCTATAACTTCCCCAATCCCTACAGCTGTGTGTTCTCTCAACTGTGCTAGTCTGCATGCCCTCATCCACACCAATATGTCTTTCCCCATGTGCACCGCCCTGTCTTCCTGCATCCATGCCACTGTTTCCTTCCATCTTCACCACTGCCTTGGCCCCAGCCACGTCACTCTGTCTTCCCCTTGTCTCTGCCCCTCTTTCTTCCTCCATCTTTACCACTCTGTCCCCCCCAACCGTGTCACTCTATCTTTACGCTCCCTCCCGCATCACTCTGTCTTCCCCTCATCTCTGCCACTCTTTCTTCCTCCATCTGCACCACTCTGTCCCCCCCAGCCGTGCCACTCTGTCTTTCCCCTCCCACCCGCATCACTCTGTCTTCCCCTCATCCCTGCCACTCTTTCTTCCTCCATCTGCACCACTCTGTCCCCCCCAACCGTGCCACTTTGTCTTTCCCCTCCCACCCGCACCACTCTGTCTTCCCACCTATCTTCATCAATCTGTCTTCCCCAATCCCTACTGTTGTGTGTTCTCCGATTGTGCTAGTCTGTATTCCTCATCCACACCAATCTGTCTTTATCCTTCCGCTCTGCTCTGTTTTCCTGCATCCATGACACACTGTACCCCCAATTCATGTCGCTCTGTTCCCCCAAACCGTGCCACACTATGGGGTCATTCAGACCTGGTCGTTAGCGCCGATGCGCTCGGACCGGGTCGATGGCCCCCCACAGAGCATGCGTGAGACCCGCTACGACCGACAGCGCCGGTCGTAGCAGGTCTCGATCCAAAGGGGGCGAGCTGTCGATGTTGATTGACAGCTCGCCCCGTTTGGAAGGTGGGCCGGGGGGGTGGCAGCCCAAACGGGGGCGTTCCCATGGGAAAGCCTACCGTTTGGGGGCGGCCCCACTGACATCACTAGTGACATCACTAGTGATGTCAGTGGAGAGCTTCCGGCTCAGACAGAGCCGAAAGCTCTCCGGGGCTTACGACAAGGGAGACCCTACCCTAGGGTCTCGTCGTAAGCCCCGATGGTCGCGATGGTCTGTGGGTGTTACCCCACAGCCTTACCACCGCAAAGGAGGACATCTTGAAAATTCAAGAGGTCCTCCCCTCATTCAGACCGACCGCACGCTCTGTGCGACTGGCTCTGAATGAGGTCCTATATCCCCCCCGTGTGCACCACTGTTTTCCACCCATCTGCATCACTTTGGCTCGCCCTAATCTGTACCGCTAAATCTTCCCGTCTTCACGCCTTTTTGTCTGCCCCATCCACACCGCACTGTCTTCTCCCCCCATCCACCATACTCTTATCCCATCTGCGCAGCTCTGTGTTCTACTCAGACCTCAGTTGCAAAGACTGCATGTGTGTATTCCAATAAGCACACAATTCTGTGAGTTAGCAGCTCCACCATTTTGTGAGTGACAGCAATCTCACTCTGTGAGAGTGCTGAATCTGCAGTTAACCACATGGTGTCATGGCATACCATATCTGTATTACGCAAGGAACACGTCCATTAAGGCATCAGCCTTAATGACCGTAATTTCATTGCTTTTTGAAGTTTGTGTATGAGAAATTCAATAGGTTTTGTGAAATTTGAGATCATGTCTAAGAAGCCTTAATGGGACATGTGAAACCGAAAGGTTTTTTGTCTACGGAATTTCATTGCTTTTTTAAAATGTATTAACTATCAGGGCTTGGAGGAGTAACCTGGGCCACCTGCAGGGGAGAAGGGCAACATTAGCGCAGGTGGAATAAGGCTGGCACACAGGAGGTGTTTTGGGGATGCACAGGGAGAGACGGCTATGGAAGTGGGCTGCAAGAGTGCAGGGGAGCGGCATGCGGACCAGTGGCAGCAGTGCACAGGGACATCAGCGGGTGACAGAGGTGCTCACTGGCGCTGGGCATGCATAAGAGAAAATAAGACACAGATGCATGGATGAATCAGTGAGATCCATCTATGCATCTGTGTTAAAATTTAAATTTGTGTAAAATTAAAAATTAAAACAAAGGGACATCACCCCCCCCCCAAACACAACCAGCCCCAGGCTTTTCACCGCCGTTCCTGGTTGTGAAAATACGGAGGACAAATGATATAGGGGTTCCCCCATAATAAGCACAAGCAGCACCAGGCAACTCACCAGTACTGGTTGCCAAAATACAGGGACAAATAATGTAGGGGTCCCCTGTATTCAGTGCAACCAGCACTGGGTTCTGAGCTGGTTCTGGAAATATAGGGTGAAAAAATTAGTAGAGTTCCCCTGTATTTTCCAGAACCAGCACCAGACTTTTTCTAGCGGGAGGCTGATGCCACAGCCAGGGTAGCCCTTTCACCGGGCCCCCCAGCCAAAGCATCAACCCTGACCGCAAGTCAAACCAGGCCGGGGATCCCTGGGGAGTTGGGGAACCCCCCAATAAAGGGGTCCCCCTCTCCAGGGCACCCCAGGCCTAGGCTGATAGCCCGGGTCTATCCCCGGCACCCCTGGGGCGGTGGGTGCCGGGGTGATTGTGTAATGTGGTGTGAAAATATAGAAGTATAATATTGTCCTTTGCAGTAGAACTACAGGTTCCAGCAAGCCTCCCCCGCATGCTGGTACTTGGAGAACTACAAGTACCAGCAAGCATTGGTACAGTTGGTACCTCTAGTACCCATGTAAATGAAATTTAAAAAAAAAACACAGACAACGTTTGTTTTATTATTTTATTGTTCTGCACCTTCACCTGGGGGGCGGCAATCTTTAATATCTTTTTCATGGCTGCCACCTGTCTCAAGACTTCCACGGCGACTTCACCTGGAGGGCACCACCCATCCAGGACTTCCGCGGTGTCTTCTTGCTTCAACAGGTCTTCTCTCCTGCCAGCCGGCCAAAGGACTGGCCGGGCGGTGCCTCACGCTGGATTTATATAAGCCAAGCGAGGGGATGGCGATGACATTGCAAGCCGGGATTTGCTCGTGGTGGCCATCTTTGAATTTCTAATATGGCACTGAGGCGCCATTTTTGAAATGGGCACGTGCGGTTCTCACCATTGAAGTCAATGGTGAGAACCGTTCATTGGATGAGTGTTGGAAGGCTCGCCTCACTCAGCTAATCAGCGCTCAGTGGCGGGGTTTCCATAGTGAAATCCCGCTGCTAAGCTCTCATTCACGTAGTACTGTCCTGGCTTGTAGGACAGTACTAATGTCCGTCGGTCTGCGCACTGTTCTTTTTTTGTTTTGCCAAGCCCAGGGATTGCCTACTTTGAACTGAAGAGGACAGATCCACGCATAGGAAACGGTGAGTATGGATATTTTTTCACAGGTACCCTATGGATAATCTACTGGAAAAGGGGACAGATGGCTACAGGGATACATAGGTGAATATGTGTGCATGTGTGTGTGCATGTGTGTTAAATAAACTGTTACTTCGTACGGTGTGTGTGTCCTGTGTTTATTAAAATATTTATTTTGCTGTAGAACTACAGGTACCAGCGGGCCCTTAATGCCCCGCATGCTGGCACTTGTGGTTCTCCAAGTACCAGCTTGTGGGGGAGGCTTTCTGGGACCTCTAGGACAATATTATACTTTGATTTTTTTACACCACATTACACTATCAACCTGGCACCCACCACCCCAGGGATGCCAGGGATAGCCCGAGGCTATCAGCCTAGGCCTATGGTGCCCTGGAGAGGGGAACCCCTTTTTGGGGGGGTCCCCAGCTCCCCAGGGTTCCCCGGCCTGGGTTGACTAATGGTCAGGGTTGATGCTTCGACTGGGGGGCCCGGTGTGGCATCAGCCCCCTGCTAGAAAAAGTCTGGTGTTGGTTCTGGAAAATACAGGGGAACCCTACTCATTTTTTCCTCCTGTATTTCCAGAACCAGGACCGAATCAGAGCCCAGTGCTGGTTGCGCTGAATACGGGGGACCCCTACGTTGTTTTTCCCCCGTATTCTGCCAACCAGGACTGGTTCTGATTTGCCTGGTGCTGGTTGTGTTAATTCAGGGGACCCCTACGTCATTTATCCTCCGTATTATGCGCTGGGTTACTAAAAGCCCAGTGCTGGTTGCATTTTTGGGGGGGATTTTTTTTGCTTTGTTCTTTACACGTTATTTTTTTTGCACACAGATACAGGCTTCATGAGCCTGCATCTGCCGCTGATGCCGCCTACCTCCCCCTACTGCCCGCCGCATGCCCCGCCTAGGCCGCTAACGGCCACACCCACGCCTGCTTTCTCCCCCTTGTTTCAGCCGCCGCTAATGCCTGCTACCTCCCCCTGGGTCCCGGCCACAGCAAACGCCAGCTTTCTTCCCCCCCAGTCTCAGCCCCCGCTACCACCCGCAGAGGACAGCCATCTTGCTGCACCCAAGTGAAGCCACAGTGAGTACATCTGCTGGAGGCTCCTACTGAGGTTGCTCAAGGAATTGAATCTTCCTTTCTCTATAATGGCGTAATTGTTAGGTAATAGTTTAAAAACTGTAACTTACTTAATTACTGGAACCCCAAAAGGCCCTACTCTGGAACAATAGCTACCTAATAAAACAAACCCCAAGTCTAAATTCGCCCCCTACCCTGAGTTATGCCTTTCAAAATACACCCCATAGAGAACAGCAGAAAAGTGGTCCTAACTGAGAGTGTCAGAAAAAACTGACAGGTGGAACTATAGGGCTATTTCACATTTGCCGGTTTTGGCCGGGCGGCAAAAAGCCGCCTGGTTTTTAGCCGGCTGTGAAATATAGTAAGGCAGGGAAACAGCTGGGCCTTTTCACACGGCACGGTCACGGCACGGTCGCCGTGTTACAGCCAGAAATATCTACTATGCAGGACGGCTGCCGTGCCGTGGCCGTGCCGTCCCTGCACAGCAGTAGTATAAAGGAAACAATGTTTGTAATGTAAAGGAAACAATGAATGCTGCTGCTGCACATGCCCAATTGGCTTAAAAAAAACCACATAAAAAGCGATTCAGCCTTAATATAAGGGCACGACTGTGCCCTTATAATATACACATGCAAACGGACGGTGACACTCCGATCTCAATAAATGACACTGATGCTGTAATTCAACGTTTCAGTGCTTTATTGCGCTTTTGTCACGCAAAATGCTGCGCTGTATGAGTGTTGAATGAGCCATGACGTCACATGTAGGAGATGAGGCGGAAGTCAGTGACGGACTCCCCTGGTCTTCAGCAATCACTAATGGCGGGCTTCTTTACTTCTTAAAAGGTATGTGTGTACTGTTATTCTTTGTTCACCTTGACACGGGGTGTCAAGGTGAACAAAGAGGGCGGCTGTGCCCCAAAACAGTGGAATTGGAATTGTTCACTGTGATTATGTGAAAACGCGTGTTTGAATATCACAAGTCTCTCAATGCCACTGCTTTCTTGCATTCATGCATTGTACACTATTGGAATAGTTCTAGAGGGCCGCAGAACATTTTTACAGAATCAGGAGAGTGCCAGTCTGACAGAACCATATATATGTATGCGTGTGTGCGTGTATATATATATATATATATATATATATATAAAAAATCGGGAAAAAGAAGGTGACACTCCAAGTCTGGTATCAAAGGTGACATATAAGGTGCTTTTAATCAACGTTTCGGGGTCCAGTCCCCTTCATCAGGACACACAATAGGGACTGGACCCCGAATCGTTGATTAAAAGCACATTATTTTTCACCTTTGATACCAGACCTGGAGTGCCACTTTCTTTTTACAGATTGCATCTGAAATGTGTTACCCCCAGGGAGGCACCCAAGCAAGTTATAGCTAGGTTCCATCTTCCATATAAACAATTACACATATATATATATATATATATATATATATACACTGTATATGTATATATATATATATATATATAATTATATATATTGCACAAAATGAATTGGCACTCTCAGTCCAATACTAGTGTATGGTGCCCAGGTGCCCTCCCAAGTAATGGTCATACAGCAGATGCTGGGTCAGTCCTAGGACAGACAGAGGCGGAACTCCAGGACATGAATGCAAAAAAGGTATTTTACTTGGAACCGACATTTCAGAGCCCACCCGGTTCTTTTATCAAGGTATATAAACACTAAATCATATGTTACTCACCTATATAGACAGAAGAAGACTCACGTACCACAGCATGTTCAGCACCCGCTATCCGGTTAGCGGGTGCTGAACACGCTGTGGTACATGAGTCTTCTTCCGTGTATATAGGTGAGTAGCTTGTATGTCTTATTGTTTATATACCTTGATAAAAGAGCAGGGTGGGCTCTGAAATGTCGGTTTCAAGTAAAATACCTTTTTGCATTCATGTTCCAGTGTGCTGCCTCTGTCTGTCCTAGGACTGACCCAGCATCTGATATATATATATATACACACACACACATAAAAGTCCAGAGGAGAAGCCGCACACACTTAATATAGTATATGGGTGCTGAGGTCACATAAGTAATAGCTAGGGAACACTTCAGTCCTGTCTAGGACCAAAAAAAAGAGACCAGCACACCACCATCATATGCAAGAAGATGTATTTTTATAGCATTTAAAAGAATAGCCATGCTCAACAAATGTAATCAGCAGCTGTGTATCACATAACAGGAACTAGTATCATACAGAATACTTATCATATGGCTGGTGAACAATAAAATCAGCCCTGGGCCCTATACATATATATATATATATATATATATATATATATATATACACACACACATATACACATACTGTATATACAATTAAATCTGTGTTCAGTGTCCCGTACTGTATCTGGGATTTAGGTGTGAAAGGGATATTATTTAGGCTTTGTGGTGTAATAATCACTGAAGTAAAGAAAGAGTCATTCACTCAATAAATGCACAGTCTATGCACCAGGATAGAAGATAGACATAGTCCATTAAAAGATGTCATAATTTATCAAGCAATTTTTGTACACTGTGATCAGAATTACAGCACACACCCTTTAATCAGAAGAGAGTAATGTTCACTATTAAAGTGATTTGTCATAATAACGTATAATCATCTTCATTTCATAGGTTCAGTCCAATCAACCTGCAATGAATCTGTACTCACCTGCCATGGTGATGTCTTCTCAGCTAGAAATCGGCTTTCGATCTGCAGAATCGTCAGTGTCTTTCACTTACTGTATTTCCCAACAGATATGTTACACACATAGGTACTGACATACAATTAGATACCAAGCCAGTAATGGACTGTGGGAGGAGATCATGACCCCACATGGATTTGTTAAACCTGTGTTTGGCAAGGATTTGCATGAATATGTATTTAGTTTTTGCATGATGATGAATGGATTAAAAAAACCTGTTTGGTAAGTAGGGTGGCTTTAGAAATATACTAAGGGAAGAACTCTTAAATAGAGTTCTGAATCACACACACAGGAATCCCAAAGGGAGGATATTGTCTGCCAGTAAATATTGTAACCACACTTTTATGTGTCTATATACATCAGTTACAGTTCACACCAACGTCTGACATCACTAAAAAGAGGACAGTAATTATAAGTGCTATATATATTGAGAACCGGATAAACTTTACTGGTGCTCCATTCCCCTTTGAGTGCTATGTCTCAGTTCCCTTCCCTCCACTGCATGTTACCTTAGAACAGGGCCGTAACTAGGGTTGTGCGGCCTGTGCCATGGCACAGGACACCGCAGGACAAGGGGCGCTGTTCAGGCCTGTCAAATTTCTGTTTATTATCATTCTCACATGTAGCTTCCTCTTATTTCATCCCCAGCATCTCCTGGCCTCCCCTATATCTTCCCTGGCCCTTCCTCATTAGGCCATTCCTCTTTTTTGGGCGCGTTATGTTCCTATTTGAAAAATTGGGGGGGGCGCCAATGCTCTTTCTGGCACAGGGCACCAAAAAGTCTAGTTACGGCTCTGCCTTAGAAGGTGGCATCTGCTCTTCCTCAAACTGTTTGTGTGGTGCTATTCTGTAACATACAGTAGTCCAGCACTGCAGCACCACACTCCCAGCATATCCCAGACATGGAGCAGCAGTAACCAGCTTCACAGGTAAGAAGCTGCTGCTGGCTGATCCTCGATATCAGGGGCTGTTGCTTAATGTATACAGTATGTGCCCTGCTGGCATATTAAAAACCATTGAATGACCTAATGGCCACACTAGCCATCTATGTTCACCCATAGGTAGATCTGGCACTGCTTATTTCTATGCTTCTTTGTTCTTAATGTTTGTGTAAAGGTTTTTAAACCTTTCACCAAAGATTATTTGAGGTGTGTCTAGCGATGAGCAACATGTGCAAACCCATTCCATGGAATATTTGCCTTGTTCTGCGTTTGGGTATGAAATTGGCTTTTAGTCTTCTGCACAAAACCCCCTATACCCCAACCACACCAGATTAGCATACAGATATACAGAATTCACAAATATGTATATAAATAGCAGAATTCAATTCCACAGAATTGTGAAGCAAAAAGGGAAGCTCAGCTACTGTATTCCAGAATGGCCTGTTCTATTGCGCAATTCCTGACGGTTCTAAGGGAATATCATTTATATCCAGTAAATGCATTTTGTTTTAATGAACATGAATGTGATTTTATGCTCATACAATCATGCCCAGGATCACAGAACCTCACCAGAAAAGTACAAACATAAAAAGCAACAAATAAAGCACTATAGTATGTTAAAGTGATTCATTACAGACATACTTAGTATTGCAAGCTTATATGAAGACAGGTTTTAGAGTAAAAACATTGTATATATATATATTGCAAAAAAAAAGCTCTGACCCATTGAGGCATGGCCTCCACAAGACCTCTGAAGGTGCCCTGTGGTAGCAGATCCTTTAAATCCTGTAAGTTGCGAGTCAAGCACTTGTGGAAGACCATTAAGTTGATCTAGGCAGCCACTATTTTAATTATTGTTAGGAAAGGCATGGATGCGACCAACATTTGGAGGGTGTGCTGGTTCCTGTTTGTGCTATTTGGAGGATTTTGGGGTACCTCCAGGTGAGTTGGTTCTCAACTTAGATATAGTAATGTATGTGCTATTACCATGTGGCATAACAGTATGCAATTATATGACCCAAGGTGGTGCTATTATCATGTAACGTTAGGGACCACCGGTACAGAGACCTCTTGACACGGCCTGGAAGGCTTAACTATATCTTTGCAAATATATGCAACAAAGACCTCTGGATTTCTTTTATTACCGGTATGTAGTTTTCAAATCGTATTGCTGGTATTGTGCAGTGTGCTGGGCGATAATTTTTCCCTTTTTTCTTGTCTAGATTCGTCTTAAACGTGTTTTCTTTTTTTCTCAGTGTAAATTATATTAATTTTATATAAATAGGCATATATTTCTTTTTGCAATTCAGTTGTATTAGAAAAAATAATGTATACTGTACTATAGCATACTTACCGACTTTCATGCCCCCTGCTCCAGGAGGAAGCAGCCAGGTTGGTAGAGAGGGGCGTGGCAAGTTGGCGGCTTCAGGGAAATGGTGCACAATAGCATCATTGTGGCCCCACCCTCCCCTGTACAGTGTTGAGAAAACAGGCATCGTATAGCGGGGCTACCGCAGACCGCTCACTTGTGCTCTGTAAGTGGGCGGCCTTGGGGGGGTTCAGTGGTAGGGGTGCGAGTTGATGGAGGGGCGTCTGGGTGGTGCGGGAGACTTGACTACTTTTCCAGATTTTCAGGAGCCTCCTGGCCATTTCAGGAGAGTAGGCAAGTATGTACTATAGGTTACAGTCCGGGGCATATCTATGGGTACAGGGTGTACAGTGCACACGGGCCCCCAGGTCCAGGGGGTCCACTCCGCACACACTGCACCCATATTATCTAAAATGTACCTCTCCGAGATCCCACATCGTGTATCTCAGTGCTGCACAAAATGCAGGAAAATGGCCATCGTGCCCATTTTTCCAGCATTATGTGCATGCGCAGTGAGGAAGATGCCGGGAAAATGGTGTGTGCGCCATTTCCCCGTCGATCTGCGCATATGCTGTAGACTCTGGGCACACTCTAGTGCCCAGAGTGTACTGATGCTGCGGTGGCCAGCCAGCCACGTTAGTCGGCTGCTGGCCGCTGGGGAGAGAGGAGTGGGCCCCGGACGGGGAATGCACACGGGTCCCCTCCTCTCTTATGACACCCCTAGTTACAGTGTACCTGTTGTCTGCATGCAGTGGAGTAATCCATTGTTCATTAGAATCAATGCAGCCTATCAATACTATAAAAAGTGATGACATCATTGAGGTACTCTGTGGCGCATGCTGTTGGTTTGAAATATAAAATGTGTCCTCAACTGTGTGTATAGATGTAAATTCACTATAAAGAGAGATCATGTTTTACAGTCACTTTGTTAATTAATAATTTTATAATAATAATTTTTTCAACAATTTTTTTTTATTTAGTAAAATAAAACAATGATCCCACACTTCATTTTCCACTGTCATTTTATGGAAAACATTCAGGTTTTATATAAGCAGTACAAGCATTATGCAGTAGCATTCATAATAATAAATAAAAATACATAAATAAGGTTCTTTGCACAGAATAATCTACTGTATGTATGTATTCATGCACAATTATAGAAATAAATAAAGTATGACCAATTCCTATTTATAAATAATGTATATTTGCCATTTACTAAGAGTAATGCTTTGCAAAGGTTAAATCCACGTTTAAGAAATCATAAATAAATACCTTAGATTTTAGGCAAAATCAGTAGTGTGTGTGTCTAACAGCTGTACCTTACTACTGGTCATCCGGTATATGTTGTACAGCTAGCCATTCCATTTTCCAGTCATCATAGAGTATCCAGGCACTGAGTGCAGAAAGCCATTGGTGGACAGGAAAATTATGGAAGTGAATGTATTCATTAAGTAAAGCTCATTTGCTTGCAATTCAATTTATTTCCCATGTGGACACTTAAATCCCCATTATATATACGTATATATATGAATGAAGGGTGGGTGCAAAAAGTGCAAAGTAAATGTTCAATTTGTGAATATACTGTACGCTCCCTCATAAATAAGGGTGGCAGCTGACTTCCAGTGTATCTCATATTCCAAAATGACATATAAATAAATCCAAATAGTGGTAAGAAAAAGCACCTTCAGTGTATCACTTATCCATCAAAATATATTGTATATGCATACCAGATGGCAAAAATTCTGCGTTTATCTATATTGCCTTTTATTCTCGACTATATAGACTTTCATGTAACATTATGCAACATAATTATTACATAACTATATTGTTTCATTATATTTGTCATATTAGATTGGACCGCATGCTACATATTTGTACACATACTCCAGAGAGTACTATAGAGGAGAAAAAGGGAAAATAAGAATAACAATAATATTTTTTAATTCAAATGTCTTAAAATAAACATGGTTTACAAATACGAACATTCCTTTAATCAAGTTTTCTTTGAAGTGTAACTAAACCCAAAATATGAAAACACATATGGAATGTTGTAATAGTGTATTAGAGGATTCCGTTCATTCATGTGGATGAGAATACTGGGTAAGTTATAACAATATACTGTACATAATGTTTATAATCAAGTTTTCTGATGGGGAAATGCTATTTCTGTTTCTCAGGAAAACGACTTTATTTAGAGCAGGATTATAGGCAGAGTAATCATCGCACTATCCCCAGGGCCACTTCATAAAAGAGGCCCCACAACAAAACTGACACCCCTATCCCACAAAACAAAAAATGTTATTTGGCTGCAAAATTCCCTTATGGCAAGGGGACCAAAAAGGTTCTCTGCTTGCAGCTCCTTCTTCATACACATGGTCACACCCCCTGCGCTGCATGCAAGACACAGAGTCAGAGTCCAGGGAAAAAAATGTGTCAGGTCCACCCTCTAACTCCCCCCCAGGTGCCTTGCTCCAGGCCACCTAAATATGAATCCAGTCCTGATTTATGATAAATGAATTCACTGAATTGTCCTGATCATCTATTTTCGAAGCATAACACTATACGGTAACATGTAAAGCAGGTAAAATGTCTGCTGCTACATCCACTAATACTAACTGTGCAGCTGACGTATTAACCCAAGAGATGCAAACAGACATAATAGAAATATAGGGGCCTGCAGCGAGCAACATCTAAATGATTTTATATGTATACAGAGTTGTTCTAACATTCAGAATAAGATGAAACAACTCATCATCTTCTACAACACCTCACAATGCTGGGTTTAGTTCACTTTTAAACATAAAAAATATAGTATGAATAAAGCAACTATCTTAATTCATCATTATGCAGCAATGATCAGAGTTGTTTTTATATAAAGCATTACATTTCCATAAATAAAAAGAGCCCTAAATTGTTATATTTATAAATAAAAAATACCAAGTGTAACATGATAGAAAGATATATGCACCACTGAGTGTAGGTTACCATGATTCCACATTCAAGAGTTGGTATCCTTTAATTGAAAAATGTTTACATTTAAAATTCGCAATAAGCTGCCTTGTGCCAGTTCTGTATGGTGTTAGTTCCACCTTGAACCTTATTTTTTCTTTTGGTTTTAAGTAGGGCACCCTGTGAGAAGCAAAGGGAAATAATATTAGTTATCATAACAGTAAAAACTAACAAGTAACATGATGGTTAGACCATACCATCACCAAAGCTGTACGTGCATGAGGGTGGGTGTGGCCATGCCATGTTGAAGGTGTGGTAATGCCCCGGCATGTTGAGGGTGGGTGTTCCCAGCAGTGGGTGACTTCCCAACCTTCGCAAACTGGGTAAAAATTCCTGAACGGGGGACAGTGTGGACATTCCCCGAAAAGTTTGCGCCTCAAACTGCCCAGTTTATAATGTAGTGGTTTGGAGACTTAAAATGTAAATCGTCGCCCATGGGCAGCAATGATAAATGACTACATTGAATACAGTTAAAGAAAATGTGGGTTAAAGAAAAGTAGAACACCACATGCAGTTTAAGGAAAACCACCATCACTCTAGGTGGCATGGCCCGAACATATATTCAGGGTTCCATGCATTAGGGTACTCGGACAACTTGTACGTTGTTCTGGCTCCTTCCTAGTACCGCTGGCTGGTGGGTACCAGGGTAAACATATAAAACTAAAGTGTGCCATCTTAATTAGTAACAGTTACATGTGTTCTCCCTTGTTTTTAAAACGTCTCATATGTCCGCCCTTTATCATTAAAATTATATTGTAAAATGTAGATATTGCCACCATCATAAGTAGAAATCATAATATTGTTCACTTATTACTGTAAATTAAAATCAGTGGCCCTTAAATTTCTAATAATGTTTATAATATTTGAGGCATATTAATATGTAATGGCTGCCCATATTTTTTATATTAAACTGTAACTAATACTTGCTTTTCTTGATCATCTTTTATTGTTCTGATGTAGCCCAATGGGTTAAATAAAACTCCTCAACAAATGAACCAGGGTGCTCTGTGGAGCGTCCCGGTGCACATGAGCTAAGACTTGAAAGCTCAACTACTATAGAAGGGCAGCCAATCAGGAGCAGTCTTTCATATGAAGAATGATAAATTCCACTGGCATTGTCAGTAACAATTACAAAATTTAGCCCTTCTGGTAGAGCAAATAATTAAAATACTACTGTATGCAGCAGTTTACTAAAAAAAAACCAACTACAACACTGTCCACAGTTTAAAATAGCAACTGTAGCGCTGACCATACACGATGATATCGTGTCCGATAAAGGACAATTAGCTCAAAAACAGTAATAGTAATACTACCTGAGTGGATTCACCTTTGCAGCAGGGTAAAGGACATCAATCATAGGTGTGTGCAGAAGCCGGCACAGTGGGTGCTGCTTCGGCACTTTCCCCTCCACCGGGTCATGTAACACACTGTCCCCTCCTCCCATCGCGACATACACTACTTACCTGGGTGGACAGGTGAGTCCAGGTGAGTAGTGCATGTCCCGGAGGCACCCCCTGTGCCGGCTTCAAGACATCATGCTGCAAGCAATCAGTTAGGCCCTCTGCTGTACCTTGCCCAAATTTGCCCAACTTTGCGTGTGAAATGAAACACTAAGGTTGTCTCTCGAACCTTGCGCCCATCTATGAACAGTTTGACTATTGTGGTTATATACTTACAATGCTGAGAGTTGTCTATCAATCAGACCACTGCCTTCCACCACCAGGATACAGTCAGTAACTGCCATATTAAGGGGGTTTCTAAATTGGATCTCCAGAGTCATTGCCTTGTGCAGCATAGCGTTACCAACGGGCTAGTAAAAGAATAAAAACTCAATAGATTAAAATGGTTTTTACACAATATTTATGTACAGTAAGCAAAAAAGTTCTATTGTCCTTTCTGCCAAAGAAAATGAGACAATACAAACTGATTGTGCTCAGCTGGTTCTGAAATAGGTAGAAAGTTTACTGGCAAACAGACATATCAGAGGATTTATAGTAAGACTATAGGCATAATATAATTAGCACTTTCTAAATCACATATGGCTATTATAGCATATTTTTATTATATTTATTAAAGTAATTTTTTCTTTGTATAATGTGTGCATCAATTTAATTAATTACTCACTCTGTCTTTGATCTTGTGTAAAATTAGGCCTATTCTGGTAATGCAACAGGAGGTATCACGCCTCTTGCATGCATTACTGTTCCGAGCTGAATCTATGGACGCAGCATCGCAACATCTGCATGATCCTCTGCCAGCTTGAGTGACCATGGGGACACTCAAGCCGATGAACGCAGGGGCTAATTCAGCATGCAATGCAGATTACTGATTATCGGGAATATGAACGTGCGCAGGACCCAATCAGCGCATATGTACAATGGGCCCTGCTTGATCGCACGCAGCCCCAGCTATGCCTCTGCCTGCTTGACAGGCGGAGGCATTTTTGGGGCTGTGCGGGGACGGCCGGCTTTCCCGAGAGTGGCAAGACCAGGATCTGTGTCCAAGGAAGCAGTTTCCTGGCCTCGCAAGCTGACCAGCGTGCGTAAGCTGAGGTTTACTCAGCTGGCCGGCGTTGATGGTTATCCCAGCCTGCGACCTCAGACACCTCTTGCTGCATTTGCATATTTGCAAGCAGCTTTGCAATTCCGTTCACTACTGAATCACCCCCGCAGTTGCTTAAGAGAGGCCAGGAAATCTCTGTCAGCCGGAAACAGGGAAACGGAAGCCCTTGCCGTCCTCTCCCCACCAAGAAACGCTCTGCATGCACATTCTCAGTAAGGGTCTTGCACCTGCGCAGACCGGCACAATCAGAGATGTGCGCTAACCATCGGGTTAGCGCACGTCTCTGAATTAGCTCCTATGGGCCTGATTCAGAGATGGACGGATTTACACAGCTGCACACAAGCGTATGTGCAAATCCGTCCAACTCAGATGCAAAAGCAGAAGGAGGTGTCAGACACCTCCTTGCTACATTTGCGATCCCAGCACTGTGACCGACATCGCAGGCTAGGATCACCATCGAACCATTGTTGAAGCTTCCCGCAGCCTGGCCGGTGCCTTGTCATGCAAGAGGCCAGGAATCTGCGTCTGCTAACGGAGAATCTGGCCTTGTCCCTCCCGGAAAACAGAGTCGTTGTGCCTCCGTTTCCAGGAACGGCGACCAGGCATTCCCCTGCTCCGCCCCCCAAGTGCCGCAGCATGTCATTCATGCTCTGGCTTGGGGGATCTGCGAGCGAGATCGCAGGACCTGTTCTGCACATGCGCAGAACGGGTCCTGCACAGACGCAGCCCCCCAAATATCAGATATGTGCGTTCATCCTCAGATGAACATATATCTCTGAATCAGGCCCCATGTTTGCAAAAAAATGTTTGTTTATATGATTTATTGATATAATGCTTACTCTTATTAGCAAACTGTGCAGCCCCTGCAAAGACAGTAACGGACTCATTTGTTTTATCTGATTTTAATGGACAGTTAATTCCCTCTGCAGGATTGTCTTCTCATCATTTTTGAGTATTTCATGCAATGGAATCATTAAGCATCTTGGCACAAAATAATGACAACATATATCTGTGTACTAAAATTAATATTATGATCAACTTACTCATGAATTAACCACATAATAGTTTTGATAAACAGCTGGGATTAATATCGTTGCAAACAAGGATTTTGTTTGTAATTTGACAGTTAGCTATAACATTTGATAGTTACTGTACATATGAAAAATAATATTGTTTGTTGAAAATGATGTTATTGCTCCAATAATATTTTTTTAACTACATTACTGATTCATATAAAGTTCTAAAGCTGTTTCTTTAAGAGTCCACAGTGAGAATTAGGTAGCTGTATTGTATATTTTTCAAATATATAATAACTGCAAAAGTCAAGATTCCATTTTTATAGTTTTCAATTCGGAATTTCGATAAATCACTTTGTACTTTAGACTTATTTCTTTGAATGGCAATTATTATACTGCATGGATTCCCTTATAGTTAAGCTGCATACACGCGTAAAGATTTTCTGTCCAACCATCCAACTAGTTGATTGGTTGGAATGAAAATCTGGTAAGGTATGAAAGCAAATGACAATCAGCAATTTGCTCCCAAATGCCGGAAAATGGACAAAAACTGTTGTTTGAACAAATTGTTTAGATCAAACATTTAACAAACTTGTCTGAACGACCATTTTCATCTGTTTTCTGGCATTTAGGAGCAAATTGCTAAACATCAGTTACTTCCATACGTTACCAGATTTTCATTCCAACCAATCAACTAGTTGGATGGGTGGACAGAAAATCTTTACATGTGTATGCAGCATAAGTTTGTGACATTAATGCTGTCTGTGATTGTATGATTCATCCTCTATAATGATGTGTTATATTCAACCACACCTGTTCAACATATTTATCCTGGTGTTCACTTTTTAGATGTCAGTTTGTAGTTTTTTAACTCCTGGGTGCTATTTTTTTTTTGGCAGCCGATTCAAAGTGTATGTGTGATATTTTTTATAATTTATAATGGTTTATTTATTAATCGGTTTTATTATATTAATGAATTATATTTTTGATGCTTTATTTGCAAGAGGTAGTTTTAATACTGATCTATCCTTTTGTTGTTGATTTATATAGTATTATTGATCATTTGTTTCCCTTGAGATCTATTGAGATATTGCTATTTTATAGTTTGCAGCAGCTTAGTCTTTTGTACTCATTCTCCATACGTCATCTCTTCCCAATCTTATTATATGTGACTGTATGCTGACTGTTAGGATCAGCCTGTTAAATCACGTGACATCTCTTAAAGCTGAAACTGTATACTTAATGGTTAATTACTATTATCTAGGGCAGTGATTTTCAACCTTTTTCAACATGAGGCTCACTACACAAGAGTTTAAAATTGCCAAGGCACACCATCCGGCGATACGGCGTGCATGGTTAATGAAAAAACATACACATTGGCTCCCACATAAAAAATACACACACATTGGCCTCACAGGAATAAAACACACTACATAGGCGTCGACAGGAATAAAACACTACAGTATAAGTGCGCTGAGCTGACCACCGCGGCACACTTGACAACCGCTCGAGGCACATTAGTGTGCAGCGGCACAGTGGTTGAAAAACACTGATCTAGGGAGAGATAGTCAATGAGAAGTATGGGGAGAATAAATGTACATAAAATATCCTTCGTATACTTTTATAAGTTTAGAAATATAAGCCAATGTTACATCAACAATTCCTTATTTCCCCACTGCAATTGGTCAAATTTTTCTATAGCCAAACAATCATGCTACATATTATAATATCCTTATTCATTACTAAAAATACTATGCAATGTGCTATAATATTATGCTTAAAGCTGGGTACACACTACACGATATATTGGATGATTTGTCGTGTGGATCAGAACGACAAATTGTCCACACTGTCCAGTGTGTACGCACTATGGCATGCTCCCATGCGCCGCTCGCCATATCTTCTGTTCTCCTGTGCATGCAGTGCAGATCAAAAAATTTGGTGGCCATCACAATGCATCTTGATGTGGCAGGGGAGCGATGTACCAGACGGTCTGACACTGGATTGTGCAGTGTGTACAGACCGCCCCGATATATAGTTTAATCGCATCTGCCATCGTTGGGTACACACATTGTCTAGTGTGTACTCAGCTTAAGACTCAGTGCCTGATTCAGAGGTGGATGCTATGCCGAAGTTTACTCACTTGAGCGAGCGTTTTTTATACTGCACATGCATCATGATTGGTTTCCGACTGTGGTCGCAGTGAGAATTTGCATGCAGAGTGATTGACAATCTGTGTGCATTTATAGGAGGTACCAGGGGGGTAGCTAGTCAAATGATGGTGTGTCAACATTGTTTTCTGGGCATGTTGCAGCCAGCGACTGCTTCAGTGTACCAATTGCACTGGCTCCAGCGGCTTAGTTCCGATGGACATTTTGAGCACCTATAGTGATGCTCAGAATATCGATGGTGTGGCTGATCTGTGTCTCTGTACACAAGCGGTGTATTAGAGAAGCAGATGGTGGGCATCTCTGTACAAATTTCGTGTCTGCTGCGTCATTGGCATTTATATGCAGTATTGCTGCCTACAAAGATGCTGTTGCAAAAAGTAAAAAGTAATTAACTGGCTTACAAATTGTAATGATAAACTGTGAGACCATCCCCTCGGCATGCCATGTGAGTAGTAGAGAATTGGGCATCCAGTCCTTTACTGCCTTTACCCCAGCTTCCTCAGTCATCCAGCTGTGAGGACCATTAGTCCATAAAGAGGCTGATTCTGAATGGCACGGATATCTCTTTACTGACGCAAATGCTAGGATTGTCATACAGCACATGTACAGAAACAAATGGCCATTTTGGGGTGTGAACTGGGCAGTGGCAAAGCAGCGGCACCTAACTACCCTGACTTGTGGGAGTGCCATGGGAGCATTGAAGGCGCCCACCAAACGCTCTGTGAGATTGAGTTCGGGGAAGGGAAGCCTGTATCAGACATATCCCCTGCACCTAGTATGGGGCTGATGCATGTGCAGACACTAATGATGGCGATTGCAGCTGCCAGAGTAAAATGAATGGGTGGCATGGCATTGTGCTAATGAATCCCTTCATTAGCGCATATAAAGTTGTAAATCAGGCTTCAGCGGCTGCCAGGTACTACAGCCATTCCTCATACGACTCAGAATCAGCCCCATGGTCTAAAAAAACACTGTCAAATAAATAATCAAATCTGGTCAGATTGGACGGCTGCAGCAAATGACCAATCAATCAGCTTCCACATGGACTACAGTATTCATCTGCCAAAGTGTATATACAGCTCAGCTATTCCATTTCTATGGTCAGTCCCAGGCAGCTGGAGCAATGGAGACTGAAGGGCACAGAAAGCCCCAGTATTATAATAATGGGAGAAGTACCATAGGATATATCCCATCTCTCTGCTACATGAGACCATGCCGGATGGATTGGGCATATTTCCTGAGCACATTTTTCTTTAAAATGTTAATGATGTATTAAACATTATGGGCTGCAAGTGAATCCTAGAAAAACGTTCTTCTCGTGTTACCTTAATAATTATAGGTGGGCTCTCCAAGACCAGATCCTTCGTTACCAACACTTTCTCACCAAAAGGTAATTCGCAAAGAGCAACCACTTGTATCATGTTCCCCTCACTCATACATCTGTTGTAGTGGGAGTACGGGATTAGCAAGGAGATATGTGCATCTGTAAAATACATCATTTTCAATTAGTTTCACATTTCTCAAAAATTAACAAATGACAACGCATATCCTGTTTGTTTTAGGTGTCAGTACCAAATATTCTAACCCCTAAATCATTTTCAATAGTTCTGTAGATTGCATACTGATAATTATTATAGTGGAAGAATCATAGGTAAGCTTGCCATATCATTCCTTTAATTCAGGACACATATGAATTACACAGATTCTGTATCTGGCTGACTTCAAGTCTCCATTTCACCTGGTTTTAATCAGCCACAGAACCTGTTTAATTCATGTCCCAATGATGGCAAGCCTAGGCATACTGTAGGTAACTAATTATGTGATAAATGCAGGCATGTAGCTTATTCGCATGCCAAGTCTCTTATTTTACTGTAGCTTGTTTCACAAACTACATTACAAAAAAGTAAAACAGCGCAGCCTAGTGGTCGGTTTAATCGCTGCTTTCTAGCATTCCTTCACAGTATCTGCAATATTATGTCATATTCCAGCAGGAGTTTTGCATATACTGTAGCTATTAGAAATACTAGGCAAAGAAGTGAGGGGATAGGAACTGTAATAAATAAATAAAAAGTGTATCTTGATCAAGGCAGACATGAAATAAGAGTACTGTTTAGTACAAGCGTATATATGTAGAGAATATCTAGGTAATTAATTTAAAAATATATTGGGCGGGATGTATTAAGCATTGCATCCGCATTGAGGTACATCCCACCTCTCATCAGCTACATAGCGCGGTTGATTACAGTGGTATGTACCTATAAATGCCCTAGTATATAGGGACTTCTGGGTTTAACACACAGAAGCCCCTCTGGCGTCCTTCTGTGCATACAGGTCGCGGAGGGGGATATGGGAGGGATCCGATTGGATCCCTCTCAAGGAAGGCGTCCCGATAAGAAGCCCATAGGCTACTATTGGGTAACGCGACCTGATGATGGTGTTACCCATCAGGATGCATTCTGGTGCTTAGTACATATGAAAAATGCAGTAGAAGCCCCCAAAACTGCAATTTTGGGGTTTTTTACTACATTTTGTGATTTAGTACATCCCACCTATAACCTTTGTTTTACTGTATACAGGGTCATATTAACAATATTTTCCAACCGCCAACCAGCTGTATCCCTAAGCAACTGAGTTCCTCACAAAAGGGAAATTCATTTATCTTCTATTTTTCCTGCGTTGCCTTCACTAGCCTTCTGTTCCTCCCAGTAAGGACAATGAAGAAGAAGAGCGTTTTAAGCTTGTAGTGAGCACAGTTTACGTTTTTTACATACCCACAGTCCCGAGGCCAGTGTCCTGATTGTTATTTTAATTGAATATGCTTTTACTAACCTTGACTCGGGCTGATAATCAGAGACTTCTGATCCGTGAAGATATCATTTGTCCTTCTTCCAGTATAGAGAATACAAGAAGCGCTCAGATTCACTTTAACTGGCCTGTGATAAGGAGTCAGGTTTTTAAGAATCAGAATTAAGTTAATGTCATCTCCCACCACTAGGGGACTGAGAAGCTTAAATTTTCCAGAGATGTCTGGCCTCTCAAATCCAGACCCAGGACGTGATGGATATACTGAAGGTGATGCGGGGCGGAGAGTGTTTCTTGAAGGTGATGCAGAGTGTACAGTGTTTTCTGAAGGTGATGCAGAGCGATAAGTGTTTCTTGACGGTGAGGCGGAGCGCCGTGTGTTTCCTGAAGGCAATGCTGAGCGCAGAGTGTTTCCTGAAGGCAATGCTGAGCGCAGAGTGTTTCCTGAAGGCAATGCTGAGCGCGGAGTGTTTCCTGAAGGTAATGCAGAGCGCAAAGTGTTTCCTGAAGGCAATGCTGAGCGCAGAGTGTTTCCTGAAGGTGTTGCGGAACGGAGAGCATTTCCTGAAGTTGATGCAAGGTTAACAGTACTTGCTGAAGGCTGCATGTGTGGTGAACGGAAATCATTTCTTGAGGAAGGGGCTGGGGATGCTGGTCTCTCGCTTGTTGCAGCTGGCAAATTTGGTGTAGAGGCTGAAAGCCGGGAAGATAGATCATTCCTTGGCCTGTTGGCCATGTTATTAAGGTTGGCATTTTCTATTGGTGCTCTATAAAAATGCATAGTCCTGGTGGCCTTCTCAAACACTTCCCTTTCTTGTGGAGAACCTGTTTTAAATAAAATGCATATTAACCATTGTAATTAATATAAATGAAGTTTAGGAAGATGCAAAAAATTTACTTTCTATTCTTGGTTTTCTTGGTTTAAAAAAATAATCATGCTACTATTGTAGAAAAACATGGGGCCAGATTCAGAGACGCAACTGCATACTCTCACAGATCGCAGTAGCTAAAATATTCTGATGCAACAGGCAGCAGATTTTGTAATGAGACGCCCACTGGAGCCCTCATAGTTGTCCGCAACTGGGTACACAAATGCAGCATTGTACTCAGATCTTCAAACATTGACAGATGGAGTAAGTCTATGGTCACTCAGAATAGCTGTGGTAATTGAAACGCTGGAGGTTTGTACTGTTGTGCGATAGCAGACGCTGGCTGGTAAACGCCCAGGAAACTGCTCCGACACACCTGCGTTTTAGCCGGTACTCCCTGTAACCACCCACATAACGGTCTCTTCCTGTCAATCGATTGCGAGTGAATTCTCACAGGGTGCGCGAACTAGATTCATTTGCAGCACGTGCGCAATGCGGCTGGTACGCATAATCACTGAACTATGTGAATATTAGAATAGCGTTAAGCTCTGAATCAGGCCCATTGTGCATTAAGCTCTATGGTTATGCTATTCGTGAAGAGAATCAATTGATATGAAATTAAATTAATTATAACTGATGGTTCTAGTCATTCATTATAACCATACCTGCCTACCGTCCCGAATTCAGCGGGAGCCTCCCGCTTTAAGGTGGGAGCTCCTGCTGCCCCGGAAAGTACAGAGAATCCCCCGGTTTCCCCACTGTCCCATTGAAATATGGACTGCGCATGCGCGAGTCCGGATGTAGCAGGGGCGGGGCCAGGGCTCGAGGAAGTCCTGACTACATCCCGTTAATACTATAGGCCGGCCACCGCGGGGTTGTGGATAGCGGTGGTCGCCTACCCATCACGCAGTCGCGCTGACTGCATTGCCTACACACCCAATGGCGGCAGCAGCTGTATCCTCTTCTCCCCCAGGCTGCCGGCCCAAGCTCATCCCATGTCCCCTGGACACCAGTGTGGGGCTTTTGATCAGCGTTGGACCAGCCTGCTTCCCTCCACTGTGTTTGCAGTGCGGAGTGAGCTGAGGACGGTTTGCACCAGGACTGGAGCATGGAAAAGGTGAGCCCACATTGTCTGTACTAGTGTCCCTGTCTGCTATTTATATATATTTCAGTACACAAATCATGGCAAGCTGCTATTCAATAAGGTCAAGCCAACTACATACTGTATATACACACACACACATATATATATATATATATATATAGGCAGTCCAGTGTAGATACCAATACATGTATTGTATACCATACAATAGGGGTGTAGATGGGTATCCCCCCAGGTGGATAGACACGCCCTTTTGGGCAGAGATGGCCCCCCCACCTCAACGCCGTGCTACACGCGGCACATTCTACTACAATCTTATGTCTCCCTGAAACCAGTTTTCAAAAGTAGGCAAGTATGATTATAACACAAATACATTTAATAGCACAAAACTGATATTACTGCTCATAAAGTCATAGGGCCTGATTCAGACCCACTCGCGAGCGGCTGTCCGCTCGCAAGTGGGTCGATGTTAGGCACTGAGCATGCGCACGACGGAGGGAGCTCCGTCGTGCGCATGCGCCAGACGCGACGAGCGAAGGAAAGTCCTTCGCTCGTTGTGTCCGATCAAAGGGGGCGTGCTGTCAATGTTGATTGACAGCACGCCCCCTTTGGTGGGCGTGCCGGGGGCGTGCCTCCCTGACGGGGGCGTTCCCACGGGAACGCCTCCCGTCAGAAGCCGGCCCACTGACATCACTAGTGATGTCAGTGGGAGTGATTTTGGCTCTGTTAGAGCCAAAATCACTCCGGAGCTTGCGGTTGAAAACCTCAACCGCAGGCTCCGGCTCGCAATTTCGATGGTCGCGATGGTCACGACCATCGCGGCCATCAAAATGCACGCTCGTATAGCCTGTGGGTGGTGACCCACAGCTATACGAGCGTCCAGGAGGACGCTCCATGAAAATGGAGCCCGGCCCTCATTCAGAGCGTGCGCTCTGCTCAGAGCGTACGGCTCTGAATGAGGGCCATAATCCTTTCATTAGTCAGTGAAAAGACAAAGGCCTGAGGGACAAACACATTCCCTACTGCATGGTAACCTGGGTCCTCAGGGCACACTATCATTCCAGGTTGTAGTGATATCCATGCTTGAGCACAGATGGTTAAATCAAAATAACTGCAGTACTAATTAAGACACTGGTGCTCAAGTATGGCTATCCTTAAAACCTGGACTGTTAGTGTGCCTTGAGAACCGTGGTTGGGAACACCTGATGTACAGCTTTTTGGAACCTCTGACTCAACCTCTTCAATTCTCCATCATGAAAATATAACAGGGCACTAATCCAATTTATACCCTATCTTCCTAGCATGAGCACTTTTAGAGAGGGGGGGGGGGAGGAGGCATGCGCAGGCTCCATTCGGGTCCCGTTCACTATTCGGAGTAGAAGACAATGGCATTGTGCCGGAATCTATTGCACATGTGCAGGCTTCCAGCAAAATGGTGCCCGTGCCATGTTCCCGGTCACTTCTCTACTGTGCATGCGCAAATGTCCGGGAAAGCGTCTGCTGCGCCATTTACCCAGTGATTGCTGCTGCAGTGCCAACGAGGGATTCTGGAGGTGAGTATAATTATATGGGTTCAGGCAGGGCCATAACTAGGGTAGTGTGACCTGTGCCATGACACAGGGCACTGCAGGCAGGGGGCGCTGTTTGGGCCTGTCAATTTTCTGTTTATTATCATTCTCACTTGTAGCTTCCTCTTCTTTTATCCCCAGCATCTCCTGGCCTCCCATATCTCATCCCTGGCCCTTCCCCATGAGGCCATGACCCTTTTTTGGATGTGTTATCTACCTATTTAAAAAAAAGGGGGGATGCCAATGCTCTTTCTGGCACAGGGCACCAAAAAGTCTAGTTACGGCTCTGGGCTCAGGGTGCGCGGTGTGGGCTCGTTTGTACTGCTGGTAGATGTGTAATTTTGATGTTGCAACTACTGTTCTCAACTGTATTCATTGTACATGCAGATGTTATCAGTGTTAAGCTGCTAATAAAGTTATTAAAATAAAAGGTAGCTGGGGGGTGTTTTTTCCACTAACCTTTATGTGCACTGGTAATATATTTGCATCTTTTCTAATAATATTTTCATATGTATAGTTTTTATGTATTGTATAATTGCATTCATGTTGTAATACTGGGCTTGATTCAGAAGTGGATGCAGTCCGGGTCGGTGCTGTGTCTTTTGTAGAAGCTGATCTGAGAATGTATGCAAATGTTGCAGGAGCTCACTGACGGCTTCTCAGATCGGCCACACATAGCAAACATGGCTAGAGCCATCAGTCCTCAGAAAGCCCAATTGCAAAAACAGTGAATCTGCTTCCGAGGACACAGTCACTGGCTTTGGCAGGCCCCAGAAATGGTGCTGACAAGCCTCCGTTTTCTATAACGCACCCCCTCTTGCCCCCAAACACCTGCAGGCTGCCTGTCCATTACTGTCCCAGTAACAGCACAGTACGACTGCAGCCACTACACCAGGGGTGGGGAACCTTTTTTTTTGCAGAGGGCCATTTTGATATATATAACATAATTTGCGGGCCCGGTGCAGGCCACACCCCCTCCATGTGATGTCACACGTGGGCAGGGCCACAATCATCGGTGATTACAGCAATGCCCGGAGCATCCTCAGGAGCATTAAGAGCAGCGGTGTGACCGTCTGAAGTGCCCTAAGGACACTCCAGGCGGCACTGCTGCATAGATCCTGGCTGCAGGGTGCCATTCTAGACACCCTGCTAGCCAGATGAGGCTAGCAGAAAAAAGCTCAGAGGGCCAGACAAAGTGATTCCACGGGCCTTATAAGGCCCCCGGGAAGGAGGTTCCTCATCCCTGCGCTACACCATTGCAGAAAAAGACAACATCCTTCATTTGTGACCGCATTGTATCCCCCTCTGAATCAGGACCATTATCTCAATAATGTATCCATCATACATTTGGAGAATTTATATTACTATACAGTACATAACTGAACATTTGCTTTTGTTTCTTACCTTCTGGATATTTGTAGTTATGTGTCACATCGACACGGGCATCGCTGCCCACTGCTTTAGTGCTGATACCTTGTCCAATGTATTTACTGTCACTGTGAACTTTCTCTTTGCTTCCATCCTTATTAACGACCCAGGTCACACGATCTGCATTCACCTCAGCAAACACAAAGGGAGTATCGTAGCCTAAGTGCAAATCTCCTTCTTTTACAGCAACCACTGATGTGGGGCCGCAACGATAAATATCTGACAGAAAGAAACTATCTGATCATTTGGAACTTGATATTTTTTAAGTTACAGCTTATTATTATTAATTATTCACCTAAATAGAATTTAATAACCTCTGACTGAAGCAGGGATTATGTAAATCTGTCTTGATTGATGGATGATCATCCTATATACATAATTTATGTGCCATAAAGTCCTATACACTTTATGCTGTAATTTTCCCCCTTCAGAATAATTAGTAATTTTCTTATCTCCTCTGCTCCCTTTAACTTTGTTAATCTCTTCAAATACCTATTGATCTTCTGTCTAGACATGTTTGAGCTACAGTACTGAAGTCTATTCGAAATTTAATTAAACCCGCACAGTACCAAAGGACCCTCCCTACACACTAGATGAATTTGTTAATGATTTGGCCGTTTCCAATGCATCGGAACTACAAATCGTTCAAATTGCCCAGTGTGTATGCACTACATCGTGCACGCTCCCGTGCGGTCATCAGTCGCATTGCCTGATCTTTTGTACATGCAGTCCAATCAGGCAATGCAGCTGACTATCCCATGCAGCGCTATGCGACGGGGGCCGGTATATCGGGCAGTCAGGCACCTGATCGCCCAGTGTGTATGCACTACATCGTGCACGCTACTGTGCAGTCATCAGTTGCATTGCCTGATCTTTTGTACATGCAGTCCAATCAGGCAATGCAGCTGACTATCCCATGCAGCACTATGCGGCGGGGGCCGGTGTATCGGGCGGTCAGGCACCTGATCGCCCAGTGTGTATGCACTACATCGTGCACGCTACTGTGCGGTCATCAGTCGCATTGCCTGATCTTTTGTACATGCAGTCCAATCAGGCAGTGCAGCTGACTATCCCATGCAGCGCTATGCAGCGGGGGCCAGGAATAGCGGGCGGTCGGGCACCGGGTCGCCCAGTGTGTACGGACCGCCCAATTGACGGCAGTGGGGTTGTGTGCCGCATCGCTGGGTACACACATCGTTTAGTGTGTACCCAGCTTAAGACACTGAACTTTTGGTCAAACCAATCTCAAAGATACAAACATTTATTTTCAGTTGACGACCATGGTGCCTATTTAATTTGTTTGCGTTTGCAGCTTGCAGTTAAAATAACTATTAAAGTTAGACATTTTATTGTATATTTTACTTTTTATTATTGAATTAGTACCATTAACTTAAAGCTGGGTACACTACACACTTGTCAATATATCGTTTGTTCAATGAATGATAGATCGCGAGTGCATTAGTGGGTGTGTACAGTACACCCGACATGTCTGTGAACCATGTAGCTCACATACATATCAGGTCGCCCTGTATGTGTGTTTGGCCGACGTGAACACTGTCATCAAGACTGAGTGGGCAAATTTAAATGCCCACCTAGTTGTGATGTCAGGCCAGACATTTCGAGCGGCCAATTGGTAAGTTTGTATATCTTACAAATTGGCCGTTTGGTCTGTAGATCAGTCTGCTAACCGTCCAATCATTTAAGCGTGTGCCCAGCATTAGTGTTTTGGTCTGCTACTAACATTGTCATTTTCAAATTCGGGACCTGATACAGAGCCGGACGCTCTGACAGAGCGCTCGCTCTGAATCAGGGCTGTCCCTCTGTTTTTTAAAAGTGACCTCCTGGCCGCTCGCATAGCTGTGGGTGACCACTCACAGCTATAGCGAGCGCCAGGAAGATGGTCACGATGGTCAAGACCATCGCGACCATCGGGCTTGCGACGATACCCTTGTGGCAGGGTCTCGTTGCCGCAAGCCCTAGAGTGCTTTTGGCTGTACCAGAGCCGAAAGCACTCCCACTGACATCACTTGTGATGTCAGTGGGGCCGGCCCCAGACGGTAGGCGTTCCCATGGCCCGCGAACCAAAGGGGGCGTGCTGTCACTCAACATCGACAGCACGCCCCCTTTGGTACGAGACCCGGGGTGACGGCTTGCCCATCGCTATCCGGGTCTCGCGCATGCACACGACGGACCCGGCTCCGTCGTGCGCATGCGTACTGGGCCAACTTCGACCCGCTTGCGAGCAGGTCTGAATCAGGCCCTCAGTTTGGCAGAGTTCAAAACCTGAAATGTATATTGTATTTTACAACTGTCACCATTCTATCCTACAATGGATTCTTACCTTGACTCTGCTCCTGGGGAGTTGAGTCTAGAACCTGCCAACCACTGTAGAAATGACCAAGGTCTCTCCTCAAAAACCAGGATTCATCCCATACATGGAAATTCCTGTATTATGTATTAAATCAAACTGAATTATGACAGGACAAGCTCTCAATGTTGTGCCTAGATACAGTTACTATGGAATAATGTAGAGGAAAACGTGTTTCTTTTCATATTATTTTAAAACATTTTGTAAACCAAATATATTATATATAATAACTTACTTTATCTGCAATTGTGCAACTATTAACATGTGTAAGCTGTCTATAACACATTCTATTGAATAGTGCCCCCAGTGTGAAGATTGGGTAATCGTACAAAATTTGTATAGGTACATACAATTGTAGTTTTCCATAAAATGTAACCTTACTTTTATTTCACATATGTTCTGGAATGCTAATATATACTGGCACTTCTAACTATATACAGTGAGAAACATGCCATAATAACCCACCAAGTGATAGTAAACTGCATCTCTAAAATGCAACTGATACATCTTTCACACAGAAAAAAAACTTACCGGGTAAAGCACTTTTACCCAGTGGCGTCACAAGTGGGTGCAGGCCGCACCGGGTGTCACCCTCCAAGGGGGTGACACCAAAAGCAGCACATTCCCCCGCCGTCACACACAGCTGCCCGTACACTCCCCCTCTATCACACACAGCTGCCCGCAGGGCTGCCGAGAGAGAGGCGGAGCACCCCAGAAGCCACTGCAATGTCCAGTGCAGCGGATCCGCCTACTGCCCGCCCACTCCCCCATCCACTTCCGCGGCCATCGCCCATCCCACCCGCAGTGAATAAAGTTTTTTTTTTTTTTAAATAAAGCACGCGGCGCGTGACGTCATGGCGTCACACTGCGCCGCCTCCGCTGCTGGAAAGATTGAGACCGAGACTGAGACTGAGGAGCCCTCTACCCGCCCTCTACTCCACCAGCCACCCCTGCTGGAAGGCTGGAAGAGCGGAGCCCTCCAGAAGAAGGTAAGAGGGCTGGCTGGAGACAGAAGTGCAGGCTGGCAGTCTGAGGACTGAAGTGGGGGCTGGCTGGCAGGAGACCGAAGTGTGGGTGGCTGACTGGCTGGCTGGCTGGCTGGGGACTGAAGTGTGGGCTGGTTGGCTGGGGACAAAAGTGGAGGTGGCTGGCTGTCTGGGGACACAGAAGTGGGGGTGGTCTCTGGGGAAATAAGGGGGGGCTGGCTGCCTGGGGACACAAGGGGGGGCTGGCTGTCTGGGGACACAGAAGTGGGGGTGGTCTCTGGGGACATAAGGGGGGCTGGCTGTCTGGGGACACAGACGGGGGGCTGGCAGTGGACACATAAGGGCCTGGCTGGCTGGGGATACAGAAGGGGGGGCTGGTTGGCTGGAGATAAATGCTATTTTCTGTGTGGAGCAATGTTCTTTATCTCTGTGGGGAGCAATGTTCTTTATCTTTGTGGGGATCAATGCTTTTTTTATCTCTGTCGTGGAGCAATGTTATTTTTTCTGTTGGGGAGCAATGTGTTTTTTTCCCTGTGAGGATGTGTAAAAGCAAAGGAGCTTTGTTGCCGGCAGGAACAGACGCCTGTGAACAGTGGTATTCCTGTGACCTCTCTCTGCGTTTCAGGGTCCGTGTGTTGTGTTACTGGGCCAGTTAGTGGTGCAGTTTCTGGGCTGCTGTGTCCAAAAAAAAGTGGGGCAGTTTCTGGGCACTGTTAAAAAATCTATTTGTTTCCAAAAAGCAAGTGGGCAGCCAGGGGCACCTCTAGAGAGGAGGGGGCCCGTGTGCAGTCACCGACATGGGCCCCCTCCTCTCTATGCGGCGGCCGGCAGCGCACTGAGCTGTGCGCGGGCAGCGCCAGAGTTATAGACTGAGTGCGCCAAGAGTCTATACAGTATGCGCAGGTCACCGGGAAAATGGCCACGACGGCCATTTTCCCTGTACTGCGCATGCGCAAATAACGGGAAAATGGCCACGGTGGCCATTTTCCAATCGTTTTTACAGCGCTGGACCCCCACGCCGACGTGGGACTCCGGAGAGGTAAGTAATAGTATGGGTGTAGGGTGTGCGGTGCGTGTGCCCCACACACCCTGCACCCATTATAGATACGCCCCCGATGGGCAGCTCTTAAAAAATGCTGACCTGTCATGTTCCTATGAGTGGGTGGTTCTCACATGCTAGACACAACCCCAAAAAGGTGCAATCATTCTCCCAACATGCTAAAGCCACACCCTCTCCAGAGGATCCCCGTAGCAGGGCCCAAGATTTATCTTAGCAGCCCTGCATGCCCGCAACCCCCCCCACACACACTCGCTGCCGCCACCACGATCCTCCTCTCCACTACCACCCCCGTGCGTGAGAAGGTGTGGGCAGCATCAGCATTTTGGTCCAGTCCATCAGACCGTCCTCCTCTCTTCTCTACTCAGAAAGCAGGGCATGATGTCATCACAACCGCCAGGTGCACTCGGCATTCTGGGAGTACTGGACTGGTAAGGAGGGAGAAAGAGCATAGAGCTGTGTACCTTGGCCCTGATTTTTCATTTTTTTTGGGGGGGGGGGGAGAGAGGGGGGGTGTCACCATGAGTTACAGCACCGGGTGACACCAACCCTAGTGACGCCTCTGCTTTTACCCGGTAATTTGCAGATCAACACATGTTTTTTTTCTGTGAGAAAGGGTCAACCCGGGTCGAAATTGCCGGGTTTCCGACCCTGGTAAAAATAAGTTGATCTGTGTTGATCTGCAAATTACGTTTTCTGTGTCAAAGGGGGGTATGTCTTTAAATGCCGGGTAAAAGCTGGGATATTTCACACATTCAGTGTGAAAACGGTAATACCCAAATGCTGGGGTCCAGCCATTTGGTACATCTGCAAAAAGGATGTGATCGGTGAACAGTTTAGTCACACGTGGTTGATTTGTTTGGGTTGCTAGGGTCAGGCCAAACAATTTGAAGACAATTATACCGCTTTCAGACTTAAGGTGTATGGGCTGTCGGTGGGTTTGGCATTTTGCGAAGTCTGTTTTAGAGTCAAAACATACCAAATGCTGTCGTCGGAGAGCTCTAGGAATTTTCCTTCTGTGTCATAATGCATATCCACACACATGTCTCCATCCCTGTTGTGGGCGGAGTTGAAATTTGTGATGACTCTGGTAGGAATACCCAGACACCTGAGGACTAATGCAACAAGAAGGGATTATACAATTGCAATGGGTTGAAATTAATTCACGAGTTGTACATTGTAGTAAATATGCTAATTTACTTTCTTGCTGAACAGGCATATATTAACTTGTCTATTATTCATTTAAATTGATTGTATACAGAAGTGGACCTGCAGGCTTCTCCCCAGAACAGCAAAACAGGAGCCTCCTGAGTGGATGAATACTCACTGCAAGGTCCCGCCTCATTGGTGGTCATCACATGGACTGTCACTACAGTGGTAACATTCCTGTGCTACAACATACTGAGATCCCAGGACCCAGACTCACTACTAATGCATGTGGGGGAAATATATTATTTATTGCTGATACATTGTGATCATCTCCCTCTGTATTCGGCTGCATACTGGCATTTTAGATTGTTCTTTATCCTGCCTGGGATGTATTTTAAAAATTACCTCCACTGTGAATAGATTTTTCCCTATAATATTATACTCAGATCTCATCCATTGTGGTCTTCTTTCACCCAAAGAAAATGTATTTTAACAGATTGCTGGCAAGGTGCTCTAATTTATAGAAATACACAAATCTGCAAAGTACCAAGCATTCAAGATAATAAATGCCTGTATGTACCCAAAAAGTTAAAATAATACCTTTGCAATTCACATTTAATTTATTTTGGAGCTCTGCTACTAAGAGAAGCCAGGAATTAAATAGTAGGTCTGGAGTTTATGAGATAAGTTAGTACATTCCCTTGGGAATTGGTATGAAATACCGTCGGCCGCATGGCCGGCGGTTCGATTCCCGTCAGCGGCAGCCCGACAGAAGCAGAGTGTGACGCAGCAGAAGCCCGACAGCGCTGGAAATCCCGATCGTGGATAGGTAAGTATCCACTAACCTAACCCCCCTAACCCTAACCCTCCTTAGGGGTGCCTAACCCTAACTTCCCCCCCAAGTGCCTAACCCTAATCCCCCCTCTAAGTGCCTAACCCTAACCATCCCCTTCCCCGCTGCCTAAACTTAAGTCCCCCGGGGGGATGCCTAACCCTCCCTCCCCCTAGCCTAACCCTCCCGGGAGGGTGCCTAACCCTAAGTCCCCCCCGGGAGCCCTAAACCTAACCCCCCCCCCCCCCCCCCCGCGGCTGTCCGCTCGCGGCGCCCGGCATCACTACGATCGTGATGCCGGGCGCCGTTCTCCCGGCGTCGGGGAAATGCGGGCGTCTACATCTAGACGCCCGTCATTTCACCCTTGCCGGGATAAGACAGTCGGGAAGCCGGCTGCCGGTATTTAGGCAGTCGGCTTCCCGATTGCCTCCCTTCCCTTGTACTCACACCTTGCTACTGCAGCTTGTTGTGGCTCATTTGGCCCTGGTTGGTCGTTTTTTCTATGCTGCTCAAATATGCATTTGTATACGCTCGCAAAAAGTCTATTTCTTATTGATGTAACTGCATTCCCTTATGAAGGGGTGAATAAGTGGTCGACAGGGGCCAGCAATTGTTACTTGAGTACTTGTGCAGTAAGGGTGCGTTCACTTAACACAATTATTAATGGACACACCTGCTGCAGATAACGAAAGTCACATCATCTACGTGATTATTGTGTGATTATATATGTACATTTTTAATACATTTAATTGTTTAATTCTCCCCTCCTCCAGGCAATTCTTTTTTTTATTTTTTATAAGCTGCTGTGCTATTGGAATGAAGACAGATTGATAGTATACCTGTGCACATCACTGCTGCAAAGACCCAGCACTGACCATACTTCACTGGCTTGTAGTCATCATTTTGCCACTTCCACAGAATTTCAACACTTCCGTTCCAGCTGTTCGGGTCAGCCCCATCTGAAAAGTCCTTTTCCCACTTACCCTCAAGTACACCAAAGTCATCATTACTGTTGATCTGGGAAGTATACATTATCATGGACATTAAAATTCTTTCAATAATAAAACAACTTGTTTATTTACACAATGCTTTGCAAAGAATTGTTTAGGTATAGATTCCATATCCAATTAAGTCATTTTTGATGTTTGGGATTGGGACACAGAGTTAAGCTGGGTCAGGGATGGACTGGCCCACAAGGGTACAGGGGAAGTCATCGGTTCATGTTACCAAAGACTGAGCTTAGTTCATGTGGCAAGTGGACTAAACATGCTATCCTGTCACACTGCAGTGTAAGCCAAGTCTGTTATCTTGTCATATTGAACTGCAAGCCAAGTTGTTATCCTGCCCTGTAATATACTGCACTACCTGCTATACTGCACAACCAGCAGCGGATTCCTGTGTGACCCAAAGAGAACCTCCCCTGGACACCCAGAACGTAGCGGATGCCTGTGTGACCCAAAGAACAACTCCTTGGACCCCAGGACGTAGTCCTGAAATTGCTGAATATATCAGATACCAACCACCATTGGCTGAGAGCGACTGACATGTACAGGTACCATACATCATTACAGTTGGGAAGTATATGAAGGTTTTCTTTAACCTACACATGTGACACCAGCACACTTGAATTGTCACTATTACATATTTGTACATATTTAACAGTATTCGAGGGGGGTACTATTGTGACCATTTATCTGCAGCTTATCAGGGTGTTAGCCACCCAAGACCACTTCAAACTCTATGGGCTCTATTTATTGACATTATTTTTACTAAAATAAAGTGAAAAAGGGTGTTTTCACACCCTTTTCACATTATTTTAGTTTCACCTGTAGTTATTACAGGGCAATTGGAGTAGAATTCTACTCCAACCCCCAATATCACTTATTTTTAGTAAAGCAGATCGCATTTCCCATAATTGTAATGGGAAATGTGATCCGACCACAGTTACTAAAAATAAATTGTAAAAAAATACCGGGGGAAGCCCTGTGATAACGCCACCTGGAGGTGGCGTTATCCAGGGTCTCCCCCGGTTACCGGGCTCCCACTCTGCTCTAACGGGGAGAGCAGAGCCGGGAGCCGGTACCAGTAATCAGCTATGTGGTCTAAGCAGACCGCAAGCTGATTGCTGTAAAAAAAAGAAAATTAAACATTTTGTTTTTTACTTACCTGAATCCAGGGACCGGTGATCGGGCCTCCGGTGATGGCTCCTCTCCGGTCAGCTGGTCTCCCATAGTACACTGGGGCCCGGTCACCAGGTGATCGGGCCCCAGAGCTGTATGGGAGATCACCTGATCGGGAAGCCCGGAGAAGATCACCGGAGGCCAGGAGGATGCAGGTAAGTGTAATGAAGGGAGGGGGGGTCGCGGGGGTCCGCGATCACGGGGGCGGGGCTTAGCGTCGGTGGGGGGTAGTAGCGGTGGTCGGTCGACGCATGCGCTGGCTCTTAGTCGCAGTATTTTTTCCGAAAATACCGCGACTAGAGTGCGGATGGGATCCGCAGGGACAGAGCTTTATCGCAAGCTCTGTCCCTGCAAGGGATTTATAGTAAATCCCTGTGATATTGCCTGAATTCGCAATGCGAATTCACTCGGTAATATCACACTACAATCCGCATTCAATATGCGGATTGTAGTAAATAGAGCCCTATATCTTACCAGTCTAAATCCCCGGTGGGCCTCACTGCCAGTGGGCCCACCCCCACTTCTATGTGTCAAGTTCCATACTTCAAATTATAGATTTTTACACTATTAGATGTCATTGACCTGGTGGAGCATGAGCATTGATCAACATGGAGGCTTGGTTCCATTCTATAGAAACTACACCAAGATTGATTAGCCAAGTGTCTGAGGTGGCTTGCCACACCTCCTCTGGTGGATGGCCTCACCGCTTAAACATGGGACCCTACCACTTCATTCCCCCCGTGGGCCCTTCATGCTCCAGTCTGACACTGAGCTGGGTACACACTTAGGCCCTCATTCAGAGGCGCTCGCAAGAAGCGAGCGCTCGTTCTGAATGAGGGCGGCCGCTTCTTTTTTTAAGTGCGGCCTCCTGGTCGCTAGCTAAGCTGTGGGTTACCACCCACAGCTTTAGCGACCGACCAGGTTGATGGTCGCGATGGTCAAGACCATCGCGACCATCAGGACTTGCGACGAGACCCTAAGGTTGGATCTCGGCAGCCGCAAGCCCCAGGGAACTTCCTGCTCTGAATGAGCAGGAAGCACCCCACTGACATCACTGCAGATGTCAGTGCGGCCGCTCACAAAATGGCAGGCGTTCCTTAAGGAATGCCTCCGTTTGTGAAAAGCATACAAAACGGGCCGAGCTGTCGATCAACATCGACAGCCGGCCCTTTTGTAGTGAGCTCCGGAGCAGGGGATAAACATCGACCCGGTTGCGAGCGCTCAGCGCTTGCGACCGGGTCTGAATGCGGACCTTAGTCACATCGTCCCATCTGCTGTCCTGTATGGCAGATAGGACAATGCAATGAATGATGTGGTGCAGATACATGCAGCATGTAATGACACATCGCACCGTCGTACATCAAATCGTGCATTGTGTACAGCATGCGCGATGTATTGTTATATCGCATCGAACCGTTGGCTGCGTCACACATTGTACTGTATAGTGTGTAATATAGCTTAAGGAAGTTAACAAGGTGGGGTACTTTTCTTATGTGCAGGTGTTGGATTGCTTCATAAATATTTATTTACGTATAAAAAATTGTGTATAATTCTTTATCTTTAAACATAGACATTAGAGGTGTATATTTATGTGGCTAATGTCGTACGCATGTTGATTTGCTTAGAATAGTAAAATTTCCTGCTTAAACATGCAGCACAGCTGCGTTTTTTGCAAGCAGCTCCATAGTAGATTTAACTCAAAATCTAATTTTTTGCTGTTTTTATTGTAGAAGCTGCCATTTCTTTCCCTGACTCAATTTTTACTTTGGGGTAAAGAATCAGCCTTTTATTATCACAAATAACTTAATGGCAATCTAACACAGTTTTCTTTTGTGTTTAATTTTCAAACATATTACACTTGGATAATCCATACTTAATCAAGATGAGCGGGTTCAGTTTTCAGCAAACCGAACCCATCCGAATTTCGTTGTTCCAAGGGGATCCGAGCCCAGGCTCGGGTCTTCCCGCCGGCCACAGATCTGAAAACGTCATCTTAATGATGTTGGATCTTGTGTGTTTTGGTTTGGGCGCCATTTCAAAATTCATAAAATAAAGTACCGTAGGATCTTGATGAGGCCGTTCTGGGTGCTCCCCACCAGTCTCTGAGTCGCACTTCGGCTATATCCTCTCATGTCCCGCTGGCTGCTGTTCCCTTCCTGTATCCCTGCACCCAGTCTGTCCAGTTATGCACTATGCGGAATTACCTGAGGCTGTAGGATGGAACTCATGGCCTGATTCAGAGCCGCTCGCAAAAAGCGAGCGCTCGCTCTGAATCAGGGCGGCCCTTTTTTTAAAACCGGCCTCCTGGCTGCTCGCATAGCTGTGGGTGACCACCCACAGCTTTTGCGAGCGGCCAGGTGATGGTCGCGACCATCGGGCTTGCGACGAGACCCTTGTGGTAGGGTCTCGTTCCTGCAAGCCCCAGTGAGCTTCTGGCTCTAAGAGAGCCGGAATCTCACCACTGATATCACTCGTGATGTCAGTGGGGCCGCCCCTAAACGGCAGTCGTTCCTTCGGGGACGCCTCCATTTGGCCAGCCACCTCCCCACCCGATCTGCCTACCAAACGGGGCGAGCTGTCGATCAACATCGAAAGCCGCCTCTTTTGGATGTGAGCGCCGGAGCAAGTGATTTCTCTCTCGCTCCGGGGCTCACGCACGCTGAGCGGGTCTGAATCAGGCTGTCAGTTCCTAAACCTCTCATTAACTGTCCTGGGCCAAATTTTTTTTTTACAAAAGATGTTTTTAATTTTAAAGTCCCTTTTGAGTTCCTTCTTTTCTAAATACTGTGTATATATATATATATATACACTGTATGTATAATATACATATATATTAATTGTTTTCCTATAGCTCCAACCCCCAGTAGCTCCACCCACAGTTCCTGAACCTATGTTTCTAGAATATATACAGAATATATATTATACAATTATACAGTACCCCTGCCTCCATAAAATATATATAGAGCCACTGCTGTGCCACAATGTTTCATAGATGTGCTATATTCTTAAAGTAACTGCCGTGTGTTTTTGCCACTGCTCTGTTGCTTAGTTTAGCTAGCCAGCCTTTGGCCAATATTGATGAAGTGGTTAAAATTGACTGAAAATGACTGGAAATTAATGTTATTGAGATTAACACTGTAGGAACAAAAGCAGGCCCAAATTACATACTTTTAGCTGTTTTTAGCATTTTGTGTTTTATAAATCCAGATCCAAAACCCTTGAGGGTGGTTTTGGCAAAACCAAAGGCCAAATGTAAGAGTGTGAATTTGTAAAGAATTTGAGTTTAGCGCTAAACTCCCATATTTTACTCACTCACAAATGTAATAGGGTGCGACTATAGTAAAAGTCGCATTTTTCGGGCTTTACTATAACTCGCAAAAAAGCATCTCGCATTCAGATGTTTTCCCATTCTCAGCCCAGGCCTGGGGTGCCCTGGAGAGGGGAACTCCTTTATTGGGGGTTCCCCACCTCCCCAGGGATCCCCGGCCGGGGCTGACTAGCAGTCAGGTGCAATGCTTTTGCTGGGGGACTCGGTGAAAGGGTTCCCCTGTCTTGTGGCATTATACCCCTACTAGAATGAGCCCAGTGCAGGTTATGGAAAATACAGGGGACCCCTACTCATTTTGTCCCCTGTATTTCCTCAACCAGAACCGGCTCAGAAAATCCCTGTGCTGGTTCTAAAATACAGGGGAGCCCTACTCATTTAGTCCCCTATATTTCCTCAACCAGGACCGGCACAGACAAGCCCTGTACTGGTACTTAAAATACAGGGGACTCCTACGCATTTTTTCCCCTGTATTTTAAGAACCAGGACAGGCTGTACAGAGCCCAGGCTGGTTATGCTTCTGGGAGACAGGGCACTTAATTTCTCTTTTTAATTATAATTATTATTATCATTTATTTATATGGCACCACAAGTGTTCCGCAACGCCTTACAAAGTACATAAACAAATAGGTTGACCAGTGACTTACAGTACAATGCAATCCAGGACGGGAACAAGGATACTATACATTGCTACATTAGCGACCATAACACCCAAATAAGCAACAGAGCATAAGCAACCAAGTGTTAGGTGCCCTAGTGGGGAGTAAGAAGTAGATGAAAGTAAATTAAGGGGAAGCACAAGAGGGTAGAGGGCCCTGCTCTTAAGCGCTTACATTCTAAAGGGGAGGGGCAGACAAACAGGTGTGACACAGATGGGGTAGACAAGGAGGAAGGAGCATGTGGCAGCAAGTTAAGATGAGATATGGAAGGCTTTGATGAAGTAGTGGGTCTTGAGAGCCTGTTTGATCAATTGTAGAGAGGTGGAGAGTCTGATGGGGAGAGGGAGAGAGTTCCAAAGGTGAGGAGCAGCGCAGGCAATATCCTGGAGGCGGGAGTGGGAGGAAGTAATAAGTTGGTAGGAGAGGCTGTGTGCATTTGTTGAACTAAGAGGGCGGACAGGAGAGTATAGGGAGATGAGGTCAGAGATGTACAGTAAATGGGAGAGGAATGTGTGAGGGCTTTGAAAGCTACTGTGAGAACTTTGAATTGGGTTCGGAGGACTTGTAGGAGAGGGGAGGCAGATGTAGAGCGTTTGGAGAGGAATATAAGCCGAGCAGCAGCATTTAGGACAAACTGGAGAGGAGAGAGTTGAAGTTGGGGAGGCCAGAAAGGAGGAGGTTACAGTAGTCCAATCTGGAGATGACCAGTGAGTGTATGAGGGTTTTAGTCTCATCCTGGGTTAGAAATAGTTTAATCTCAGGAAGATTTTAAGATGGAAATGACAGGACTGCACAAGGTTTTGTATATGTGGTTTGAAGGAGAGGGAGGAGTCCAGGATAACTGCAAGACAGCGCACTTTGGGGCTAGAGGAGATCATTGTGCCATCAATTGATAAATAAATGATGGAAAGTACGGTTATGTGGGAGGGTGGGAAAATGATCAACTCAGTCTTAGACATATTAAGTTTAAGAAATCGCTGGGACATCCAGGAAGAGATAGCAGAGAGACAGTTGGAGATATGACTGAGGAGAGAGGGGGAGAGATCAGGGGAGGAAAGGTAGTTCTGAGTATCATCAGCATAGAGATGATAATGGAGTTTAAAAGAGCCGATGAGTTCACCTAGAGAGGATGTATAGAGGGAGAATAGAAGAGGTCCAAGAACAAAACCTTGGGGAACAGCTACTGTAAGAGGCTGTGGGGGGTAAGAGGAGTCATGAGAGAAGACAGAGCAGGATTGGTCAGAAAAGGTAGGAGGATAGCCAGGAGAGAGAGCAGTGTCACATAGACCAAGGGAGCGAAGGTTTTGCAGCGGGAGAGGGTGGTCCACAGTGTTGAAAGCAGCAGAGAGGTCCAGGAGAATGCGCAGAGAGTAGTGGCCATTGGATTTAGCAACAAGGAGGTCATTGCTGACTTTTGTGAGGGCAGTATTTTTAGTGGAGTGGAGAGAACCAGATAGCACCTTCAAAAAACGCAAGAAGGTGCGAGTTGTTTTTATACAGAACACTCGCACCCTATGATATCCGGAATCAGTATGAATGACCGCCGGACTCCAGCCCAAATCCCGACTGCCACAGCCTGATGGTTTAAAATCCCGACAGCGAAGGTAAGTCTACTATACTTACCCCTCTCCCCCCCCCCCTAACCCTAACCCTCCCTTAGGGGTGCCTAATACTAACCTCCCCCCATTAGTGCCTAAACCTAACCCCCCCCCTCCACGCACCCTAAACCTAACCCTCCTGGGGGGTGCCTTACCCTAACCTCTCCCCCTAGTGTCTAAGCCTAACCCCCTCCTTGCCCTAGCTTAACCAAACCTTTGTCGGGATTGAGACCAGCGGTCATGCGCCTGCGGGTCTCATAGCTACAACCATAACCAAAAAACATGACGGTCGGCGCACATCTCTATGTATAATTGTGTAGTGCATGAGCTATAATTACATGTACTATACATATGAATACTGCCCCATAGAGATGATGGTGTCCCTTCAAAGATATTTTGAGGATGTTGTTTTTTTTCCCCAAGCATATTTTTAGTTCATGCATTACCAAATTACAACTAAGCATTACTACATTTTAAATATATAAGTGTGGCAGCAGAGACGATGTAATGGTTAGCATTACTGCATGAGCACTGAGGCCGTGGGTTCAATTCCCACTACGGCCTTTACTGTGTGGAGTTTGTATATTCTCCCTGTGCGTGCGTGGGTTTCCCTCCACATTCCAAAAATATACTGGTAGATTAATTGGCTCCCAACAAAAATTAACCCTAGTAAGTATGTGTGTGTACTGTACATGTGATAGGGAATATAGATTGTAAGCTCCACTGGGACAGGGACTGATATGAATGGGCAAATATTCTCTCTGTAAGGCGCTGTGGAATATGTGTGCGCTATATAAATAACTGGTAATAAATATAAAGTACAGTAGTATTTGGCATCATAATGTGATATTTGCCCCCTATACCTAATTTCAATTCTCATTGCCACTCATTACATACTGCCCAACATTTACACTGGCCAAATTGGGATAAAATAGCCTTCGCATGCAATCAGACTAAACCCCACCCCATCCACTAATACCTTGCCCCAATCCATCTATAAACCCGGTAAACTCCACCACTTTTGTGTCTTGCAAATTAGGTCTATCCCACGAAAACTGAGATGGGTGTACCCCTGGTTATCCTTTCTTACCATTGCACTGATAACTCTCCCCACATAGAGAGGACTGTTCCTCTGGGAGTGATCCGCAGCTGCATCTTGCTGATAGTTCAGGCTTCTGTCCAGGATATCCAAGCAGATGTTCAAAATGTTGTTTTCAAACTGTAAAAACAGAACATAATACTGTAGATTACAAATCCTGGGGTAAATGTAATAGGGTGCAGAGTTTTAACATCAGCGAGTCCCGTGCGAGACTGCCCAATGGTTTAAAGTAGCAGCTATTTAACAGGCAAAATCCACCTGGTTTTAACCCCTGGTAAATAATTCCTACTTTAAAACATTGGGCAGTCTCACACGGGACTCGCCGATGTCAGAACTCCGCACACTATTACATTTACCCCCAAGGGTCTATGATATAATCTAATTTATGAAAAGGGTTCAGTAGAAAGTTGTAACTAGTTATTTTTAATAAGACGTGTGAGTGTATTATGAGTTTAAGATACCTGACCATAGTTCCATCCTATATTATTAATATGGTTATCATTTCCCATGAAAATGATGCCGTGGTCATTGAGGACATATTCTTTCCTCTCTTCTTCACTGGCCATGTACACGTCATCATCTTTAAAAAAATAAATAAATATCAGACTGTTTTGAATAGAATAATGCATTTTAAACGACATCACAAACATACCGAGATATTCACAATTCATTGTGCCATTCCCATCATACGACCAGCCATGTACCTATTTCACAGACAATCAAGCAGAACTAAAACTAGGACTAAGAATAAGGATATACTGTACATGAGCAATTATCCTTCATTCTTTACTCTGAGAAGGACACTTTTAAATACCTGTTGAAAATGCCTCATTGGACTCATTAGCATGCAAATACGTTGAATGCAAATGAGTAAGAGGACAGAAGTGTAAATAAGTCTGCAGTAGTACAAAAATACACTGAATGAATAATAGATGATTTATATTGTCAGCATGTTTAATTAAAAACGTTCACTGTGATATTCTGCCAGGGAGGCTTGTTTATGGAACACAACTTAGCATACAAAGTGAATCAGGTGAAGGTAAATAGGGTGACATGTTTTGTAGGGTGACATACTGTAGTTTTTCACCATCCCATACTTGTCAGTAGGGTCAAGTATACTGTACGGTACATAAGTTAAAGTTAAACAGATGAGTTTTTCATCATTTTTTTTACGTTTTTTACGTCCTCTTATCACAAACTTTTAACAGCTAAAACAGGTATATGGAGAATTTGATAAGCAGACACTTTTCCAATCTATCCTGCTATACCGATACTAGTAGACCTGCCATGTACTATTCATGTGATCATTCACCAGTTTCAGCAGTGTGGGGTCTTTGCTTTTAAAGATTTATTGTGTTGTTCTGTTTTGTACCCCAAAGCCCCAGTCACACAAGAGTGGGCAGAAACTGAAACCTAGGTTTCTCCTAATAAGTCTATGGCCCTGTTACCTGAGTGAAATATATCTCAGATGATAAGTGAGTGTACCCTACCCCAGAGGTTCCCAAACTTTTTTGAATCACGCCACCCTAGAGTGTCAGAAATGTTTTCACAATACCCCTAAGTTTAAATCTGTTATTGAGAAATTCAGAAAAATATGAAGTAAAGTAGTAAAGTAAATTGTGCTTACTTATCATTCTCAGGTTTAGTAATGCGGCGATGGACAGGTTTGCACTTCTGTTTGTCCACATATTTACATTACATTGACCATAAATAATTTGATTTGGTGCTGGACCACCAACCTGGGGCACCCCTGTAAGTGTCCCGAGGCACCCCAGGGTGCCACGGCGCACAGTTTGGGAACCACTGCCCTACCCATATTAACACTAGGCTACCACCAAACATCCTCGGTACTAGAGCTTTATCCTTCCCCCATCCACAAAAGTGGAAAATGTCATAAAATAGTTGACACCAATTTATTTAACTCCAAAATTCACAATAGGATGCCAGTATTCCATTCTGAGGCATCTACATGGGCACAGCCCCTGCAGACTACTGCATGGAACTAACAACTCTCCTTAAGGGCTCGGAATACAATATATGTTACATAATCACAATGTCGGCATTCATCGTGTCGACTATGAGACATAGTGACTGCATACCCTCCTAAAGCCTAGCAGGAAGATTCAGTGGTGTTTGTATTTTGATCTTTTGGGCCTTACCTAAACACCAGGGGTTAAAAAGCAGCACAAATTTCCCAAGGGAGTATGTGGTTATCTGTCCCATCAAAGATATCTGGACACTGAGGTCGTATCGCCCTATGACAGCATTGGCCGGGGTGGACATAATGATATGCAAAGAGCTCCCAGGGCTGGACTCCAGCACAGCACTCCACATCCCACTGCTCCACGAGTTGGACAGGGCAAACTCCACATTTGTGTTGTAATATCCAGACTTCTGGGGACCTTCCAGAGATTAAGACAGATGCAAGAAAGAAATGACTGGATTTGAAACATACAAGTAAATGCTAAATAAATACTAGCTAAATCATACATACTGTGTTGCATAATGAAAGCAGTTTTGCTGAATTTAGAACCGTAACCCCTGCTTGAACTGTACATTTTGTAAATTGCTTTGTTTTCTATGTGCAGTAGTATTTCATGTGTAATGACTTTACAGAAACAGGACTGGTCTAAGTTTCAAAGTGAAAAAAAAATGTTTTGCTGACAGTTTTTGTACAAAGTTATTTAGTCATTGGAATTTTGGGGTTTAGAGAATCATAATCCAGCTAATGTCAAGACCTGAAAGTAACGAGTAACTACTGAATGCTGTTAATATGCTTCACATGTAAATCATTGAGATGTTAAAGTAGCTTAAATAATGCAGCATTTTGAGATCAGGAACAAATATGGAAGTGCAGGGTCAAGAGACATGAATTAATAAATACATGAATAAATAAATAAATTAATGCATTATAGAATTAATGGATGAAATGTATAACAAACAATTACTTAATTGATACAATGAAAAAACATAAAATCAGTGATAAGAAAAATAATAAACAATCGATAAATGGTTGCAATCATATTGAATGTATATATAAATATAAAATATAAACCAATAATGGAAGTCAAATTGACTTGCCGCCCACTTCAATAAATGTAAATATTCAAGAGATAAATGAACCTCCTAGAAACCAAGATAAACCACGTATTTTATATGTTATATTATATATTTTATATTTATATATACATTCAATATGATTGCAACCATTTATCGATTGTTTATTATTATTCTTATATCTGATTTTATGTTTTTTCATTGTATCAATTAAATAATTGTTTGTTATAAATTTCATTCATTAATTCTATAATGCATTAATTTATTTCAGTATTTATTCATGTATTTATTCATTCATGTCTCTTGACCCTGCGCTTCCATATTTGTTCCTTTGTCTAAATTCCTATGAGAATCAGCTCATTGGTAGCAGTGGGACTTTAGACATTATTGAGATTCTTTTGTGAACACATATTTATTACAAATCCATTCACATTTATTTTGTTTTAGCGCCTCAGTGTTTTTGTTTTTTATTTTGAGATAAGCTTTACAAATTGTTGTCAACAAATTGTATGTTTTGTTTTAGAACTATGGGCCTGATTCAGACCCGCTCTCGAGCACATTGCGCTCGCAAGCAGGTCGATGTTTGGCTCCTGCGCATGCACCGCCTCCGGCATACGCATGCACGAGCCCCAACGAGCGACGGCAGCTCCATCGCTCCGGGGCTCACTACAAGACAGGGCGGCTGTCGATGCTGATTGACAGCTCCCCCCGTTTTGTAGGCGGGGAGGGCTCCCCTATTTGAATTTTGAACTGTGCTGCAGCCCCACCTCTTACCAGGGAAATCCAGGACCAGAGCATTGTGTCCCTCCTGGAGAGGGTCATGTTGGTAGGTATGTTGTTTGGTTCCCTTATCTCCACTTAAAATATGGACCCTATGATGATTTATGGTTGATATGCCCGATTCTGACATATCGGAATGACATATCGTTCAAAATCGGCTAGTATGTACGCACAAGTTTATAATTACTTCCCTGGTGACTGAACACCTCGGGCCTGACTGAGCTGCACACAATGTGCTTGCAATGCCGATGTTCACATAGTTGAGCAACTTTTGCTACATTAAAGTTTCTGAAAACTAAGGCATATGCGTAACACAGAGTATACGCACAAAGGTGCTGTTGATATTGGGACAGACAGTATCAGAAATGTTGTGGAAAATTAATGGGCAATCTGGGAGGAGACTAAGAGGGCGCTAGAAATGCACACAAAAATGGTCCATTCAGTAGGCGTGTTATGGGAGTGTTGCGGATGTGTCAGTGCAAGGGATGCATTCAGAGGCATCCAGATGCATGTATAGGAGGTGTGGTAAGTTGGGGAAACATGCACCTGCCATAGGGCTGGTGCAAATTTCGATGGTGTGACGGTGTGACTGCCCTTGCACATTCGGGCGAATGGATGTACACAAGGGAAAGAGTTTGTAGCTGCATTTGCATAATGTCAGACGATGTACAGAGTAGGTTATACTATATAATTTTAAAGGGATGATAAATGGTCTTTACCTGTACGAGCAGTGAAGACAATGCTTTGCCAGTCTGTAAGTGGTTTATTAAACTCCAGTGTTATTCTGTAGGACTGTCCTCTCCGCAGGATCAGATCAGAGCTGTTATACATATCTGTGTGATGCGCTTTCTTGTTGGATTCTGCATCAGAAGAAATGACATTGTAAAATGATATAACATACTGCCAGCGGAGTGGAGATTGTTGCAGTGGATGGTGCAGCATGGCCAAGAGATAAGAATAGAGTTTGTTTCAACTTGTGACAAGTCTCTGATTAGTTTAGCTGTAAAAAGCTCTGGAAATGTAAATCTGTAAGCATTATATAGTGTACCATTGCAGCATATGCTACATGCGACTAAATGGCGCCTACTAAATAATCCATGATGATGATGGCTCAAGACATGGCCATAGTTGGTAATTCTGTAATTCTGTCTTTTTTTAACATAGTGACTGGGAGATGGAGAGGAGGCCAAGCATTACCACCAAGGCTATTCCACCCCATGAGGTAAGATGAGAGTTCCCAGTTGATGCATATGGTATATCCCACTGTCTCATCAGTGCACTGTGAACATCCCTGCTTCCATATGCTACAAGTGGAGGTGAAAGTGCACAATGATAAATATTACTGTGCTTATAACCTGCAGTCCATGTGAGGATTATGGTGACCTACTGTACAACAAAGGAAGAGGGGTGGCATATTACTTCCTGTGTGCTCCCTATAGTGATGTGGGTCCTACTGTTAGTCATTGTGCTCCTAATAAAGTGGTTGTACGGAGAGCTATCATTATGCATTTCTTCTTACGGTGTTGGTTGTGGAAGTGGTGATTGTTGGCTATAGAGTGAGTGGGCGGCTCATGTGTACCTTCGGATGGCAGAGGAGACTGGAGTACACATCAGTACCACCATGGGTAAAATTAACCCTAGCTTGCAATTATCTTAAGTATCTGCTGGACATTAATCTACAACTTACAGTCAATTGGGACAAAGATATAAATCATACGTGTTCAGTTTAACAAACTTCCCATTCCTTACTTGTCAGTTCAGTGTACAGTAGTGACAAGATTCCCATTGTCCTGTGTATATGCTTAGCACCAATTACATTTCAAGTCAAGATATATAAAAACTATAATAATAATAACTAAATTCATGCCTGTTTGCCTGTGCTAAGACAGGGGTCAGGGTCAGCCCAATAAGAACAATTATTCTGGGGGTGGATGACATTGTTATTGTTCCTGAATTGCAATAGGAGGTAATACAGGAAACTACAGTCATTCACAGTAAAAGTTCAAACCTGTGAACCGATAACATGAGTTTTGGGAAAACTGAAACTGTGATCTGAATTTTATTATTATTATTATTATTATTATTATTATTATTATTATTATATGGTGCCACAAAGTGTCTGTAGCGTCATACAGGAAAATGATATTAAAACACACAAATAATACAATATATTAAACAGACAACACAAGGGGAAAAAATCAAAAAGGGAGTTTTCTATACAACTGAAAAGACAGATAATAATAATAGCTGCCAGTGACTCAGTGCCCTTGGAGAGCAGACAGACAAGATCAGAGCTACTTAGTGAGTAGGGGCACTCTGGAAACAAGGACAATGCAAGGTGAAAACAAACAGTGTGGAGGGTCCTGCCCGTGATCGCTTACAGTCTAGGGGATCTTGAGAAAGTCGCTCATCACAATTAATGCCAAATCCACACTTTGGTTTTTCAGAGATAAGCTGGGAATATTATTAATTAGTTGTTTTTGGTACTGGAGATTGCCCCTATTACATTTATTTTATTTTTGTTAATTTATTTATCCTTTATATTTTATGTACCCACATTGAATGGGTCTATGTTTTATTTCCCTTCATACCAGTGACAAAGCATACATAACGAATAATCACAGTACTGTAACAGACATGAGCTCCTTCCCCCAAACCTCAAAGCTGTTACTGATCTTTCATCTTTGGAGGACAATGACAAGTCATTTTAAAATCCTTTATACTGTGACAAACGCTGATGTATTGTATACATATCTTAGAGTCACTTAAATCATAATGTACATAATGACATAATTTTACTCTTCATGCTAAGAAAACACCCTGTGCTTATTTTGTTGTATCAATAACTCAGCATTAAAGTAAGTCTCAATTATTTTGCATTGCGTGTGCTTGTCTAGTGCATGTCTCCACATGGCCAATTATTATTATTAGAGAACCTGCTGATCTCTCAACAATGACATCTCAGAAGGGAGGAGTCACCAAGTCCTGCTGAACACATGGCAAGGACAATACGTACACTACAGGAACACTCATGTAACAGCAGAGGTTCCTCACAAAATAAACATTATTAACATTTTTGTGGGTAATAAAATTCACTAGTGAAGTTTATGTGGTAATATGTTACCACTCATCTCATGCCTCTACTACACAGCCATTTTCTCAGATACAACTAAAGTAATACAACTAACAAACATCCTCAGTATTTTGCATTTAGGGGTAAAGGAAAAGCATTCAACCACACCTATTAATTACCCTTTGCTGTGATTGGTGGGGTTAGTGTGTATATAAGACTTAAAAGAGAGACAATCTGTATAGAAACCTGATGGGCTTGAGACTAAAAGCAGGACTTTTAACCCACAACTGGAGACACAGGAACATAGGAAATAGTTTTAATAATTTCAAGGTGGATTTAAAGTACTATAAATCAGGAAAAATAATCCGATAGATTTTAACATGGTCTACATTATTTTGTTATATTGAACTCATAATTTAGAATGTGACAATATTAATGACCAAATCAATTAACAAGCATTTGTTAAATTATCTATATCATACTATCCATTCAGGGCTGGATTAAGAGGGGGGCGACAGGGGCAGGGGCGATTGTCCCTGGGTCTCCACACACGGAGGGGACCCCACACAGGGTTAGTGTGACCCTGCTGAGAACAGGTGTCTAGTGACACCTGTTCCCGGATTGAAGCTCACTGCCGCGATTCGCTATTAATGTATGTAGCGGCACAGTCAGTGCCGCTGCATACAGCGCAGAGCGGCTCCCGAGTCTTCTCACCCGCGCCACGTGACACATTACGTCCGCGACGCCGAGGAGAGGACCAAGGAGCAGCTCTGCCGGGAGGAGGTCACGTCCGCACACCGGCACTCAGGTAAGTCAGCGGCGGAGGCTTTAGGGGTGGGAGGGCAGAAGGCTTAGGGGGAAGGGGAGAAGCTCCGTGTGGCTTGAAGGGGCCCCCGCAATTTAGTTGCCCTGGGGCCCCCACAAGCCTTAATCCGGCCCTGTATCCAGTAACTATATGAAACAGACACATGTGCCTTATAACATAGCAAGTTGTCCCATTTATTATGGAGCAAATGGCCATCACATAGATTCCCGTCACTTAATTGCAAGGTCTGTGTAAGTTACCGCCCAACATTTTTTAACTGTATGTCCTATAATTATTTATATGCACTGTTACCGATTATTTTTAACAATTCTTTTTATGATTGTAATAATATCTAAAATTAGGTTGTGTGTTGGGTGACATAGCACATTCTACTTTATGTCCATTACCACCTTCCTATTTGATGGGCCTCTATATTCTACAGTATGTCCAAATGATGATGCTTCTGTACATATGAGTGTTACAATTATTACACTAATATGGACTAACCAGCTCAGGCAGATTGTTATATAGTTATCCAGAATTCCTAGTCACTGTTCTCAAACATCAGTGTACACTCTGTTAGTACATAGCTGCCACCCTGCAATAAGGATTGTCAGCTGGTTCAGAAAACAGTCTGAAAAAGCAATATCACAGATAGATTTTTCAGGAGATGCCAGATAAAACACAATGTGGGCTCCTAGTGAGCATGGCACAAAAAATAAAAAAAACTTTTCTACTGTTCTTTAAAAAACTAATATTTTCTAACTGAAGTATAGCAACTATGCTCTCATCTACCTCCATGTTGCTCTAACTCTGGGTACACACTATACGATCCATCGTACGATATATTGTTACATTGCTGACCGGAATGATATATCATACAGCTTGTGCAGTGTGTACGCCCGATTGCACATTCACGAGGGTTGTTCATCAAGGCACAGCAGAAGGGACAATTAAATGAACAATGCCATACTACAACATGCAGCATACAGTATAATGATACATCGCGCCTTCATACACTGTATCATGCAGTGTGTACGGCGCAAGCAATGTATCGTTACATCATGTCTTTCTATTGCTGGGTACACACATCAGATAGTGTGTACCCAGCTTAAATGTCATACTCATCTAGCAGTATATAATATTTCTTAGACATTAACTCACTAATTGGTCAATTTTGCGCAGTACATATCAGATGTAATTACACCCCTATGCCACTCTGGAGTGCACAGTGCGCTCATTAGTCAGTTTTCTCTCTACTAATTATATTTTTATCATCCCACCTTCTCTCAAATAGTCCCTCTTTATGTGATCCAGCCAATCCTAACCCTACATTAAACCAAGCCCTTTCAAAGACAAGGATGAAAATACTTTGTCATTAGTTGTACCCATGGCTTAATCAAGTTATGTTTTGGCTAAATCATGCATTTTAAAGCTCAGGACTGTACCTTTAGGCCAGGTAAGCACAAGTCTTATTCAGTACTGTTCAGGACCAGCATAGAAAACATTTTATGTTGATTTAACTTACTTTTACATTTATTTTTCTTGATGTTTACTCCCCAATTTGTTTACCAGCACAGACAATCAAAGAGTAAAGTTGGAACGTAAAGAATGAGCATGTTGGGTACGTAATTACTAAACTTAGGGAATATTCACTTATTCAAGTGCCTAGGGTGGCATCACCTTTAGATGTTTCCCAATGTAACCAGGTACTGAGTTGTTTTATTTTGTATCCTGAGTTTGTTTAATATTATAGTATCATTTAATATTAAAGTATCAGAAATGAATGTGGTGAATCATAAAGATGTAAAATACAGAATGAAAGGAGTGACATAATTTTCATATAATGATAATATTATGTATTTTCCATCTTTCTTAGGTTAAAGTTATTTTTCATTAGCACATTTTCCTAGTGAGACTATTTAGGACAAATCCAAATTTAGCTTAAAACTTCTTAAGACAAAGAGAAAATTATGTTTCAAATATTTTGAAAAATGATTGTGGAATTGTATTTCATACAAAACTGTGTGTGTACTATGTTATCTTACACAGTACACACACGTTATGGTACATATTCAATCTTACACAGGCTTTTACTGTAATGATATTTTGCTATAATACTGTACTTCTTTTTAAACTAAGACAATAAAATCAATAAGGCTTTTTAACAGAAAGTGTAACTTTTTGTCATTAAAATATCTGTAAATTACATTTTGTCATTGTATTTTAGGCATGGATTATTACTTTTTAGTATACAATATACCCAGCACTTACAATCTTTAGTCAAAATGTCATAGAAGCCCATTGACTTACCATCCATGATGACCTGATGTCCTGTCTGCTGTGTGGTGCAGGTAGAATTCAAACAAACTACCAGAGAGATGTGAATCAACCATTATTTGTATCTTCCTCTCTGCCCTCTCTATTAAAATTCCTGTGACTGATTGTTTTATGAGAACATTAATGGGACATGCCTAACTGCTTACATTGAAGTTCTCATCCTGGTCTGCTGCTCACGGGATAACCGGAAATGCCCAGGGAAGATTCCAGCCAGACTCCCGTCTCCTTGGCATGCATCCTAATATTTGCAAATGAAAACAGTCTGGCACGTTCCTCTGTAAATACTTAACCAGTGACACTAACACCTGTGTTTCAGTCTGAAGTATTCCTTAGTGTAAATGATAATTTTACAAGCTCTTGGAGAGGTTTCAGAATAATCCCACAAACATGTCTGTCCTAGTTTTGGTCTGTCTTCTAACTGATTTTTACAACTTGTGACATGTTGTTCAAGTAATGTGTTTTACATGAAGATTATGTTGGGCGGTGTCATGAGTGGCATACTGAAAGTTAGTAAAGTTTATCTAATAGTATAGAAAGTTTGCCCTTATACATCCCAACTATTTGTTCATTTAATTAATTAGGTATTGAACAATTAATATTGTAAACTTAGCTTAATTTTATTGAGCTATAATGTCCTACCAGGTATTGTACCGTAGATGTACCAGCCGGGTTGCGGTTAATTTACCGATGGCCGGGATGCTGACTGCCGAAATCCCGGCGCTGGAATCCCGATAAGCATGAGAAGACCGGCGACGGAATCTGGAGATGGCTGGAGATGCCGACGCCAGAATCCCGACCAGCCACATATTGCCCTCCCTCTAGTGCTACATCCTCCGACCGCTTGTTATCTTTACAGAGCAGAAGCAGTGGGGCAGGCAGAGTAGGAGGGTGACAATATCAGCGCTACTGCTGCTGTGTGTCAGTGACAGATGGGAGTGTGGCACTACAACCCCACAGCTTATCAATGACACAGAGGAGCCCAATCTGACAGCATTATTATGGAAGGTAAGAAGTATGCAAGTATATTATAATTATACACACAACCTCTTTTCTGCTGTGTTTAATTTAAATCCTCCAGTCAGGGAGGGGGCACTAACATGTGACATGATATTGCTCAATCAGTATTTTAGGCAGAACTGAATTGTTAGACGACCTCCAGAATATGGTGGCCCTTTATCAGCAAGTTAGTGACTCCCTAGATTACTAGGAGGAGTTTTACTGGGGATAGGAAAGTAGTTAGAATACAATTTGAAAAGAGACCCTTATTAGTAAGTTCAGTTAGCATTACTTTACCTCCTATGAGTTATTAAAAATGCGTCAACTATTTTCTACACACAGTCTAGAGTTACATGGCCTGAACAATTTCAAGGAGTAAAATGTGTCCAATTTTCAAATAGATTGATTCTATTTCTGGAAGAGGAAATTAAAAGTTAAATGTGATAACTAACTTGACCGATCTATATGTGCTTTCCAGAATATGCTGATAAATTTACATATATATATATATATATATATATATATATATTTTCGTACATATAGCCAAACAATCCACTTAGAAGAAAAAGAATAAGGGCACTCACCAGATTTGAACAACATCAGGAGTCATTTATTGCTAAGTTCATACCCGTGTTGATGACGTTTCGGTTCCATAAAACCTTTGTCAAAACACAGTTAATACAGTATAGACAACAGATTGGGCAGCAACTTCATCACTGCCTCCCCGTGCCCCTGTATATGTACTTAAAAACACGTAAAAAAATGTTACCAAACAAATTGCATTCCAGTGTGAAACGCAAACAGGAAGTGGCACAAAAGTCACTAAAAGGGGCCAACCGATATAAACAAATGCAAAATCAACTTATAACACGAATACATATGTAAAATTAACTCCACAGTGTACACATAACCCATAACAGGCTAATCACTGTGTTATTCACATGTGCATGCGCAGTGTACTTTCGTTTTAACCTGGAGCATACTGATGATGACATCTTTATAAACAAAGTCATATGACGTGGGGCACATGTGCAGATTACTAGCTCCCCACTGTGGAATGCATAATGTATCGAGAGCATAATGTAATGGCGCTATAAATTTGGAAATGTTAAAACTAGGAATATAGAAAGGGCCGGGGATATACATACACACAAATAGATAATATATAAACCTGCAAATAGGAAAAATTATTATGACTATCGATGTAAAACAAAAAATGAGCAATTAAAAAAAACGAAACAACCAATCTATTACTTCTCAAAAAGAAAAAGAACAAGAATTAAGATTACGCCTTCTATGTAATCTGAATGTGCAGCCACCCCTTTGGTTTAGGGGAGGTTCTGAATCTATGAGTCTCCATATCAGAGTGGCAACCTGGTGTCCGAGGATCCATTTAGTAATGCCAATTGGCAGGGGCGTATCTATAATGGATGCACAGGGGGCCCCGCACAACTCACCTTGCACTCATGTTATCTAAACCATACCTCTCCAAGGTCCCACATCAGGTCTCTCAGCACTGCTCAAAACTCTGGAAATTGGCCGGCATGTCCATTTTTCTGGCATTTTGCGCATGCGCTGTGAGGAAATCACCGGGAAAATGGCAGCCATGCCATTTCCCTGGCAATCTGCGCATGCGGAGTAGACTCTGGGCACACTCTAGTACCCAGAGTCTACTGATTCTGTGATGGCCGGCCAGTCGCGTAGTAGGCTGCCAGCCGCCAGGGTGAGAGGAGGGTGTCTGTGATGGGGGATGCACACGGCCCCCTCTCCTCTCTACAGACGCTCCTGCCAATCGGGTAGCCGCTCTTTGTCCTCCTCTCTAAAGATGCCCCTGCCAATTGGGTAGCCGCTCTTTGGTTCAAATAATTTTTTTAAAAATGTAACACCAACACATATAAAGCATACACAAAAATTACCAAGTAAACTCCAAGCCATTTATGACTGGGTCCCCACTAATCTAAAAGCTATTCAGATGTTTTTTTAAGGGTTTATGAATTATTATAGACAGTTTATTCACTCATTCTCTCGGTCATGTAGCTCCCATCACCACTGTGAATAAGAAGGGAGCGGATCCTGCCAATTGGTCTCCCAAAGCTTTGGATGCCTTTTTTGATGATCAGGTGATTGCGGATAATATAATTTATTTCAAGAGATTCATAGATGATCTATTTATCATCTGGTGAGGTGGGAAACAAGCATTTGAAGATTTTGAGACATAATGCTAGGGATCACCCAGTCAAGCTCACCTATAATATTAGCGATGGGTCGGTCCACTTTTTGGATGTCCAGATATTGGTAAAAGAAGACTCCCCTATTTGCAGTTTTTGTGAATTAGGATGATTAATTCAGATATTGTTACCACTGAGAATCAGATTAGCTCCATGCTAGTTAAATTTATAGATAGAGGGTATGATCTGCAATTGCTCCAAGCAGCAAATTATGAATATAAGGCCTGAATCTGCACGCTAGTGCACTGCTGAATGCAGATTCCCGATATTTGGGAATCTGCGCAGGCACCAGACCCGTTCTGCGCATGTGCAGAACAGGTCTGCGAGTACGCTTGCAGACTGTCAGTGATTGACAGTCTGCTGCCGTTTGGGGGCGGGGAGGGAGCGGTGACAGCCTCCGTTACCCGAAACGGAGGCGTGTTGCCGCCATTGGGGGAGAGGGAAGAGGTCAGGATCTCCGTTGGGTGACGGAGATATCCTGGCCTCTTCCTGTAAACTACAGCCCTATGGGTCACCGCAACTGGCCGATGGTATGCAGATTAACCGATGCTGCGTTGAACAGTGCAGCTCGGTTAAGTAATGCACACGAGGTGTGATGCCTCCTGCTGCATTACCATATCTGCAAGGATGAGCAATTGCAAAGCTGCCTGCATGCAGCTTTGCAATTACGATCCTTACAGAATCAGACCCATAGATCGTCAGCTACTACTTACTAATCATAGTAGTAAAAAAGCACAATTTAGTGTCACATTATAATCCGGTTAGTGGCGACATTAACCATATCAGTACAAATCTATGGCCAATGATTCAGAGTGATCCAGACTTAAATTTACATGATGTCAAATTATTATCTAGCTATCAGCGTGATCAGAATCTGAGGGATTATTTTGTTAAAACAGATATTTCAGATTTTAATACTAAAGAAACCAATTTTTTTACATGTAAAAAAGGCTGTATTAAATGTACTTGCACAACATGTGGGTTTATGTTGCCTGGTGACATTTTCCATCATCCACATTCTGTTAAACCATATAAGATCCAATACAGACTCACTAGCAACACTAAATTCACTTTGTATGAAATTATTTGCCCATGTGGATTTCCCTGCACTGGCAAAACTGAGCGTCCTTTCACAGAAAGGATGGCAGCCCATAGATCTGCAATCAGAGCTGCGCTAGCTAGTGGTAGTAGTGACCAGCCAGTTGCACGTCACTTTTGTAGTATACCGCACCCACTATCCACTTTGAGATATCAAATGATTGATCATGTCCCTTTCTCTGCTAGAGGGGGTAATAGGGGATTACACCTTTTACAATTTCAGTATTCACCAGGGTCCCCCGCAAGAAGGTTTGGACCTAACTGCATCCGATACGCAGGTCGCAGCCCCCAGACTTGGTTCCCTAGTACAGGTGCTGGTGTACTCTGGATTACAGTGGTGTATGATTAAGACGTACAGACGTAGTCGACAAGCCGGGTCAGAACCAGCAAACAAGACTATACCAGGGATCAGACAATATCAGAGTCAGGAATGAGGCCAAGGTCAGAACCAGAATACCAGCGCAGTACCAGGGAGGAGATGGAATCAGGTCATGGACAAGTCAGGAACGAGCAGTAGGGATCACTAGATATAGGAATGATGGAGTAAGGTTTGGGAGCCTATACTCTGGCACAGGAGTGCACACATGGACTTCCTTCTATAGGAGGCTTGAATTTGGCGCCTCCCATGACATCACTTAGGGGTGTGTTTGGCCCTTTAAATCCTTCTGCAGGTCGGCATGCGCAACCCTAGGGTGAGCCATGGCTGCCTGTACTTACAGCCGCATCAGGATGGTGGGATGAAGCTGGTAGCAGGACACTAGCAGCGGGTGCCGGAGACTCCCCACCCACTGCCTGCCATCAAACAGGACCCCAGTGATGCCGGACCCGGTAAGTAATGCCCAGTGTCTTTCACGTTGCTACAGAAAGGTTACGAAATTTGCAAATTATGACCAATTGTCCATTTATGAGAAGACCCTGAGGAGGCTGAGATGGACTGACCACTTTCAAAAGTGAACTTCTCTGACAGCAGGTTCATAACTCATATATTGAAGTTAGTTTTTCAATTTTATTCCCTTTTTATTTCTTGAAAGCTATTTGCATAATTTTGTACATATGTCATTTTGTAACTATTTTTGTTTTCCGTAAGCACTGGAGCAATTGTGCTCATATTAAAATCCTAATTTTAGAAGAGTCTCTGCATTCTTTAAGGTAAACCCACAAATTTAGGAAGTGCCCAAGGGCATGCTACTATCTCTGTGAATTATCACTGAATAACCATAACTGTGTAAAGGTAGAATTCAATGGCTACCTGAATTAACCCTTTATTGTGGCAGTGAGGCCATGTTATTAACACTGAGTGCTGACGTGACCATAATAACTGACAGTGGTTTCAGATTAATGTATCTGAGAACCGGTTGATCATGACAATGTGTATGAGTAAGAGCTACAATACAGTAAAAAAGTTACAGCGATAGAGATAGAAATGTTGAATAGTACAACAATTAGGGATAACTGTGGCTCCACCTTTACTTATTAGAAGTGGTAATTTTCTTTTATTAATGCAGTAAAATAAATAAATGGTACAATTTATTCATCTATGAGAAACATATTTCTTATATGTCGGCACAGCTTGCATTGAACCTCATGTTTCATACATTGTAGCAATACAGTGACGCTATGTAGCAAATATTGGTTTTAGTAAGTGTCCCTTAGTTGTGTACTGTTTCCATGGTGATGGGCTTGCACGCTGGTGTTATTGCGCTCAGCGATGACATCATTGTAGCGCCACCACGCCAGATGAGTGGTCTCGTCCTCAGAGATAGCGTCCACTTGGTGTTGAACAGGTATAAGGTAGGATTCTTGTTGCATTGTTTGTAGCCTGATGACAGTGCCGGGTGTTCACTGAAACGTTGCTGTGTTTTACTGCCATTAATACATTTTAGAATCCATTGATCTGAGTGCCGCATCCTTGGACAGGTATATGCATTTACTTGTGTGGGCACCTAGTCAAGTTATTACCTTTATGGGAGAGCCAGACCTTTGGACTTTTGTACATATATATATATATATATATATATTCACAGTGCATCCGGAAAGTATTCACAACGCTTCACTTTCTCCACATTTTGTTATGTTATAGCCTTTTTCCAAAATGGAGTAAATTCATTTTTGTCCTCAAAATTCTACGCACATTACCCCATAATGATAACATGTAAAAAGCTTTTTTTTGAGATTTTTGCAAATTTAAAAAAAAAAAAAAACACTAAGAAATCACATAAGTATTCACAACCTTTACTCAATACTTTGATGATGCACCTTTGGCAGCAATTTCAGCCTCAAGTCTTTTTGAATATGATGCCACAAGCTTGGCACACCTATCTTTGGGCAGTTTCGCCCATTCCTCTTTGCAGCACCTCTCAAGCTCCATCAGGTTGGATGGGAAGCGTCGGTGCACAGCCATTTTCAGATCTCTCCAGAGATGTTCAATTGGATTCAAGTCTCGGCTCTGGCTGGGCCACTCAAGGACATTCACAGAGTTGTCCTGCAGCCACTCCTTTGATATCTTGACTGTGTGATTAGGGTCGTTGTACTTCTGAAAGATGAACCATCGCCCCAGTTTGAGGTCAAGAGCACTCTGGGGCAGGTTTTCATCCAGTGCCTGCTCTCCCTGACAGACGTCAGGTGCGGCAGCGAGTGACGCGCAGAGGATTATGCCTACGGACCACGTAGACATCCATGAGCTGCTCCGTGTCTTGGTTGCTGCATGGACACAGCCATGACAGTCTTCATCACCTGATTATCCTTTACCCAATGGTAGTGTGGTGGTCATCAGCTGACGCTATCCTCCAATGAATTGCTACCATAGAGTATATAACAAGACGCCGGACAGCAGGAAGTTGGCTGTACAACGTTGTTACTACTAGTGTTTGCTTGCCGTCACTTCGTTCCAGGTTCCCTTGCTGTTTACTCTCAAGCCATCTCTAGTTACTCTCCTGTGCCAGCGGTGCGACTGGATATCTTGCCCGCGTGCTCCTTACATCCTCTGAGTACAACCACAGTGTCAATCTCCTGTGCCAGCGGAGCGACTGGATACCTTGCCCACATACTCTGTACATCCTCTGAGTACAACCACAGTGTCACTCTCCTGTGCCAGCGGTGCGACTGGATACCTTGCCTGCGAGCTCCGTACATCCTCCGAGTACAATCACAGTGTCACTCTCTTGTGCCAGCAGTGCAACTGTATAACTTGCCCGCATACTCTGTACATCCTCCAAGTACAACCACAGTGTCACTCCTGTGCCAGCGGTGCAACTGAATACCTTGCCCGCGAGCTCCGTACATCATCTGAGTACAACCACAGTGTCACTCTCCTGTGCCAGTGGAGCGACTGGATACCTTGCCCGCATACTCAGTACATCCTCCAAGTACAACCACAGTGTCACTCTCCTGTGCCAGCGCTGCAACTGGATACCTTGCCTGCGAGCTCCGTGCATCCTCTGAGTACAATCACAGTGTCACTCTCTTGTGCCAGCAGTGCAACTGTATACCTTGCCTGCATACTCTGTACATCCTCCAAGTACAACCACAGTGTCACTCTCCTGTGCCAGCGGTGCAACTGAATACCTTGCCCGCGAACTCCATACATCCTCTGAGTACAACCACAGTGTCACTCTCCTGTGCCAGCGGAGCGACTGGATACCTTGCCCGCATACTCAGTACATCCTCCAAGTACAACCACAGTATCACTCTCCTTTGCCAGCGGTGTGCTGATACCTTTCCCACGTACTCAGTACAAAATCCAAATCCAAAATCCTCACTAGTGCCTCTCTCAGAGGTACATTTTCCTGGGCCTCATCTGTGTTTTCTCCCTCTATTTCCCACCTGTAGCGGATACCTGACCAAAGGGCCACAACCTGCTTGCTGGGTGCAGCTTAAACAGATATCCCGCTTGGAGGGGTCACTGGTGAAAACCTCCCAGCAGGTTAGACTCTGCGCCTTTTGTCAGGTCTCACCCAAAATCCGATACTTGTGGATGAGGAGAACATACATCCAGACCCCTCACCTACGATTCCTTCCACAACTTGGGACCTCAGCTTTCAGCTCCTCAGTTGGAGATTCCCCAGAGCTAGCTGTGACATACTGTATACCCCCATTGCCATCATAACCTGGAAACCTGCACCTGTCTTCTGTATGCACAGAATTCCCGCTTGGGAAGGAGCATGTTCCATAGGTGCATATTTAAGCAGCACAAATTGCCTTGCATTCGGGGCCTGATTCAAAGCCGGACGCTATTTGCGCTCGCTCGTTCAGAAAAAGGGGCCGGCTATTTAAATTGAGCTCTCGCTCTTTGCGGTCTGTTGACGCCTCTATGTCTGAGCGAGCGAGCGAAATATGCGCTCGCTATTTTGTAAAGACGCCCCCTGGCCGCTCGCATCCTACGTCATCTCCGCTATTTATTTGATTAATCGAGTACATCGAAAGGCATCTGAGCTGCTCGCAGTGCTTGTGGTAGGATTTTCCTACCGCAATCATGCGAACAGTTCAGGCTAAGAAACAACCAAGTGACGTGGTCGATGACGCTGCTTTGTTAATTATGCACACCCTTAAAACGCCCATTTTGACCTTTTGGCACGCCTGCGTTCAGATCACCACTCCCCGTTTTCAAGCACCTTCCCCTGTTACCACCCACAAACGCCTCATCCTGTCACTCAAATTAGCAGGCCCTCGCTATTTTGCGAGCGCTCGATTTCCGACCTCAATGACTGGTTGGCGCATGCACATTACGACCCATACGCATGCGCAGATGTGCGAACATCGCTCGGAGCGAACGAGCGGCTGCTTACGTGAGGCTCTGAATCAGGCCCTCAGTTCTAAATTACCCCCAAATAGTTAATTTTCAGATGTTTATGTTAATATGATAAAACAGTATATGTTTCAATGTGGATTGAACCAAGGAAATTCTCACTTAAAGAATTAGAGGGGAATTCAATGTTTGCTGCTTGGTAGTGGGTGTCTGACGGAGAAATTTAAATGTTGCTTGATCAGTCGCGAATGCCGAGGGCACCGATATTTCTGCACACAGCCTCCTGAGGTGCAAAAAGTTTGTGTTTTGGGCTGGGCACCCTAACCAGTACTTTAGATGGGTTTAGCTGCTTTATGCAGCTAAACCCGATGCTTTTGGGTATGACAAGTGCGATAATTAATGGGCACCCAAAACTATTGAATTGCTCCGTCGAGCACCAATTAGTTATCGCTGCCCCAAAAAAACTATTGAATTCCCCCTTAGAGCAAGCTAAGCAATCTAATATAAAACATTTAATATTTGGGCCACAGATCGTAATAACATTACATCATTTTGATCATTACTGTAAATCAACTCATAAGTACAACTGTATTCTGGGAGATTAAAATCTTAGGCAAATTAGATTTAGAAAAAACTTTTTGATATTACTAGTTTGTCACACAAGTAGAAATATTAATAATACCTCATCAAACATGACCATATTCAAATTAAAAGTTGGTATTTTATGGGGACCTTTTAGATTATTTCAGAAGTTCAAAGAGCCCAGCTGAAAAGTAGTTTGCTGAAGTTGAAGAAGTATGTCACTATTGCTAGGTGCCTTCACAGCAGATAAACAGTCATCGCCAAGCACTGCTCACCTCCAGGGCCCATGGTTGCTTTATAAGTAATGAATTCTTGGAAATGTATACAGCACAGATAAATAACGCTGTGGTTATTATGTTTCTCATAGATGAATAAATTGTACCATTTGTTTATTTTACTGCATTAATAATAAAAGCAGATTTCCACTTCTAAGAAGTAAAGGTGGAGCCACAGTCATCCCTAATTGTTGTACTCTTCAACATTTCTATCTCTACCGCTGTATCTTTTCTACTGTATTGTAGCTCTGCCTCATACACATTGTCATGATCAACCAGTTCTCAGATACATCAATCTGAAACCACTGGAAATTATTATGGTTACGTCAGCACTCAGCGTTAATAACATGGCCTCACTGCCACCATAAAAGGTCAATTCAGGTAGCCATTGAATTCTACCTTTACACAGTTATGGTTATTCACTGATAGTTTCACACAGATAGTAGCATGCCCTTGGGCACTTTCTAGGCTTGTGGGTTTACCTTAAAAATTGCAGAGACTCTTCTAAAATTAGGATTTTAATTTGAGCACAATTACTCCAGTGCTTACGGAAAACAAAATAGTTACAAAATGACATGCACTATTTTGCAAATAGCTTTCAAGAAATAAAAAGGGAATAAAAAAGAAAAACTAACTTCAAATTATGAGTTATGAACCTGCCATGAGAGAAGTTAAATTTTTGAAAGTGGTCAGTGCATCTAAGCTTACTCAGGCTCTTCTCATAAATGGACAATAGGTGTTGGCTGCTGGGAGAATCTGAGTATCATGCTACTCAGGACTACTCATAGTCCCCACCTTTTTCTGTGCCAATGCAAATTTATTTTCCTTTGCTAATATTAGGCTTTCTAAAGGTGGCTGGGGTGATAGTGGTGGGGTTTAACTAATACTTAAAGGAATTGGTCATAAATTGCTGATTTCATAATCTCTCTGTCACAGTGTGCCAGACACGGGGTGTAACTTACCTGGACCAGCAGCACTTAGGTACTGGTCGGTGGCAGGCAGTGGGTGTGGAGTACACCTGCATCCACTGCTAGTGTCCAGCTACCAGCTTCTTCCCACCATCCTGATGCAGCTGTAAGTACAGGCAGCTACAGCTCACCCTAGGGTTGTGCTCGCCGACCTGCAAAAGGATTTAAAGGGCCAAACACACCCCTAAGTGATGTCACAGGAGGCGCCAAATTCAAGCCTCCTATATAAAGAAGTCCCTGGGTGCACTCCTGTGTCAGAGTGTAGGCTCCCAAACCTTACTCCAACGTTGCTATATCTAGTGATCCCTACTGCTCGTTCCTGACTTGTGCATGACCTGATTCCATCCCCTCCCTGGTACTGCGCTTGGTATTCTGGTTCTGACCTTGGCTTCATTACTGACACTGATATTGTCTGATCCCTGGTATCATCTTGTCTATTGGTTCTGACCCAGCTTGTCGACTACATCGGTATGCCTTTATCATACACCACTGTAATCCAGCGTATACCAGCACCTGTACTAAGGAACCAAGTCTGAGGGCCGCGACCTGCGTGTTGGATGTAGCTAGTTTAAAGCCTCCTTGCAGGGGTCCCTGGTGAATATTGCCAGCACATTAGACTCCATGCTTCAGTACTGGGTCTCACCAATCCCGAAGTACTGGCTAACATGTATAATCCATTTGTGAGTTTAAATTGAATTGCTGGAAAATCTCTTAAGAAGAAAGAGTGTGAGCAGGTCCAGATCATGCAGTGCCTAGACCCATTGCTGCAGCAAGTCGGTACAATCCGTTGCCTCCAGCACAGTCAGCAACATGTGGTATCTATTCCAGTAACCGGAGCTTCCGCCTCCCTACGGATTTGGAATCCTTTGAAGTTTGACAGTGACCCCAAGAGCTGTCGGGATTCCTGAATCAATGTGCGATCCAGTTCGAAGTCCAGGCTGTAAATTTTTCTTCTGAGAAAACTAACGTAGCTTACATCATCTCTTTGTTGCCCTAGCATGGCCTCCATTGTGGGAGAGAACCGACCCACTGGTGAACAACCAGCAAATTTCTGGAAGCCTTCAGGAAAGTTTTGACGAACCTGGATGGGTGTCTTCTACTGCTTCAAGTATCCTGCAATTGAGACAAGGCAACCAATGCGCACACCAGTGTGCAGTGCAGTTCAGAACCCTTGCATCCCAGTTAGGGTGGAATAATGAAGCCCATATAGATGCATTTATGCAAGGACTTTCAGAGCAAATCAAGGATGTGCTGGCATCCAGATAGTATAGGCTCCCAAACCTTACTCCAGCATACCTATATCTAGTGAGCCCTACTGCTCGTTCCTGATGTCTGGCTTGTCTGTGACCTGATTCTGTCTCCTCCCTGGTACTGTGCTTGGTATTCCGGTACTGACTTTGGCTTCATTCCTGACCCTGATATTGTGTGATTACTGGTATCATCTTGTCCGTTGGTTCTGATCCAGCTTGATGACTATGTCTATACGCCTTAATCGTAAACCACTGTAATCCGGAGTGAACCAAGCCTCTGTACTAGGGAACCAAGTATGAGGGCCGTGACCTGTGTTTTGGACGCAGTTAGGTCCAAACCTCCTTGTGGGGCTCCCTGGTAAATACTCCTGGAATGTTAGACTCCATGTCTCAGTACTGGGTCTCAACAATCAGCTAGCATCTACTATCCACCCATGAGTTTGCAACACTCTCTTAGGTTTAATCTATTCCTGACCAGATATTCTGAATTTACAATCCAAGACACTCTGACTTCAAGAGTCATAAAAGAGAAGGCATTTCCTGGTAGATCGTTATATCGCTTCCTGGCCTGTATCGGACTTCAAAGAGATCAGAGGCCGTAACTTCTTTCTATAAATGATCACCTCTGCAACACAGAAAACAGGTCACCTACAGGATATCAGTTACTGGGCACACATTTTGATACATATGTAGACATTGATAATAAAACTTAATAAATCGTGATTGGATCAACTTATATACATGACACACATAAATGGCTGCATTGACTGGTCAACACTAGTTAGAAGAACAGCCCATTTTAGATTCAATACGACACCTGACTTTGGATCTGATTCAGAGTTAGGAGTATGAGCAAAAATAGAAGCAATTTGCTCCTAGAATAAACCATAAATATTGGCTGTTTAGTTTTTACACTGAAATTTAGTAATACTCCCCTTCCAAACTATAAATCTCTCTGCACATTTTATATCTACCCCACCTGCAGTGTAACATGCTTTTACCAAGGTGCAAATTGCTTCTTTAATTATTAATTATTTTTTGGGTATGACAAGTGCAATAATTAATGGGTGCCCAAAACTATTGAATTGCTCCGTCGGGCACCCATTAATTATCACTGCCCAAAATACAATTAAAATCCCCCCTTAGAGCAAGTTAAGCAATCTAATATAAAACATTTAATATTTTGGCCACAGATGGTAATAACATTACATCATTTTGATCATTACTGTAAATCTCACCTCATAAGTACAGCTGTATTCTGGGAGATTAAAGTTTTAGGCAAATTAGTTTTAGAAAAAACTATTTGATATCACTAGTTTGTCACACATGTAGAAATATTAATAATACCTCATTGAACATGATCATATTCAAATTAAAATTTGGTATTTTTATGGGGCCCTTTTAGATTATTTTAGAAGTTCAAAGATCCCAGCTGAAAATACTGTAGTTTGCTAAAGCTGAGCAAGTAATTTACTATTGCTAGGTGCCCTCACAGCAGATAAACAGTCATCGCCAAGCACTGCTCAGCTCCAGGGCCCATGGTTGCTTTATAAGTAATGGATTCTTGGAAATGTATATAGCAAAGATAAATAAAGCTGTGATTATTATGTTTCTCATAGATGAATAAATTGTACCATTTGTTTATTTTACTGCATTAATAATAACAGAAAATTTCCACTTCTAAGAAGTAAAGGTGGAGCCACAGTTATCCCTAATTGTTGTACTCTTCAACATTTCTATCTCTATCGCTGTAACTTTTCTACTGACTTGTAGCTCTGCCTCATACTCATTGTCATGATCAACCAGTTCTCAGATACATCAATCTGAAACCACTGGAAATTATTATGGTCACGTCAGCACTCAGTGTTAATAACATGGCTTCATATAAAGGCTTAATTCAGGTAGCCATTGAATATACCTTTACACAGTTATGGTTATTCAATGATAATTTCACACAGATAGTAGCATGCCCTTGGGTACTTCCTAGGCTTGTGGGTTTACCTTAAAGAATGCAGAGACTCTTCTAGAATTGGGATTTTAATTTGAGCACAATTGCTCCAGTGCTTATGGAAAACAAAAATAGTTACAAAATGTCATACAGTATTATGCATATAACTTTAAAAAAATGAAAATTCAACTTATGAGTTATGAACCTGCCGTGAGAGAACTTCACTTTTGAAAGTGGTCAGTGCATCTCAGCCTCCTCATGGTCTTCTCATAAATGGACAATCCGAGTATCATGCTACTCAGGAGTGCTCATAATCCCCACTCTTTTCTGTATCAATGGAAAAAAAATCCTTTGCTAGTGTCAGGCTAAAGGCATCTGGGGTGATAGTAGTAGGGTTTAACTAATACTTCAAGGAATTTTTTTTTTTTGCTCTTACTCCTAACTATTATAGTTTACTACATTCGTTATTCCACATTTCCTGGTTTAACTGTAAAATATAATTCCAATTGTAATAAGAATAATAAATACTTTTTCAATCCCAGCTGTATATAATTATAAAAAATCAGGGTAATTTCTGTTTTGCAAACATCTTCACCTCCTTGTTTTGTTTTATTTAAATTAAAGAATGTAAGCTCTTTCGAGCAGGGCCCTCTTCCCTCTTGTGCTTCTCCCTACTGTAATTTAATTTATCTTACTCCCCACTAAGGCAACTAACACTTGGCTGCTTATGTGGTTGTAAAGGTTGCTAATATAGCAATGTTTATTATCCATGTCCTGTATTGTATTGTAATGTAAGTCACTGGTTACTTATTTGTCTATGTATTTTGTTAGGCGCTGCGTAAAACTTGTGGCGCCATATAAATAAATGATAATAATAATAATAATTTAGTACCTAGGCTTTCTATTTCAACTAGTATATTTAGACTGCTATAAAAATATACCCCCCTCCACCTGTCATTAGTGCTGGGAACGCATTGTCAAAACATCTGATGAAGTAGTGCCTGCAGTGATACACCTAAGGGGCATATATATGAAAAATTTGGATATTTTCCCTTAAAATGAATATTCCTTCACTCCAGTTTGGAATAATTTTTGGAGGTATTTACCAATAAGCAGTTGTCAATACATGGACTACAACAAGAGCCCATTCTGGCCATGAGTAAGAAGTAAAGTGATAGCTTACTTTACCCCGACAACTGCACGTGAATGGCCATCCAACCATGCATGTGCAGAGCTGCAAATTTGTGATGGCAAGGAAACCAAGAAGGGATCACATAATTCTCCGGCCAGGCTTCGTCCATAGGGAGCGGTGGTCTAACGCCATTTGGCTACCAGATACTATAAGTAACTTCCGGATCTTGTTAAATAACCATCCCCATAGATAACTGCCTGCAGCCACCTCAGGGGGTGCCTTCGGTAATTTGGCACTGGCACTAATTTCCCCAAGATATGCACATGTGCAATAGAGGACCCAGCGGAAAATGGTACTGGAGGTATGCGTATGCGTGGAAGACTCTGGCACAGTGCCAAAATCTAACATGCGCATGCGTTGGCACGAGGGGGAGGCCCGCTTAGACACTGCACACACTCCCCTACCCTCAGAAGATGGCCCTGCAAGTGACTAGGACTCAACTGAGCCCTCAGCCTTGTGGTTTAAGCCACTGCAAGCTTAAATTAGCCTACTGTTATTGTTCTGCCATGTGGTAACAACATGCTTTCTGCATGCTTTAAGGACAGAATTCGTTTGATTAATAGACCCCTAATCTGGAAAGAGCAAATATGCTCAGGCAATCCCATCCTGCGAAGTACATTATGTAAAATAAGAAGCACAGAAAACTAGTACTGATGCATTTGCAATAGTATCAAACCACATGAAAGTTTTTTTTTTTGGCTCTGTAATCAGACAGACTTAGATCTTGTTAGTTATACAGCTGGTTTATTATTAGAAAGAACTACTACATTTTTTATTAGGGGCATGACCACATGTTTTAACTTTTGTTCCTATGTGTGATATTATTCAGTCTACATGGCTGAGACTTCATAAAGTCACTGCAAATGGACCTATTATATCCTTTTTGCCTCATGACATACATGTTATCATTTACATACAGCCAATAAATGTAATCTAATGCTAAGTGTTATACAGTCAATGGTATTTTCCCATACGTGACTAGTGCAAGAACATAAATATTAATGGCACTTGGCAAATATGTGATATTATATTTAATTGGTGGTTTGTTCATCTATTTAAAATGTCTGATCATGATTACACTAGTGGCGACAAGAAATGCAAATCTCCAGTCTCTTCCACTCCCTCAAAAAGTATTAGCATTCCTTGTCATTCTTTTTGCAGAGATGTGTTCAGTAACCTTTATGATGAAATTGCTCTATATAGTAACATACAGTATTTATCACATGCCTACTTATCCTCATATAATGATTAAAAAAAATTGTATGTTTGGCAATCATTTTTCAGTTTTGCGCTATGGAAAGTAAGTAATCTGTATTTGCAGATTCTGATGACCTTAGAAACGATTTGGTATATTGTCACACGTCATGGTGCAGGCATATGAAGACCATAAAGAAATGATGTCTACCCAACCAGTTGCATCTGAGATGCTCAAATAATATTGTGAAAGAAATATATATAATTTAGGCAGCATGATACTATTAATGGAATACCAGTCAGTGCCATAGCTGCTAGCACTTCATTACCGCCAATTTTCCCAATCAAGAAGTACAAATCCCTGCTCCACATCCAAAATAATGACAGAAACATAATGTAAAAATGTTTTTAAGATGTATTGTAATGTTCACCTGGTGTTTCATATAGAATACAAGGGGGGAGGGGTATGCTGGGAGAGCAGCTCCATTGCAAGGCTCAGAGGCACCTTGTGCTGGCTCACACTGCACCTCCAGTTCTAAGTGTGGCATAGGGATGGCCATCGGTGGCTTAACCATCGATGGTCACCATCGATAGTACCATTGGTGCTTAACCATAATGGCATAAAACCATTGGCAGGGGAACCAAAATAGTTTCACCCACCAATGGCCATCTCTGCTCTATTACTTACTGGGCAGTGGGCCAATCAGAGGTTTGGGCAGGACTTTATGGGGCATGTCAGGGGGTAGAGTTAGGTTCCGTGTCCCGAACCTTGCAGAAATGAAAAAAAACATCAGGGGCTCTGTACCATCAATGACAGAGAAACATTGCATCTCAGTCAGTGATGGAAAAACCATCTACCATCGTTGGTTAATCATCAATGCTTGATGGTCATCCCTTGTCTGGTGACAGGAGGGCAGCAGTTCAAAGTAGCTTACAAGGAACATTAGGACATTCGGGAGGACCAACCGGTGCTTGACATTCCTAGTACTTGGCCCCAATCCTCCAAGAAACAAATTTGTTTTAGAGATGGAGCTAAACCCCAGGGGCAAGGTCTTAGATATAAATCTGGGTGGGAGATCTAGAGTTTAGATCTCCTAGCCCAGGTGTATAAGTGCTAGCTGCACCTACATATGGATGGAGGGAGGGACCCCCTCAGCAACACACACATACATTTATAGTAATATAAAGTGTCCAGGCTGACCTTTGTGCATAGATATTGGTATCACCCTGCAGTTTGTAAAAAAAAATTAAGTAGAGAGAAGAGCTAACATCCTAATTATAATTATCTAACAATACTAAATCCTAGTGGGGTGTATGCACTTGAATAAAAGCTTGTATAGATCAAAAACACCATTACCAACAGTTCCTGTGAGAAGACTGTCCTTGCTGTATCCCACTGATTAATAGATGAGTAAATTAATGTTAAGGCCATCATTCTGCATCAGCTGTCTGACAGCTACCAAACAGCCCTTATCTATAGTGAGTGGTGAGTAAGTAACAATGCACAATACAGTTACTGAAGCAAGGGATGCAAGGGGAGTCTTCAGCATAGACTGGAAGAGTGATCATAGTAGCCCTCTCTCTTGCATATTATAAAAGGAGTTTGCAAGGGGGAATAGTCCAGTCTCTGTCACAGACATCTGTGTGTAACCTGCTTGATATACTTATCGCTGCCTTGCCGAGACTGTACTGATTATTAACTGCAGTGTATGGTGCTCATTTGGCTTATGTGATCTGAGCACACAGAGATGAAAGAGCTAGTGACGACAGAGGAGTTCTACTCTAGATAAGTGTAACCCTGGTTAGGGTTACGGAGATAATTCATATATACAATTGAAACAGGTATATATTTTCATTCATCTATTTACAGCAAAATGCCATTTATGAGGTAAATGTTAAATATACTGTAGGGATAGATGTGATGTAAATATAAGTAAATATGTGGAAATGTATGTACCCTGTGCATGTTAGATATCTATGATGTCAGTGGACTTTGGTGCTTTATGCTGCAGATATACATTTCACAGACATTGGTGATAGTTGCAGAAGGGGACGGAGTAATATAGATGGGAGTGAATTGGTTCCTGTCAGGAAAATAGGATCCGGTGAGAGGGAGGATATATAACAGCTGTTAGTAGCAGCTGAGAGGCAGTCTCCTGATCCCTCCCTCCAGTGCCTGCCCTCCTGTGACCCGGGCAGCCAGTGAGCAGCTATGAGCTGCCGGGCGCAGGGGGGCAGAGCCAGAGAGGGAGCCCAGCCAGAGCTGGGGAAGAAGGTGGGATAGCGGTGCCCACCCTGTCTTGCCAATGATGCCAGAGAGGCGGCGTTGCGGGAGGTGGACCCGCACCGATCGGGGCGTTCCCTGGTGAGAGGAGGCGGCTGGCTCAGACAGCAGGCCAATGGTTGCAGTGGGACTGCCGGCGTCATGGAGCAGGAGCCGGCTACAGTTGGCCAGGAGGTGGCTGTCGGGAGTCCCCCTGTGATGGAGGTCTGAGAGGCGGGTCCTGGGCAGGCAACTCAGCCTGAATTCAGGCTGACTGCAGAGGCTGAAGCAAGCAGCAGCTCCTGCTACAAAGGACAGCCCGGAGGCTGTATCTCTATACCGCAGGGGTGTGAGTACAAATACAGGCACCACACTCACAATAATCACCAGCTGCCCTTCATACATTACTCAAAGGCTTAATTTCTGCCTAATCATATAACCCACTTACTAGCAAGCTGAGGCAGCAAAGAGGAGGGACCAAAAGGGATAGATAACTCAATATCTATAACAGACTGGGATTTAGGAAAAAAAGCTCTTCCCTCAGGGAATACAGGAAGAATTCGCAGCCTGAGGCAGATATAAGTCAGGGGGAGTTGGTGTATGCATCTACTATCTAACATAGTGCCAGTTACACTTATAATCCACAGCACACAGCACCAAACTCGGGTTTTTGCATTGGCAGGACTGCTGCATAAATATAATTATTTTGGAGTATGAATAGTTATGTTCATTGTGACTCTGATGGACTAACCCCACAGGACTATATTTGTTGATATTGCAAGGCTTATATACTTACCAAGGTACCAGCATAAGCACATTATATGGACTTAGATATATTGTGGAGGGGAGTCCAGTTATACTAATCTATGGCATGACAAAGTCTATTATACGACCAAGGAAAAGTGAAGGCTTGCTAGAGGAAAAGCCCCATAAGGATAATTAACAAAGACAATATCTACACTTCAGAAACTGAACCGGGACTATAAACTCTGGATTGGAACTATTTATAAATATAGTCTCCTAACTAATGTTATAACATTGTTTAAGTTTAAGGGTTTTGTATATTAAGCAATGTATTGATGTACAAGTGAAGATCCTTTACTTATATTCCTTATAAAAGTAACTTTAATGTTTTTTAACTACTGTGTGTTTACTTACCTGGAGTGATTTACGGTGGGAGATCCATTACTGCGGAATCCGTGGAAGGAGAAGACATTGGTGGTAAATGTGAAGTGAAATGATACAGTATTGTATGTGATTACACATTATCTATACACCACACTATATATTCTATCACTGGGTTTTCCCAGGTGAGCCCTTTTGACATTCAAAATAATTAACCTGGATGGAGGCACTGACAATGGGGACGTACACCACCAATAGAGGGTAAGGGTGGGTACATTAGGAGTAACAAAGGAGTTAGTAACCGGTGACCCTTTAGTGATAAAAGAGGGGTTACATAAGAGTTGGGTACTTTCATGGCTTACTAAGTTCAATAGTCAGATCTAAGCACAGGAAAAGTGAACACTAAATTATATCATGGAACCATATTAAGCTAGCTGAAATTATGAATAATTGATTTGATGTGGGAGTTCTATTATATATGATGACTGCGTTATTATTATGGTATTTTTTAAAAGTGGTATTAAATAATGATATAATTTATATTTATTAATATATTGTTGTAGTAATTTATACTTATCTATTTAAGGATTTGCTAATTGGTGTCAGTGAGTGTGCAGAATAAAATATATCACAATTAACTTGAAGAGTAATGTTGAAGCATACAGTATGTGATAAGTGAGTGGATTACATTTCAAAATAAAACTGTCATATATTAGAAATATGAGATTATATACATTAAGCAAAGTATATAATCTTACTAATCTTACTCTACCCTAATAGCAACTTTCTATACATATGAAGATTTCTATTGGACGGTGCAGAGAAACCAGAAGTGTGTTGCGGAGCGTGCACTTCCTGTTTGAAAAATATATATCAGAATTATGTTTTTTTAATTCAATTTTTTTAACTATATGTATGATGTATTAGGGATTGTTTAAAGATTGAATGCTATGTGTGCATTTTAAAGGTGAATAATAAGAAATAGATTACTATTTCCGGGTCAAGAGGTTAATCACCTTCTAGCTCTTAAATAGTGGGCATGGGATACAGGTAAAGACACAGCCCTGAGGAAGAGTTAGATATAACTAGAAAAGCGTTGGTGGCATATGTGCTTTACCTGTACCTACTGTGATGGAACCCTGATAGCTGTTTGGCATTAGAAACTGGACGCATATTACATTTTTCCCTCTTGGAGACGTAAGGGAGATATCCGGAGCTACCACGTTCATGCTTATAACATTGCTCCTAGCCTTGGAGCGATCAAGGTACGGTTCCACCCCTTGCGCTTTGTCTGCATAAAAATTACAATATTGGAATATTGTGCAATATTGTACAGAATTATTTGTATATTGTTATTGTTGAATACATTGAAGATTTGTTGAATTTTTCTTCTTTTTTAGTTTAATAAATTCTGGTGGTTTGAAACGTACTGCACCATTTATATCTTTTCTTTCTAAATTTTGGGAACCTACTGCCACATAAACTGCGAAGGAAGTCCCAGGAAGTATCCATTCAAATTATCCAGTGCACTGCTGCAGGTGTTGACAAGTGAGGTCTCTGCTAACTGGTGTTTTGAAGTATCCACCCCAGTGAGGACAAAGGACTAACTTTCAAAAGGACGTTTAAGAAAATTTTTTTAAGGACATTTCTTTTTGGAAATACTATTGATAATATTTTGATCAACCTATAGCGCCTTTGAGATGTTTAAGCACATGTTTGTTATCTTGTATTGAGTGGTGGGGGTATCGCTTTTTAAACGTAACAGGCTGCTGGAAATAGGTGGGCGCCAGTGCAGTTTCCATTAACACATTAATCTGTGTGTAACCTGCTTGATATACTTATCGCTGCCTTGCCATGACTAGACTGATTGTAACTGCAGTGTATGGTGCTCCTTGGCTTACAGTATGTGATCTGTAATGGAGCACACAGAGATGAAAGAGCTAGTGATGACAGAGAAGTTCTACTCTACAGTCAGAACAAGGCACGGGAAGAGTGAACACTAAATTATATCATGGATCCATATTAAGCCAGCTGAAATTATGATTTGATGTGGGAGTTGTATTATATATGATGACTGCATTATTATTATTGGTTTATTTATGAATGGTATTCATTAAAAGCGGTATTAAATAATTATATAATTTAGATTTATTAATATATTGTAGTAGTATTTATACTTATATATTTAAGGATTTACAAATTGGTGTCAGTGAGTTCACAGAATGAAATATATCACAATTAACTTGAAGAGTAATGTTGAAGCATACAGTATGTGATAAGTGAGTGGATTACATTGTAAAATAAAACTGTCATATATTAGAAATATGAGATTTTATACATTAAGCAAAGTATATAATCTTACTAATCTACAGGGCCGGCTCTAGGGGTGTTCGACCTGTGCAGTCGCACAGGGGCGCCACCCATAGAGGGCGCACCCCTCCCCAACATCCCGATTTCAGCGGGACAGTATTGTCCTGCTGTTCCACCCCTGGATCGAAGTGGTCCGTGGGTGGTCAAATCGGGAGGTTGGGGACCCCCACTGCCACAGCTTTGCGGCGGTGCCGGACCCTGGAGACTCTGAATGGATGCTACGACATCCATTCAGTGACGGGAGAGGGGCTGGGGGAAGCCCAGCTAGTGGGGCTCCCCCCAGCCTGACGTTATTTGGAGGCGGGCACGCCTCCTAATACCGTCACATAGGGGCGTGGCCTATGGTAATTAGGCAACGCCCACATTTTTGGTCGCGAAGATAGGGCGCACTGGAGAGGGCCGGCACAGGGTGCTCCGACCCCTGGAGCCGGCCCTGCTAATCTTACTCTATAAAGGTAAATGTGATCATTTTAAGATTAGACGGAAGAGAGTCATGTGACTTAATATTTAGGAAATCAGAGACACATACAGTAAGTATATAAGATAAAAGGGGAAATAAGAGGATGCATTAGATGTCTCAAGCATACAAAGCAAATTATATAAAAATTAAATGTATTTAACTTAAGTGCATATTTAATGATACAATGAAATAGCGATACTATTATTTATTAACGCTCAGCTCCACTTGTAATAGAGTTTAAATTATACTCAGGTCAGGATATTTTAAAACCATGGGCAGGGCTGGCAATGATACTCGCATACCAGCCCACTTTTATTGTTAGATACACTGACCCATATAGCAAATGTTACAGTTGTCAGTCTGGGACTTTTTATTAGGATATGGAGTAACTTCCTGAATGTGGCCCTTCTCTCAGATGTTGGTAAAGATGAAGGGCACAGGTATGTTCTGGCTCCCTACGTAGGTGTGATAGGGGAGGAGAAGTGTTTCATTAAGGGACCAAGAGTCCACATGTGCCTTTACATGCCTTTACCATGTTAGTCATCACAGCTATAATTAAATGATTCAACTATTCAATCTATTTCATTTATGGTAATTTATTGATTGTAAAAAGTTAAATAAGAAAATATTTGTTCTTAAGTCAGACTAGTTAATATCCTGGATAAGAAATAAATATCTAATGAATGATACAAAATTATATATCTTATCAACAGTAATGTTGTGCACTGTGTATCATGTTATATAGTTAATGTAGCAATACTGATGTCCACTTATTGCTAAATACCTTTCAGAAAAAAAGCAATAAGTGATGTATGACAATAAGAGCAAATCACCTGGCACTTAGCTGAGCACTTTCTCCACATCTCCCTGATCTTTAGTGATTTTACCGCTACATTCGGTTCACTGAAAGGAGGTGGGTTGTCTCCTGGGGCATTACTAGACCTATGGGGGCCCCCAGAGCAAAATGTTCACGGGTCTCCCCTGTCGTGTACTACTCAGTGTGGGGCGCGCTCCTACCTCCTGAGTCCCGTGCGCATCTTTTCCAATCTTAGCAGTGTGCTGCTGCGGCCAATCTGCTATCCTGGCCGACTCAATCTATCCTCACTGATGCTGGGAGGAGGCATGGTTGTGGTTCAGGGATGTCCAAGCAGGCTCAGCATGGCCACACCTCCTCCCAGCATTAGTGAGTGGAGACAGAACTTGCCTGGAACAGCATAACTGGGTGAAGGGGGAGAGCCGGGCCCCATAGAAGCTGCACCCCCTGTACCTACTATAGCCATGCTTATGGTTGTCTCTGAGGCTCCGGGAGACAGACTGGGGCAATCAGCGTGCTTTGGTTGTCAGCATGGTTATCTCAACAAAGAATCCACAGTGGTGCGAGAACTCATTGAATGTCACGATCCTGACTATTTCTCTCATTTGTTATTAATTGTCTCATGTCTTAAGGCCCCCATACATGAGCAATTGATTGCGGCAAATCTGCGATTTGCAATCGATTGTGTATTCAAATCTGCAATGTATGGGCTTCAGAGATCGCAGATTGCAACCAAAAATTTATTGGAGTTAAATCAGATTGTCCAACATGTTGGATTGCACAGATCAATTTGGGGCTGTAAATTGCTAGTTTATGGATATGATCAGCAGATTTGCAGACCATTACTAGTAAAATGATGGGCCTTTCAAGACTGGCAGATCTGTGTTTGCTGCAATCGATCTGCAAATCACTGAAAAAGATCTGTAATGTATGGGCGCAGATTGCTAGATTGGGAAATCCTAAAATTGGGCAATGTCTTCAAATTGTTCAATTGTGGATTTCAGATTGCTGATGTATGGGGCCTTTACCTCTGCCACTTGTCCTGTAGATCAGGTTATTCTGATTTGCCTGATAAGTTTGCTCAGCATGCAGGCTGATTATTCACCTGAGTGTCCTTCTATCTGTGAACTCTGCAGAGTCTTGATTAGAACACATACCCTCCAACATTTTCCTGTAACAACCAGGTACATGGGGGGGTGTACAAGTTCTGTATAATTACCGGCGCTGGCGACGGTCAGGGCAAGAAGCACGGAGGTCGGAGGTCGGAGAAGATCCGGCTGTCCCTCAGCAGCACTGCGGGAGTCCTGTGTCCCAGCAGCGCTGCTTAAGAAATCTGGTGAGTGTACTCACCCGGTACAATCGGTACAGCCCCTGTTTGCCGGTATAGATCATTAAAAAACGGTACTGTACCGGCTAAAACTGTATAGTTGGAGGGTATGTAGAACAGTGTGTGCAATCCATATGCAGTGCTGGTCTTGACTGCAGAGATTGAAGATGTAATTGCTCTCTGTGCATACTGTTCCCCCTACACTTCCACAGCATGTTACTGTAGTACTCATAGTACATGCCAGAGTTCCCCTCCAAAACTCAGTTTGGGCGCAGCCATATTGGAGTCAGTCACCTGACTCTCCTCCACCACTATGAGTGCTGCCCCCAAACCTGTTGATCGCAGCATCCAATCCCTGGAGACTCAGGACCTCATTCAGTCGGTCGTTGCGGCCGCACGGTCGTAAGGTAAAAGGGGCCGGATATGCAAATGAAGCGCTCGCAAGTTGCGTCGTCAAGATGGGATCGTTAGCTGGACGAGCGAGGGGAGGATGCGGCCGTAAGACTAAAAATACGCCCCCTTCTCGTTCACATTACACGTCATCTCCGGGCATATAAGGATTAATCGAGACCATCGGGATCCATCGGAGCTGGTCGTAGAGCTTAGGATTGACCATACCCTCTCTTAAGCACTACAATCTAGTCAGTGTAAAAACCTCCCATGTCACATGTGCCATGACACTACTTAGTTAATTATGCACTCCCATAAAACGCCGTTTGCATAGTCAGGCACGCCGGCGTTCTGATCTCCACTCCCCCGTTCACAAGCACCTTCCCCTGTTACCACCCACAAACGCCTCATCCTGTCACTCAAACTAACGACCTGGCTGTGTTCAAGGAGATGGCAATTTCTGATCGTAATAGCTAGTTTGCGCACGCGGATTGCGAATTTTACGCATGCGCAGTTTAGCGAACATTGGTGGCGTACAACCGAGCGGCCGCAACAACTGACTCTGAATGAGGTCCTCAGTGCCTGATTCAGCAAGGAACTCACAGATGCAGACGCACGCACCAATCTGCTGCGAGAATATGCTAATCAATGCATACTCACGGAGACCACAGCACCAGATGCAGACACCCAGCCCCATACTAAGCCACCCATCTCCCTTTACTCACAGCCTGATCAGCACGCAAGATAGCATAAACATCAGTAACATCGAGAACCATCGTTCTCATTAGCATAATAGTGGTTGACCTGACCTGCTGCATGAATTTGGCCACTTCCTGTGTACAGCTTACGGTATGGCTGCGTATAATGCCGCACTGCTTTAATTATACACCCCCCTATAATGGTGTTATAACGCCTATGTTCACCTCACCACCCCCCATCACCACCCACAAACGGCACTTCCTGTCAATCAATTTCAGAAGGGTCTTTGTGTAGTCTCTGTACCATAACCCGATTGCACTGGCTAGTTCCGTGCACGCACAGTGCGATGCATACACATGCGCAGTGCAAAAACATCGGCCAAGTGCATGCGTTCTCTCCTTTGCGTTCCTTGCTGAATCAGGCCCTCAGTCCTATAAATTCCATTTCCTGACTGGCCCACATTGCCAGTACAACATCGCTTCTGCTGAAGTTACAGCTCTGTGCTAAGCTCCCAGGTACTCTGTATCTGTACGGTGCCAATTCAATTGTCTCCAAACATCAGTCCCAATTTGATTGTCTCCCAACATCAGTCCCAATCTGATTGTCTCCCAACATTGGTTACAATCCAATTGTCTCCCAACAATGGTCCCAACGCGTTTGTCTCCCAAAAACAGTCCCAATCCGATTGTCTCCCAGCAGCAGCACCAATCCTGCATCTATTCTACATCATCGATTCTATATCACCAATTCTACATCATCGACTCTACAATATTGGTTCCAATCCGATCCTGCATCATTGATTCTATATCATTGATTTTACAACATCGGTTCCTATCCGATTCTGCAACTACAGTTCCAATTCATCTTCCAGTCTAATAAAGTTATTTCATTCCTGTACCCACCTTCAGGCCAACCATCTCCAGCATTTTCTCTGCCTCCACTTCAGCCTTCTATGTCTGACTCAGCCAACATCAACCCTCAGGCGTGACATTAAAAAATCATAAGGTATAGCCTTTCAGCTAGGTGCCATAGGTGCATCACATTAATAAGAAAAAAATTGGAATTTATTTAGTGAAAAAGGTGAGAAACCTTTCTCTCATTTACATAATAATGATTTTGTGCTTCCTAATGGAAACCCATATTGTTTATTTTGTAACTCAAGAGTTTAACTTTCTTTTTAGAAAAAGGACTATTGGAATCCAAATTCCTGTTTGATTTTAGTGAGTGTACTGAACAAAAGCCTTTGTTTATTTTTTTACTGCACACATGCAGCAAAAAAGCCATACATATCTGTATATGGCGAGTTTTGTGTATTGTCTACTCATGCCTAGAAAGGCAGTGTGCCAGGCTGGGCATACATAGTCCAAGGACAATGTGTGCATGGTCACACAATTGCGGCACAAATTGATGTGGATGCATCTGCAGATACACCCTCTTTTGGTGCTGGAGAAACAGCACAATGGTGATATTGACTATTAAGGATATATAATATCACATGAGAATTCAACAAGTGAATGTGTATTTGTGTGAACATTTGGTTTGTCATTTTTTTTCCACAACCTCTTTGGAGACATAGGGGCAGCCACATGTATGTTAGATAACAGATCATGATTAGGGTCGTAAATGTCTAAGCATACAAATGCTTGTTACTAACATATCAAATGTCACATTTTAATTCACTTCCCAAATTCCTTGAAGATCTTTGAAATGTAACAGTGCCTGATCTTATTTAAAAGACCCTTCCAGCCATGTCACAAAGGAATAAATAACTTAATTTAACCTTTTAAAAACACATTATGTATTCAAGTCTCCTGTCTATTTGTTTATAATGAGGCACTCTTTATTTGTACTTAATATTATCCTTCTATGATGTACATAGGCAGATATATAATATGTTTTAGGCATTCTTGTGTCTAGCAGGCTGTTTGAAAAGTCATAAAATATAATTTGCATTCACAAAGAAACTGACCAGGACCTACAAGAAGAGGGATATAAGATAGTAAAAGATAGGAATACAATGCCATTTCTGTCAGATAGTTTAGGTCAGAGATTTATTGTACCAATTTACCTCACTATTATATAAGGATAACTGGTAACAAAAGGCACTTGATTATTTGCTTGTATTGAGGATTGTGATTGACCATTTTTAATTGTGTGAAATGGAAATGGAAAATAAAATCGAGTTTGAGCGCTACCTTTGGGGATAAGGGGATAGGTTGATTTCAAGTGGAGATGATGCAATGGATAATTCCCATACAGATATATGGATACTTTTGTAAGTTATGTCTAGTAGCTTAAACATAGGCACAGGTACTCAAGCTATGAAGCATACACAATTTAATGACATAAAACAAATATAAAACATCAAATCACACAAATAAACAATAGATTAGCAGCAGAGATCCTGTATTGAAAGATATAATTCCAGTGAAACCTACAGTAAGTTCATATTTTGAAAAGTGAGGAACTTAAAAGACCATCTAGTGAAGAGTGCACTTCCACAAACGTCCAGGACCCTAATATGTACTAAGGGCTTTCATAGATGCGGAATATGTCTGGGATGGAAGGAGATTATGGCCGATTCTTAAAAATCCACGGAGGTTCAAATCAATCACACTTTGCTTAAAATAGAAGATTTCATAACATGTCATACGGCCAATGTTATATACTTAGTAGAGTTTGATTGTGGACTATCCTATATTGGCAGAACCTCAAGACCTCTGAAGACACGCATTGCAGAACATTTGAGGAACATCAAAAAGAGCCTCAAACTCACCATCTGTCAAAGCATTTCAGAGTGACACACAATTGCTCTGTAGGTCATATAAAACAATTTGAGGTACTCAAACATGTAAAATCAATTTGGAGAGATCGAATTGTTGAAAAAAATCTAGAAATGGCAGAAATTAAATGAATCTACAAATTAAATACATTAGCACCATCAGGCCTAAATCAAGATTTTGAACTCAAATGGTTCCTTTAAACGTTGGGATCTACATTTGCTGCTAAACACTTTCCATGATTCACATCTGTTGTTATTATCCACTCATACTGCATTCTGTTCTATTCTTGCTGCTATATAATGATAATGTTGCTTTTTAATACTTCTACTGTTTTCTGATTTATCTTTGCTGCTATATAACGATAATGTTGCCTTTATATTAATGCATTTTAAAATACTCATGCATTTTTATATAATATATATTTTTAAATCATTATATATATTAATTATATATATATTAATTTATATTATCCAAGATGTTTTTTAATATATACATATTTTAACATATACATCTGTTTATTCATAACCTGTATTTTTTATATATGACACCAATCCCACAAATGTTATTCATTGGTATGTCCCCTTTCTTTCTTTTCATATCACATTATTCCTATAATCGGGGTCCATGAAAGTAATCTCCTCCTGAAAATCGAGCTTAAATCCATCACAGAACTTGTATTAACCGATCGTGTTTCCAGGACACCAAATTATGTCACTTCCGGCCTGACGGGTCATTGACTTCCGGTCCGACGTGGCCGAGCCACGGGGTGGACATTCTAACTATTGGGAGGCACTGGAGTGGTGGACATGACAGCCTAGATGGACCATAACACGTCCGTAGGAGCCGTGTGAACCGCCGAGGGGACATTATTACACCACGCACTGTAACTTCTGGTCCGCAGGTCACCGGAACCGGAAGTAATCAGCTATGAGTCTATTTAAAGAGAATCCTTTTAGTTTGTACCTCCATGCCTTGATAAAGGAACCAGGTGTTCCGAAATGCGTTGGAAGACAGGAGGTTACCGTTGCCATATGTACCAGTACCTGAGGGGAATAGACATGCAGATTTGAGGGGATCCGTACCATCTTTCTGCCTTTAACATTCATGCCTATCACTTTCCACTTTGTAGTAAAACAGCCACCTGGCAATTCAGCCATTGTGCTGCTAATCTATTGTTTATTTGTGATTTGATGTTTTTATATTTATGTTTTATGTCATTAAATTGTGTATGCTTCATAGCTTGAGTACCTGTGCTTATGGTTAATCTACTAGACATAACTTACAAAAGTATCCATATATCTATATGGGAATTGTCCATTGCATCATCTCCACTTGAAATCAACCTATCCCCTTATCCCCAAAGGTAGCGCTCAAACTCGATTTCAATTTCCATTTCTCATTTGTTTATAAAGGTCTAGGGTAGACCGAAAAATCGGAGTTAGAGCTGCTCTCCTGTATCTTTGTTAGCGCTGCCCAGAAATACCAAACACACCATTTTTAATTGTGTGTTTATACCTTATTCTTTATTTCCTTGTACATATTTTGCCCCTCTGATTTAATTTATCTACCCCATTGGTAGACATATTTTTTTTTCTATATGTTATCTGTAAATTGTAGGGTCCTTATAACCATGTATTTGTTGGTACTGTAATCATCTTATTAATAATAAAATAAAAGTTTAATTTTAATTAAACGTTTCTACTACTATGTGTGCCACATGCCAAAGTTCTGTCCTTCCCCTCTGCACTAAGAAGGCTATAGACTTTATAGTCATAATCCTTACTGAATGGTTCTTTATATTCCACTGAAATTGGCCTGATTCTCCATGGAGCATAAGTTATTTGCCAAATTTTGGGTGAATCTGGACCGTTTCATTAATTAGTTTGTAAATTGACAAAATTCTCATACATTTCAGAACTGGACAAATCATCTTTAATAAGAAGTTGATTTAAGAAACCCCCACACATCAGATCAACTTTTATGCAAACAACAAACAATGTCTTATTGTAAAGTTTTATGTGAGTTCAATCTCACTTGAATACTTTGGTATACACACTTGCTGACTTCGAATGTTTTTCATCTTTTCATAATTTGTTTTTAGAAGATCAGAGCAGACAATGGGTGGAGACACCAAACCTACAACCTTCTAAAAATAAATTTTATTCTGCCTTTATGATGATTGCATCATATGTACGTAATGTAGTGTTATATTTTGCAGTGGACTACAGGACTTTCAAACACTGTTAAAACTCCATAAATTAATTTAAATATAAGAATACTGATGTACATTTTAATAATAATGTCGTTTTGTTGGAGATAGTCTCGCTTTAAGGGATATAATCAGCTAGGACTAAGAGCAAACAAATGAGCATTTTTTTTCTCCTAGAATAAACCATATTGCAATGTATTGAATTATATTGAAGGATAAATACTGTCTGCTTTTGCATGTACTGAGCAAATCCTGGAAAACTGTTTTTACACTGACAGAATTAAGCTAGGACACAGGGATCGGTATGAAATCCCGATGCTGGAAGACCGGCAGTGAAGATCCCGACATGTTAGTATTTTAACTATTACTAACCTAAGCCACACCCCTAACCCTCCCTTAGGGGTGCCTAACCCTAACCTCCCCCCCAAGTGTCTAGCCCTAACCCCCCCTGTAAGTGCCTAAACCTAACCCCCCCCTTGCCCACAGCCTAAACCTAAGTCTCCCAGGGCGATGCCTAACCCTATGTAGAGGAATCGTTTCTATATTATATATATTAATACTTGGGGTGCCAATTATTGAAGATGAAGTCTCCAATAATAAATATTTGTTTGCCTATATTCATAAATACAGTAAAGTTCAATTAACATACGTTTTATCATATATATATATATATATATATATATATATAATATATATTTGCAAATACATTCATACGTATGAATTTATAAAACTATAATTCCAGTGAGTTCAAACATGAAATTCAAGCTCTGATTAACTGATACTTTATTTACAGGCAAATCAAATTATGCAGAATATGTTATACACAGTAGTAATATATATACTAGGTATAGTTATATATTTATGCTTCCTAAGAAATAAAACGTAAACAATTTAACACACTTAGACAATTAATAACATGAATTATATACTTGCAAGCATTTATAGTTACCGCACTTCCTCCTGCACAAACTTTATGTTCTTCTGGACTCTGTGTTACATTGTGCTGACCTCTCTCCAGACTGAGCTCCTATACTCACCATACTTGACCTCTCTTCCATCTCCTCTGTTCTCCCTCTGTTCTCTCCAACTTCTCTCTAACTTCCAGTGCTGTCTTTTTATTCCAAATCTTTCAATACAATTTTTCCCTAAACTAGATTCTGAAGTGTAAAAGTGTCAGCTCAATCTTACCCTTCAGGTGGGCAGCAGGGAATGTATTTTGGGATCATAAAATTTGGTATTCGTTTGTTCATCAAATAATTTACCTTAGATTATTTGATGTGCAAACAAATCTGTTTTGCCTAAGGCGCTAGCATCAATAGATGATGATATAGTAGATAAATTGCCCCTGGCCTGGATGATGGATGAACTGGTCTTAATTGTATGCATACCATTGTCTGTAAGCAGTAAAAACCTGTTTCTTACACAATTACTAAACCTTACAATTAAAGCATATATCTGATACCTGCTACTAAGCATTTAATTTATACAGTACTGTATATTCAAAACTATTTAATCTGTTTCTCACTTTAAAATATATATGTATACAGTCTAAAATAACAATAAATAATGTTTTAATTCTGGCAATGTCTCTAATCCTCATATTATTCAAGTACATTTAATTTTACAATTGATTACCAGCTGCGGCAACACCTAACCTCCCCCTGGGGGTGCCTAACCCCACCTTCCCCTAGCCTAGCCCCAACCCTCCCGGGGGGGGGTGCCTAACCCTAAGTCCTCCCCGGGAGCCCCTAACCTAACCTACCCCGCCCCTCCCGTGGCTGTCCACGCCTGCCGCCCGGCTTACCTTCGTTTGGTATGCGGGGCGACGGCCTCCCGGCGTAGGTAAAATGACAGGCGTCAGGATTTCGACACCTGTCATTAGACCCCTGCCGGGATTAGACAGTCGGGAAACCGGCGGTCGGCATTTCGACCGTTGGTTTCCTGATTGCATCCAAGGACACATCCATTCCCAACTATAGATCTCTCTAATCGTTTTAAATCTGCCCCACCTGCAGTGTTACATGGTTATATCAAAATGCTCATTTCTCCCTAGGGCTCTATTTACGCACTTGCTACAGGGGTTATGATAGCTGTTCAGTATTTTGCTGCTGTAAGCTCAGTTTGCTGGTGTTTGTGACTGTACCCCTTATCGATACGGTTCCCATTATCTGCAATAGGGATCCAGCTAAAGCCTTCCAGGCTTTGCTGAGACCCCACCAGGATGCAGTACTATGTCTATGTGAAGATGTATACATTGCGTATACGCTTTAGTCAGCAAACTGTGCTGGCAGCAACTCAGCAGAAGACACCACCAAGGAGGGGGACACTGCGAGACCTCACAGGACATGTACGTCATCTTAAATATCAGCAGCATATTCACAAGTATCACAGTTATACTATATATAGTATATATATATATATATATGTATATGTGTGTGTGATATATATATATATATATATACACATAAGTGTGTGTTTGTGTATATATATATATATATATATATATATATATTAGGGATGTGCAGGCTCGGATAGGTTCGAGTTTGCATGCCGAGTTTGGATTTTCCCCCAAAAAAATCGGGTCTATGAAAGAGGCAAAACGTCATCGTTCATGGACAAACATCATCATTCCTGGACAAAAGTCCATGGAAGATACTAAAATAAATATGCGCCAATATTTGATATCATTGATAGCTGGAGCCTTATGTCTCCAATTTCCCTTTCTATCACTCCTTTGAAATTATAATTATTCTAATTTAAACATTTTCATGAATTGACTAGTGTTTAATGCAAAATATGCCATCTGCCCCAAATTTTAATCTGTAAGGAATAATGTACACCCCAAGTAATGAAATATGATTTTTTTTTTTTTTTTTTGCCAACACTGCACAACTACTTTTGGTCATATGTTTTGTGTATCATTGACTTAAGTCTCCTTAGTCTTACACTAGAGGAGGTGGAATGGGACAGGCAAACAATGCCGAAGTACAGTAATGGGATGTTCATGCAATCCCAAACATCAAGTTATTAACAAATCTGTATATAATCCTTTAACGGGGTATATCTCTTGCGAGTGGTGGTGGGCTGGTGCAACTCTACACAATTATGACGATGATGATGATGACTGGCTGATTATGTATGGACTTCTTCAACTGATATCTCTTGAAACATTAGTGTTGTGGCTATACAGTATTATAAGTTATAACACACATGCTTCTATTTTCTAGTGCACTACTGCAGGATTTTATAAGGGAAAAACAAACTCTTGTATCTAATTTGTTTTTAATAAAATTTTCTATTGAAAATACAACTTTTGCACTTATTAGTAAATGTCAAGACAATACTTTCTCGTGTATATGACATTTGATTACATTATTATATTGTGAACAACTGGGTTAACTTTTTATTCACTACTAACATGGTCAAGTTACAGCTGTACACTATCTCTACACTAGTGTGGCAAATAACAGTAGCGCACGCAGGGGGGGGTTCTGAGTACCCAGAAACCCCCTGACAGACTGGAGAGCAGGCACCATTTTCTTAAGCCCCATCCCTCGCTGCAAATTGCCACGATTCGCGGGTCAATATGGAGGAGGCGGAACCAATATGATCTGATTCCATTAGAAACTAGTCATTTGGACCCTCCCCCTCCCGGGGCCTAATTACATGGTGCCAGTCTGTTAGATCGGGTACTCATCAGATCTGCTGCAATGTAAGTTTATTTGTAATGTATATGTGACATATTTGTGTATCATACAAAATGAAGGGTTCTTTACATCCCACATAAATCGTATTTATCAGATAACCAAAAATATTTATTTAAATTTTATTGTATCTATCCTCTCCACCCAGTTAATCTGTATGTTTTACTTATATATATCCTTCTGTTTCCAATACGGGGGTGCTGTCACTGGCTCCAATTACAGGTTATCTACATACAAAAAGAAAAAAGAAAGCTATGGAGCATAATCTTGAGGTGCACAAAAGAGGTTGTTCTGATAACTGCTAATTTTACAGTTAAAACATATATATTCTTTATTTTATATCAATTAAAAAGAATTACATTTTATGTAGGGAATCCGAAATAAGGTAAAATATCTGTTAAATATATATATATAAAATGTAGAGATAGTAAAGATGTGTGACGCAGAAAATTCAATAGTATTTTAAAAAGCATTCTCATTGTAAATACAGACTATTATATTTATTGTGTCACATTGCTGGTTTTATTTGCACTACTTGTTAGGAGCTGCAGCAACGGCTCACGGGTCCCGGCCGTTGCCGGGACACCGTGTCATGCCAGCTGCAATGGCCGATGGTCCAGACGGTTGCTAGGCAACTGGGATTCTCTGCAGCCACACTGCCTGTTGGTCCTGGCTGGTACCACGGCCGGGATGCTTTCTTTGTACCTGCAGCTACTCAGCAGCAGTATAAATTATTGTAAGTGGTCTGTCTCTGTATGTACAGCTACCCTGCATCTGCTTGGTAATCTACATTTTTTGGACCTGGATTCTCTCCTGCTCCCACCTAACCCCATTCTCTGTGCCGCCTAGTTTCCACATTGACTCTTTGTACCTGAGTTAAGTCCTCTCGTCATCCTAATACTAATAGAATAATACTAAGTAATAGAACTTACTTTACCCGGGAAAAGCGGCTGTTATAGGTGAACACCTTTATTAGCCTGCAGCAGTCGTGTAGTAATCTAAGCGTACATCACACTACTTATTATTTGTTCATAAGATATACAGTTGTTGCATATCAAATTAATCAGTGCAGTCTTGTGAAGCAGGTTGTTGTATTGGGATTGGTTATGATATCCCGGCTGTGGGGATACCGACAGCCAGAATCCCGACATCCATAGAGAACAGTGGTAAGTATTTATCTAATCCCTACCATAACCCTCCCTCCTCGGTGCCTAACCCTAACCTCCCCCTCCCCGCACCCTAAACCTAACACCCCCTCCCCGGTGCCTAAACCTAGCCTCCCCCGTAGTATCTAAACCTAACCTCCCCCTGCCCGCACTCTAATCCTAACACTACCTTCCCGGTGCCTAACCCTCCCCCTAATGCCTAAGCCTAACCCCGCTACCTAACCCTAACCTCCCCCTAACACCCCGATACTTATCTTCGGGATGCTGGCGGTCGGGATACTGGTGCCAGGTTCCTGATCTGTCGGGATTTTGATGCCGGTCTTCTGACCAGGGCCACAACTAGGGGGGGGGCTAGGGGTGCATGTGCACCGGGTGACAGATTTGACGGGGTGAAGGGGTCCGCAGTCAGTGTGGCTTACCAGGTACTATAATGAGTCAGACTGACTCATAATAGCACTGACGTCACAAGATCGGCACACATAAGGGGTCGTGGCTTCTCGGGCCGCAGTCACGCCCCTTCGGCGAAACCATGCCCCCTTTCATGAGTTCCTGCTTTGCCATGGCGCGGTCGGGACTTTGAAGTCCCCAGCATGAAGACCACCATGGTAGCCAGTGAGGAGCCTCCCTGGCCCCTGCCTGCCAGACCATCCTAGCCCTGCAGATCACATCACAGCCCAGCCCAGCTCTGCCTGCTAATACAAATAGTAAATTAAATATTTGTATTTATTTATTTATTTATGTGTGTGTATGTGTGTATATAATATATATATATATATATATATTTATTATTATTATTATTATCCTTTATTTATATGGCGCCACAAAGGTTCCGCAGCGCCTTACACAGTACATAAATGAGCACACAAGAAAAACAGTTAATAGTAATACAAAACAATGCAGGACAAGGACAAGGTTATAAACTCAGCTGCAAAACACAAGCAGCAGGACATGAGCAACCAGGTGTTAGGTGCCGTTGTGGGGAGTTAGGAGTAAATGATACTATAAGTAGGGGGAGGAGAAACACGAGAGGATGAGGGCCCTGCTCGTGAGAGCTTACATTCTAAAGGGGAAGGGCAGACAGACAGGGGCGACACAGAGGGGTAGATAGTGAAGAAGGAGCATGGAGCAGTGGGTTAGGATATGTGCTGCGGAATGTGTGTGTATAAGACGACCTGATGTTATGTAAAAATTAAGTCATTCATACATCTATCTCTATGATAGAAAATAGATTGTTTGTGTTATTTACATGAGAGATGTACAAAGTAAAGTAGAAGCACTTTAATTTGTGTGTTACATTTTAGCATCTATATACAGCCTGACAAGAAATGCAGCTATTATGGGACTGTCCCGCCATCCTAATACAGTAGTGACTACTTTAGTTCCAGCTGCTGGGTGCTATGCCATGCTCCTGTGAGTGGGTGCATCTCACATGCTAGACCCACTCACAAATGGGTGCAGCCATACATGATGTGGTCCCACAGGATGTTGCAGTACCCGGGCCCAGAATTTCTCTTGGCAGCCCTGGAGGTGACAGACAGAACGAGGAGGGAATGGGGCTTAGTAGTGGGGTAACAAGACCATGGAGGGAGGTGGTTGAGAGTGGAGGTATAGGAGAGGTGGGGGAAAGAAGCAGAGGGTTGGAAGCAGACTGATGAGAGAAAAAAAGGAAGAACAGCAAGTGGAGGAAACAGGAGGGGGAAGAGAGGGATGGATAAAGTAGAGGATTATGTGGACATAGAATATGGGGGTTGTGTGAAGTAAGGGTGTTCATGCTGTGGTCAAGGTAATAATTGAGATGTAAACTGGAGTGGAGGCTGTGAGATATAGAGTCAGTGTGGATTAAAGTTGTTAAATGTTCAAAAATACATGTAAAGAACAGTGCTGCTAATGTATGAGCGCAGCTCCAAAAGTGATATATAAAGGAGAGGTGTGTGAGTAGTGGGTGTAGGAATTAGTTTTTAAACAAATGATTAAAGTGGATAGATGTGACACAATTGGAAAAGGCAATACAAAATGAATGAGGACAAAATTACAATGTACCCGAGCTGATCCAGTCCAAAGTGTTCTGATCAACAAAGATCAATCAACAAGAGCAGCACACAGACAGGGGAGCACTTGCAGTGTCCAAGCAGTGAGTGCAGTAAGTAGTTGCCTGGATACAGCAGAAGATGTTGTTTTGTTCATTCACATAAATAAGTTGCTTCTTGTTGTTCAGAAATTGTTCTGGTTTTGAGTTTCTTTTCCCTCAGTTTTCCTCCAGTTTAACTCCAGCGTAACTCCGACTTAGTTATCAAATTGTATTTACACTTATAATCAGAACACTTTGAATCTTAACACAGACTATGGCAGCCACCGGCTATGCAGCCTGTGGTAGCAGTAATATCTAAAGTTACAAACATGTGTCTCTGTGCTCACTGATTGGGACCCCACCCCGAAAGCTCTAACACACACTAAATTGGGATGCAATAAAGTCTAAGATAAACAATTTGTGAGAAGGGGGGAGGCCAACAAAGATTCACAATACATTCCTAACTTCCTTTAGATAAATTGCTCTTAGTATAGCAGTAGTTGTAATTTACCCAGTATAAATTTTCAAAACTGTGCTGAGGCAATCACTAAAACAGCATCTGATGGGAGCAGTAGTTGTAATTTACCCAGTATAAATTTTCAAAACTGTGCTGAGGCAATCACTAAAACAGCATCTGATGGGAGCAGTAGTTGTAATTTACCTGTGGAATGCAGAGAAGAAGTCACATCAGTCTTTGCATGGTGCGCATATGACAAATAAGATCTGCAGCGTAACTCCGACTTAGTTATCAAATTGTATTTACACTTATAATCAGAACACTTTGAATCTTAACACAGACTATGGCAGCCACCGGCTATGCAGCCTGTGGTAGCAGTAATATCTAAAGTTACAAACATGTGTCTCTGTGCTCACTGATTGGGACCCCACCCCGAAAGCTCTAACACACACTAAATTGGGATGCAATAAAGTCTAAGATAAACAATTTGTGAGAAGGGGGGAGGCCAACAAAGATTCACAATACATTCCTAACTTCCTTTAGATAAATTGCTCTTAGTATAGCAGTAGTTGTAATTTACCCAGTATAAATTTTCAAAACTGTGCTGAGGCAATCACTAAAACAGCATCTGATGGGAGCAGTAGTTGTAATTTACCCAGTATAAATTTTCAAAACTGTGCTGAGGCAATCACTAAAACAGCATCTGATGGGAGCAGTAGTTGTAATTTACCTGTGGAATGCAGAGAAGAAGTCACATCAGTCTTTGCATGGTGCGCATATGACAAATAAGATCTGCAGCGTAACTCCGACTTAGTTATCAAATTGTATTTACACTTATAATCAGAACACTTTGAATCTTAACACAGACTATGGCAGCCACCGGCTATGCAGCCTGTGGTAGCAGTAATATCTAAAGTTACAAACATGTGTCTCTGTGCTCACTGATTGGGACCCCACCCCGAAAGCTCTAACACACACTAAATTGGGATGCAATAAAGTCTAAGATAAACAATTTGTGAGAAGGGGGGAGGCCAACAAAGATTCACAATACATTCCTAACTTCCTTTAGATAAATTGCTCTTAGTATAGCAGTAGTTGTAATTTACCCAGTATAAATTTTCAAAACTGTGCTGAGGCAATCACTAAAACAGCATCTGATGGGAGCAGTAGTTGTAATTTACCCAGTATAAATTTTCAAAACTGTGCTGAGGCAATCACTAAAACAGCATCTGATGGGAGCAGTAGTTGTAATTTACCTGTGGAATGCAGAGAAGAAGTCACATCAGTCTTTGCATGGTGCGCATATGACAAATAAGATCTGCAGCGTAACTCCGACTTAGTTATCAAATTGTATTTACACTTATAATCAGAACACTTTGAATCTTAACACAGACTATGGCAGCCACCGGCTATGCAGCCTGTGGTAGCAGTAATATCTAAAGTTACAAACATGTGTCTCTGTGCTCACTGATTGGGACCCCACCCCGAAAGCTCTAACACACACTAAATTGGGATGCAATAAAGTCTAAGATAAACAATTTGTGAGAAGGGGGGAGGCCAACAAAGATTCACAATACATTCCTAACTTCCTTTAGATAAATTGCTCTTAGTATAGCAGTAGTTGTAATTTACCCAGTATAAATTTTCAAAACTGTGCTGAGGCAATCACTAAAACAGCATCTGATGGGAGCAGTAGTTGTAATTTACCCAGTATAAATTTTCAAAACTGTGCTGAGGCAATCACTAAAACAGCATCTGATGGGAGCAGTAGTTGTAATTTACCTGTGGAATGCAGAGAAGAAGTCACATCAGTCTTTGCATGGTGCGCATATGACAAATAAGATCTGCAGCGTAACTCCGACTTAGTTATCAAATTGTATTTACACTTATAATCAGAACACTTTGAATCTTAACACAGACTATGGCAGCCACCGGCTATGCAGCCTGTGGTAGCAGTAATATCTAAAGTTACAAACATGTGTCTCTGTGCTCACTGATTGGGACCCCACCCCGAAAGCTCTAACACACACTAAATTGGGATGCAATAAAGTCTAAGATAAACAATTTGTGAGAAGGGGGGAGGCCAACAAAGATTCACAATACATTCCTAACTTCCTTTAGATAAATTGCTCTTAGTATAGCAGTAGTTGTAATTTACCCAGTATAAATTTTCAAAACTGTGCTGAGGCAATCACTAAAACAGCATCTGATGGGAGCAGTAGTTGTAATTTACCCAGTATAAATTTTCAAAACTGTGCTGAGGCAATCACTAAAACAGCATCTGATGGGAGCAGTAGTTGTAATTTACCTGTGGAATGCAGAGAAGAAGTCACATCAGTCTTTGCATGGTGCGCATATGACAAATAAGATCTGCAGCGTAACTCCGACTTAGTTATCAAATTGTATTTACACTTATAATCAGAACACTTTGAATCTTAACACAGACTATGGCAGCCACCGGCTATGCAGCCTGTGGTAGCAGTAATATCTAAAGTTACAAACATGTGTCTCTGTGCTCACTGATTGGGACCCCACCCCGAAAGCTCTAACACACACTAAATTGGGATGCAATAAAGTCTAAGATAAACAATTTGTGAGAAGGGGGGAGGCCAACAAAGATTCACAATACATTCCTAACTTCCTTTAGATAAATTGCTCTTAGTATAGCAGTAGTTGTAATTTACCCAGTATAAATTTTCAAAACTGTGCTGAGGCAATCACTAAAACAGCATCTGATGGGAGCAGTAGTTGTAATTTACCCAGTATAAATTTTCAAAACTGTGCTGAGGCAATCACTAAAACAGCATCTGATGGGAGCAGTAGTTGTAATTTACCTGTGGAATGCAGAGAAGAAGTCACATCAGTCTTTGCATGGTGCGCATATGACAAATAAGATCTGCAGCGTAACTCCGACTTAGTTATCAAATTGTATTTACACTTATAATCAGAACACTTTGAATCTTAACACAGACTATGGCAGCCACCGGCTATGCAGCCTGTGGTAGCAGTAATATCTAAAGTTACAAACATGTGTCTCTGTGCTCACTGATTGGGACCCCACCCCGAAAGCTCTAACACACACTAAATTGGGATGCAATAAAGTCTAAGATAAACAATTTGTGAGAAGGGGGGAGGCCAACAAAGATTCACAATACATTCCTAACTTCCTTTAGATAAATTGCTCTTAGTATAGCAGTAGTTGTAATTTACCCAGTATAAATTTTCAAAACTGTGCTGAGGCAATCACTAAAACAGCATCTGATGGGAGCAGTAGTTGTAATTTACCCAGTATAAATTTTCAAAACTGTGCTGAGGCAATCACTAAAACAGCATCTGATGGGAGCAGTAGTTGTAATTTACCTGTGGAATGCAGAGAAGAAGTCACATCAGTCTTTGCATGGTGCGCATATGACAAATAAGATCTGCAGCGTAACTCCGACTTAGTTATCAAATTGTATTTACACTTATAATCAGAACACTTTGAATCTTAACACAGACTATGGCAGCCACCGGCTATGCAGCCTGTGGTAGCAGTAATATCTAAAGTTACAAACATGTGTCTCTGTGCTCACTGATTGGGACCCCACCCCGAAAGCTCTAACACACACTAAATTGGGATGCAATAAAGTCTAAGATAAACAATTTGTGAGAAGGGGGGAGGCCAACAAAGATTCACAATACATTCCTAACTTCCTTTAGATAAATTGCTCTTAGTATAGCAGTAGTTGTAATTTACCCAGTATAAATTTTCAAAACTGTGCTGAGGCAATCACTAAAACAGCATCTGATGGGAGCAGTAGTTGTAATTTACCCAGTATAAATTTTCAAAACTGTGCTGAGGCAATCACTAAAACAGCATCTGATGGGAGCAGTAGTTGTAATTTACCTGTGGAATGCAGAGAAGAAGTCACATCAGTCTTTGCATGGTGCGCATATGACAAATAAGATCTGCAGCGTAACTCCGACTTAGTTATCAAATTGTATTTACACTTATAATCAGAACACTTTGAATCTTAACACAGACTATGGCAGCCACCGGCTATGCAGCCTGTGGTAGCAGTAATATCTAAAGTTACAAACATGTGTCTCTGTGCTCACTGATTGGGACCCCACCCCGAAAGCTCTAACACACACTAAATTGGGATGCAATAAAGTCTAAGATAAACAATTTGTGAGAAGGGGGGAGGCCAACAAAGATTCACAATACATTCCTAACTTCCTTTAGATAAATTGCTCTTAGTATAGCAGTAGTTGTAATTTACCCAGTATAAATTTTCAAAACTGTGCTGAGGCAATCACTAAAACAGCATCTGATGGGAGCAGTAGTTGTAATTTACCCAGTATAAATTTTCAAAACTGTGCTGAGGCAATCACTAAAACAGCATCTGATGGGAGCAGTAGTTGTAATTTACCTGTGGAATGCAGAGAAGAAGTCACATCAGTCTTTGCATGGTGCGCATATGACAAATAAGATCTGCAGCGTAACTCCGACTTAGTTATCAAATTGTATTTACACTTATAATCAGAACACTTTGAATCTTAACACAGACTATGGCAGCCACCGGCTATGCAGCCTGTGGTAGCAGTAATATCTAAAGTTACAAACATGTGTCTCTGTGCTCACTGATTGGGACCCCACCCCGAAAGCTCTAACACACACTAAATTGGGATGCAATAAAGTCTAAGATAAACAATTTGTGAGAAGGGGGGAGGCCAACAAAGATTCACAATACATTCCTAACTTCCTTTAGATAAATTGCTCTTAGTATAGCAGTAGTTGTAATTTACCCAGTATAAATTTTCAAAACTGTGCTGAGGCAATCACTAAAACAGCATCTGATGGGAGCAGTAGTTGTAATTTACCCAGTATAAATTTTCAAAACTGTGCTGAGGCAATCACTAAAACAGCATCTGATGGGAGCAGTAGTTGTAATTTACCTGTGGAATGCAGAGAAGAAGTCACATCAGTCTTTGCATGGTGCGCATATGACAAATAAGATCTGCAGCGTAACTCCGACTTAGTTATCAAATTGTATTTACACTTATAATCAGAACACTTTGAATCTTAACACAGACTATGGCAGCCACCGGCTATGCAGCCTGTGGTAGCAGTAATATCTAAAGTTACAAACATGTGTCTCTGTGCTCACTGATTGGGACCCCACCCCGAAAGCTCTAACACACACTAAATTGGGATGCAATAAAGTCTAAGATAAACAATTTGTGAGAAGGGGGGAGGCCAACAAAGATTCACAATACATTCCTAACTTCCTTTAGATAAATTGCTCTTAGTATAGCAGTAGTTGTAATTTACCCAGTATAAATTTTCAAAACTGTGCTGAGGCAATCACTAAAACAGCATCTGATGGGAGCAGTAGTTGTAATTTACCCAGTATAAATTTTCAAAACTGTGCTGAGGCAATCACTAAAACAGCATCTGATGGGAGCAGTAGTTGTAATTTACCTGTGGAATGCAGAGAAGAAGTCACATCAGTCTTTGCATGGTGCGCATATGACAAATAAGATCTGCAGCGTAACTCCGACTTAGTTATCAAATTGTATTTACACTTATAATCAGAACACTTTGAATCTTAACACAGACTATGGCAGCCACCGGCTATGCAGCCTGTGGTAGCAGTAATATCTAAAGTTACAAACATGTGTCTCTGTGCTCACTGATTGGGACCCCACCCCGAAAGCTCTAACACACACTAAATTGGGATGCAATAAAGTCTAAGATAAACAATTTGTGAGAAGGGGGGAGGCCAACAAAGATTCACAATACATTCCTAACTTCCTTTAGATAAATTGCTCTTAGTATAGCAGTAGTTGTAATTTACCCAGTATAAATTTTCAAAACTGTGCTGAGGCAATCACTAAAACAGCATCTGATGGGAGCAGTAGTTGTAATTTACCCAGTATAAATTTTCAAAACTGTGCTGAGGCAATCACTAAAACAGCATCTGATGGGAGCAGTAGTTGTAATTTACCTGTGGAATGCAGAGAAGAAGTCACATCAGTCTTTGCATGGTGCGCATATGACAAATAAGATCTGCAGCGTAACTCCGACTTAGTTATCAAATTGTATTTACACTTATAATCAGAACACTTTGAATCTTAACACAGACTATGGCAGCCACCGGCTATGCAGCCTGTGGTAGCAGTAATATCTAAAGTTACAAACATGTGTCTCTGTGCTCACTGATTGGGACCCCACCCCGAAAGCTCTAACACACACTAAATTGGGATGCAATAAAGTCTAAGATAAACAATTTGTGAGAAGGGGGGAGGCCAACAAAGATTCACAATACATTCCTAACTTCCTTTAGATAAATTGCTCTTAGTATAGCAGTAGTTGTAATTTACCCAGTATAAATTTTCAAAACTGTGCTGAGGCAATCACTAAAACAGCATCTGATGGGAGCAGTAGTTGTAATTTACCCAGTATAAATTTTCAAAACTGTGCTGAGGCAATCACTAAAACAGCATCTGATGGGAGCAGTAGTTGTAATTTACCTGTGGAATGCAGAGAAGAAGTCACATCAGTCTTTGCATGGTGCGCATATGACAAATAAGATCTGCAGCGTAACTCCGACTTAGTTATCAAATTGTATTTACACTTATAATCAGAACACTTTGAATCTTAACACAGACTATGGCAGCCACCGGCTATGCAGCCTGTGGTAGCAGTAATATCTAAAGTTACAAACATGTGTCTCTGTGCTCACTGATTGGGACCCCACCCCGAAAGCTCTAACACACACTAAATTGGGATGCAATAAAGTCTAAGATAAACAATTTGTGAGAAGGGGGGAGGCCAACAAAGATTCACAATACATTCCTAACTTCCTTTAGATAAATTGCTCTTAGTATAGCAGTAGTTGTAATTTACCCAGTATAAATTTTCAAAACTGTGCTGAGGCAATCACTAAAACAGCATCTGATGGGAGCAGTAGTTGTAATTTACCCAGTATAAATTTTCAAAACTGTGCTGAGGCAATCACTAAAACAGCATCTGATGGGAGCAGTAGTTGTAATTTACCTGTGGAATGCAGAGAAGAAGTCACATCAGTCTTTGCATGGTGCGCATATGACAAATAAGATCTGCAGCGTAACTCCGACTTAGTTATCAAATTGTATTTACACTTATAATCAGAACACTTTGAATCTTAACACAGACTATGGCAGCCACCGGCTATGCAGCCTGTGGTAGCAGTAATATCTAAAGTTACAAACATGTGTCTCTGTGCTCACTGATTGGGACCCCACCCCGAAAGCTCTAACACACACTAAATTGGGATGCAATAAAGTCTAAGATAAACAATTTGTGAGAAGGGGGGAGGCCAACAAAGATTCACAATACATTCCTAACTTCCTTTAGATAAATTGCTCTTAGTATAGCAGTAGTTGTAATTTACCCAGTATAAATTTTCAAAACTGTGCTGAGGCAATCACTAAAACAGCATCTGATGGGAGCAGTAGTTGTAATTTACCCAGTATAAATTTTCAAAACTGTGCTGAGGCAATCACTAAAACAGCATCTGATGGGAGCAGTAGTTGTAATTTACCTGTGGAATGCAGAGAAGAAGTCACATCAGTCTTTGCATGGTGCGCATATGACAAATAAGATCTGCAGCGTAACTCCGACTTAGTTATCAAATTGTATTTACACTTATAATCAGAACACTTTGAATCTTAACACAGACTATGGCAGCCACCGGCTATGCAGCCTGTGGTAGCAGTAATATCTAAAGTTACAAACATGTGTCTCTGTGCTCACTGATTGGGACCCCACCCCGAAAGCTCTAACACACACTAAATTGGGATGCAATAAAGTCTAAGATAAACAATTTGTGAGAAGGGGGGAGGCCAACAAAGATTCACAATACATTCCTAACTTCCTTTAGATAAATTGCTCTTAGTATAGCAGTAGTTGTAATTTACCCAGTATAAATTTTCAAAACTGTGCTGAGGCAATCACTAAAACAGCATCTGATGGGAGCAGTAGTTGTAATTTACCCAGTATAAATTTTCAAAACTGTGCTGAGGCAATCACTAAAACAGCATCTGATGGGAGCAGTAGTTGTAATTTACCTGTGGAATGCAGAGAAGAAGTCACATCAGTCTTTGCATGGTGCGCATATGACAAATAAGATCTGCAGCGTAACTCCGACTTAGTTATCAAATTGTATTTACACTTATAATCAGAACACTTTGAATCTTAACACAGACTATGGCAGCCACCGGCTATGCAGCCTGTGGTAGCAGTAATATCTAAAGTTACAAACATGTGTCTCTGTGCTCACTGATTGGGACCCCACCCCGAAAGCTCTAACACACACTAAATTGGGATGCAATAAAGTCTAAGATAAACAATTTGTGAGAAGGGGGGAGGCCAACAAAGATTCACAATACATTCCTAACTTCCTTTAGATAAATTGCTCTTAGTATAGCAGTAGTTGTAATTTACCCAGTATAAATTTTCAAAACTGTGCTGAGGCAATCACTAAAACAGCATCTGATGGGAGCAGTAGTTGTAATTTACCCAGTATAAATTTTCAAAACTGTGCTGAGGCAATCACTAAAACAGCATCTGATGGGAGCAGTAGTTGTAATTTACCTGTGGAATGCAGAGAAGAAGTCACATCAGTCTTTGCATGGTGCGCATATGACAAATAAGATCTGCAGCGTAACTCCGACTTAGTTATCAAATTGTATTTACACTTATAATCAGAACACTTTGAATCTTAACACAGACTATGGCAGCCACCGGCTATGCAGCCTGTGGTAGCAGTAATATCTAAAGTTACAAACATGTGTCTCTGTGCTCACTGATTGGGACCCCACCCCGAAAGCTCTAACACACACTAAATTGGGATGCAATAAAGTCTAAGATAAACAATTTGTGAGAAGGGGGGAGGCCAACAAAGATTCACAATACATTCCTAACTTCCTTTAGATAAATTGCTCTTAGTATAGCAGTAGTTGTAATTTACCCAGTATAAATTTTCAAAACTGTGCTGAGGCAATCACTAAAACAGCATCTGATGGGAGCAGTAGTTGTAATTTACCCAGTATAAATTTTCAAAACTGTGCTGAGGCAATCACTAAAACAGCATCTGATGGGAGCAGTAGTTGTAATTTACCTGTGGAATGCAGAGAAGAAGTCACATCAGTCTTTGCATGGTGCGCATATGACAAATAAGATCTGCAGCGTAACTCCGACTTAGTTATCAAATTGTATTTACACTTATAATCAGAACACTTTGAATCTTAACACAGACTATGGCAGCCACCGGCTATGCAGCCTGTGGTAGCAGTAATATCTAAAGTTACAAACATGTGTCTCTGTGCTCACTGATTGGGACCCCACCCCGAAAGCTCTAACACACACTAAATTGGGATGCAATAAAGTCTAAGATAAACAATTTGTGAGAAGGGGGGAGGCCAACAAAGATTCACAATACATTCCTAACTTCCTTTAGATAAATTGCTCTTAGTATAGCAGTAGTTGTAATTTACCCAGTATAAATTTTCAAAACTGTGCTGAGGCAATCACTAAAACAGCATCTGATGGGAGCAGTAGTTGTAATTTACCCAGTATAAATTTTCAAAACTGTGCTGAGGCAATCACTAAAACAGCATCTGATGGGAGCAGTAGTTGTAATTTACCCAGTATAAATTTTCAAAACTGTGCTGAGGCAATCACTAAAACAGCATCTGACAAATAAGATCTGCAGCGTAACTCCGACTTAGTTATCAAATTGTATTTACACTTATAATCAGAACACTTTGAATCTTAACACAGACTATGGCAGCCACCGGCTATGCAGCCTGTGGTAGCAGTAATATCTAAAGTTACAAACATGTGTCTCTGTGCTCACTGATTGGGACCCCACCCCGAAAGCTCTAACACACACTAAATTGGGATGCAATAAAGTCTAAGATAAACAATTTGTGAGAAGGGGGGAGGCCAACAAAGATTCACAATACATTCCTAACTTCCTTTAGATAAATTGCTCTTAGTATAGCAGTAGTTGTAATTTACCCAGTATAAATTTTCAAAACTGTGCTGAGGCAATCACTAAAACAGCATCTGATGGGAGCAGTAGTTGTAATTTACCCAGTATAAATTTTCAAAACTGTGCTGAGGCAATCACTAAAACAGCATCTGATGGGAGCAGTAGTTGTAATTTACCTGTGGAATGCAGAGAAGAAGTCACATCAGTCTTTGCATGGTGCGCATATGACAAATAAGATCTGCAGCGTAACTCCGACTTAGTTATCAAATTGTATTTACACTTATAATCAGAACACTTTGAATCTTAACACAGACTATGGCAGCCACCGGCTATGCAGCCTGTGGTAGCAGTAATATCTAAAGTTACAAACATGTGTCTCTGTGCTCACTGATTGGGACCCCACCCCGAAAGCTCTAACACACACTAAATTGGGATGCAATAAAGTCTAAGATAAACAATTTGTGAGAAGGGGGGAGGCCAACAAAGATTCACAATACATTCCTAACTTCCTTTAGATAAATTGCTCTTAGTATAGCAGTAGTTGTAATTTACCCAGTATAAATTTTCAAAACTGTGCTGAGGCAATCACTAAAACAGCATCTGATGGGAGCAGTAGTTGTAATTTACCCAGTATAAATTTTCAAAACTGTGCTGAGGCAATCACTAAAACAGCATCTGATGGGAGCAGTAGTTGTAATTTACCCAGTATAAATTTTCAAAACTGTGCTGAGGCAATCACTAAAACAGCATCTGATGGGAGCAGTAGTTGTAATTTACCCAGTATAAATTTTCAAAACTGTGCTGAGGCAATCACTAAAACAGCATCTGATGGGAGCAGTAGTTGTAATTTACCCAGTATAAATTTTCAAAACTGTGCTGAGGCAATCACTAAAACAGCATCTGATGGGAGCAGTAGTTGTAATTTACCCAGTATAAATTTTCAAAACTGTGCTGAGGCAATCACTAAAACAGCATCTGATGGGAGCAGTAGTTGTAATTTACCCAGTATAAATTTTCAAAACTGTGCTGAGGCAATCACTAAAACAGCATCTGATGGGAGCAGTAGTTGTAATTTACCTGTGGAATGCAGAGAAGAAGTCACATCAGTCTTTGCATGGTGCGCATATGACAAATAAGATCTGCAGCGTAACTCCGACTTAGTTATCAAATTGTATTTACACTTATAATCAGAACACTTTGAATCTTAACACAGACTATGGCAGCCACCGGCTATGCAGAATGGAATGGTTTAAAATTCTAGATGCCTGCTCATTTGCATTAATGGAACACATCATCTTAAAAATAAAGTAAAATGCTGAATAATCTAGAACAGGAAATAAAAGAGATGGAAACTATTATTAAGCCATTTTCCAATTTGGAAGATTATAAAAAATATGAGGAGAGAATTAAATATAGATTAATAAAAAATGTAAAAGAATTTATAATTAAGCAGAATAAATATTTGAGAGATAAGTCAGATTACGAAGAAGGTACTCAAAATAAATTTGATAAAAAGAAAGAATATCCTGAAATACACAAAAACAAAAATACCTTCCAAAATTGGAATGAGTATATACATAAATATGCTAGATAAAAGCCACAAATAAATCCAAATAAAATCCCTTTTTCAGAAGATCAGATTAAATATAGTAAATATAACACACACAAAAAAGATCTGGGAAAGACATAGAAAAAGTGAGAGCAGAGATTACAGTAATAGATATAAAAGTGCAAACAGAAGAGATGACAGAAAAACTGTATATACACTCTTTAAAATTCAAGAAGATACCAAAGGTCAGAGTTCTTTAAAATAAATGAAAAATCTCCCTCCCGAGGTCCGGATGACACCCCAATGCAGGTACAAAAATCTGTAGAAAGGTATTATGAAACCTGAACCATCAGAGGAAATGATGAGGCAGGAGATATCAGACAGGTATCATTTTTTAGGGAGGAAACGACCCATAAAGAAATACATGTAACACAGAATTACAGAATTAGAAATACAATAAAAAAGAGGTTGTAGAGCAGAGATATATCATAAAGTATCAAAAAAGAAAAGATGGAAACTTTTAAAAAGGAAGATCGATGGACTAGCTCCAATGATGAAAATGCAGAGATAGAAGAAACTAAGATTTATAATCTTAGCTAATATACTTTGAATCAAGATGAACAAGAAATTTTGGAAAAGCGCGTAAAGTTCGCTCCATATAACAAAATGGATGACTTTGAGGTCTTTATTGATCTTTAATGATTTGTTAAAAAATGATCATTAAAGAGATCTGTTTCTAAAAAAAATGAGGAAAGTAATGAGATAGATACTCCTGAGGAAAGCATCAAATTATTTAGAAGGAAATCAAAATTCTTTCCTAAACACAAAAACGGTTGCTTTGTACACACGTTTGAAAAATTTGCAAAAGAGGACCTTGAAAAAAAATCTGTTTTAAAATACATAAAAAAACCTAAATAAGTAAATAAAAATGCAATAACCTCCTTAAAAAAAACAACACTCAGATTATTATGTGACCTGCAGACAAAGGCACGCGGGGTGGGGGGGGGTAATACTAAATCGAGATGATTACCATGGAGAAATTTTACACCAATTGTCTGATAAACAAACAAATAAGAAATTGAGAGGTGATCCTCCAAATGGTAAACAAATTAAACTCGAAGTACTTATAAATCTACAGTATATACCACTCATACCACTCACAATGTAATTTCAGAACAAGAAGCTGAATATACAAGACTGGAGAATCAAATATTCCAGTCCTATAGATACCTCCTAAAGTACATACTGTAAGTGTATTGAAAAACCACCAGGATGGCCAATAGTAGCTGGTGTGAACTCAATCACATCTAATTTGTCTTGTTTCCTAGAACACAAATTACAACCTTTAGTAGTGAAAACCAAATCATATGTAAAGGATACACCCTCTGTTATCAAAATATGGAATTCCAGTAAAACCGGGATATTTTTTTGTAAAAGCAGACATCAGAGCACTTTACACTATCATTCAACATCATGTAGACCTTGAGTCTGTTGAATATCATATAGATAAGGAACACATAAGTGATAAAGAAAAACATTTCATTCTGGAAGGTATCTCATTTATCCTGGAGAATAATTTCTTCTGGTATGGAGAGTTTTATCTTCAATTATATGGTACTGCGATGGGATGAGGCTGGCACCTAGTTATAATCTTTTTATGTCCCATTGGGAGGACCAATCGTTAGGGACAGGTCACCAAAGGGGTGCCAGCCTAGTGCTCTGGCTATGTTAGATGATGTCCTTTCTATATGGGGAGGAGACAGAACATATTTAGATCAGTTCTGCGATTACCTTAACTCCAAAACCAATTTTTTGAGCCTCACGATCTATGTAAAACTAACTAACTGCAACTCTTATATCAGCCATGGTAGTAATCATCATAGTAACAAACTGAAAGACTTTTGACAGTCAAGCTAATATGATGGAAAAACAATTCCTCAATAAATGGCTATAATAAGGATACAGTCCTAGCAGCAAAAGACAAAAAGTAGAAATTTAAATCGAATAGACAATCTAAATGGGAATAGCAATGGCAAAAAGATTATAATAAAGAAGTAACTTTCATCACAAAATATTTTACACAGCATGAAAAATTAGAGAATGTAATCAAAAACATTGAAGCACCCTGACTAGAGATATAATATTGAGAAAAATGTGCCCGATAAATACACATTCATATATAGGACAAGCAGAAAACCTAAAAAACTTGTTGGTTAAGAGTGCTCTCCCCAATACAAAAAGAGTCACTAGAACTCTGGCAAAAGGCCTTTATCGATGCTGCTCTTGTATAATGTGTAAAAACTACAAGACTGAAAAGAAGATAGCACAATATAAGTCGAATGTAACCTCACATATGTATCAAATTAAGGACTTCATCACATGTGGAAGCAAAAATGTGGTATATCTGCTGAAATGTAATTGTGGTGAATAATATAGGGGAAGAACAAGTATAATGTTAAAGGGGGATGTAGTCAGTTTACCGGCAGCTGGGATACCGGCACTGAAAGCCCAACATGGGACTAAAGATAGGCATCAAAATCCTGATGCCTATCAGTAGCCCATGATGAAATCCCAACGCCCGGCATACCGTACAAAGGTAAGCCGGTTGTCTTAGATTGTAGCTGTGGGGGGGAGGGTTACGTTTAGGAACCCCCAGGGTGACTTAGGGTTAGGCACCCCCTAGCAGGGTTATGGTTAGGCTAGGGAAAGGGGGGATAGGGTTAGGCACCACTAGGGAGAGATTAAGGTCAGGCACCCCCATGGGAGGGTTAAGTTTAGGGTGCGGGAAGGGGGGGTTAAGGTTAGGCACCAATGGGGGGAGGTTGGGGTTAGGCACTAGTGGGGAGGTTAGGGTTAGGCATTAGTGGGGAGGTTAGGGTTAGGCAGCACTAAGGGAGGGAGAGGGGAGGGTTAGGGTGCTTACCATTGAAGGAACATCTGGCAGAGCATGTTAGAAACATAAAGGTTATGACAAACATAATGTGTCATTGCAACGAGAAATATTGTTGCAATCTTAGGGGCCTATTCATCATACCTTAAATTTCTCTGGAGGTAATTAGGTTTAGAACTGGCATGGAGTTCTACCTAATTACCGGACGAATTCATCATTCCTCCTCCCCATAACTATCTATTCCGAAAAGCTGTCATTGTTGCGATGACAGCTTTTCAGGAAATAGATAGTTATCTCTACTATCTACTCTAACTTACCGCAGCTGGAAACCGTGCTGTGCATGTGCTGTTACATTCATAAAGCCAGTGCATGCGCAGCACTACCTACAGCAGCAGTAAGTTTGTGCTCCCCCCGCTCACCTCCCCCCGTCCCCGCACTTACCTGCCCGCTGCAGTGCCTCCTGCTCCGGTGGCTGTGCTGTCACATATTCTCCCAGCAGCCCACAGTACAGTTTAGAAAAAAAAAATATTTTTTTTTTCTAAACTTTATCGTGTTCTGCTGGGAGAACACATGACAGCACAGCCCCAGGAGCCCAGGATGCACCAGAGCGCCGGAGGAAGGCGACAGGGGACCTGTCCACGCTGACACAGGTGTCACCTGCTATTCGCCACCTCACAGTGGCGAATAGTAACTCCATCAAATTCTGAAAATACATCATTTTCTAAATTTGATGAATAGCATAATTTTCATATCCCCATACTAATGTATGGGGAGTGTGGAAATTAACGCAGGGGGACTTAGCAAGGAGATATCAGTGATATCTCCTGTGCTAAGTGTGTTCATGAATACTAAATAACTTTAATTAAGGAAAATGTCCTTAAAAACGTTATTTTAGTGTTGATGAATAGGCCCCTTAAAGAGTTAAAAAGTTTCTGTGGAATAAAATTATGGAAGAATAACTGGAGAACTAAGAATATAGAAACTCCTTTAGCCCAATTAGAAATGAAAACAGTATATCAGCTAAAAACCCTAACACCTGGCGGATTGAATATGGACTTTGAGATCAAATGGTTTGTATAACACACAATCCATGCTCTAATCTTTAATTCCACTATAATAATTTGTTTCCCTTGTGTGGGTTACATCTATATAATAAGCGAGAAAGTGTGTCTGTGTGTGTCTGGCTTTTTGTCCTTTATGCACGGCCAGAGTTTTGGCCATAGCTTCACCAAATTTGGCATGGTGGTGTAGTTTGAACAGGATTCAATTTTTGCCTGGGTTTGAACTATTTGATCAGTATGATCACCGCCCCACAGACAGAGGAGACTGCTGAAGTTGTCTTCCATTGTAGCTCATCACACAGCAGCGTGTACTGGGCTGCTGACAGGTAAGAGGGAGGGGGGGCAATATTGGGCCCAGGCCTGGATGATTAGTACCCACTTCTCCCCCCTCTAGGTGCCCCTGGGTGTAACTAGAACTTTGTGGGCAGCATACCAAGATCTTAAAAGGGCCCCCTCCAGAGGTAAAAAAAACACATACATTTGTCCACACAGAACCCATTCAGATTATGCCACACAGTGCCCATTCAGGTTATGCTACACAGTAGTACCCCTTATACACATTATGCCACACAGTAGTAGTGCCCCTTATACACTATGCCACACAGTAATGTCCTTTACACTACACAGTAATGCCCCTTACACATTATACCACACAGTAATGCCCTTTTCAGATTGTGCCACATAGTAGTAGTGCCCCATATAACACATTATTCCACAAAATAGTAGTGTACAAATTATGCCCCCCCCAGCAACTCCCCTCCCCGTCTCCCTCTCACAGCCTCTCACCTACACCTGTATGCCATCAGCAGCCAGCCAGGCCACCAACTAATTACAGCTGGTGCACCAGCAGGCAGTGACAGATATGGACAGCGCTGGCACATTTTGAATCTGGCATCGGTTGTGAGCCAATCAGAGCTCACAGACCAGCAGGAGCCACCACTGCTGATTGGCTGTCGGTCCGTCAGCTCTAATTGCCTTGCGACTGGTGGCGATGTCTCTCTGTGACTGCCTGAAAGCTGGCGGGCTGGCACCAAATCAACATCGCTGACACCTGGGCCACCCTTGACCGTCCTGACTGGATCGGCCCACTTTGTTTGCGTGACTGGGTGCAGGGAGAGCAGCGGGCCATAGAGGCAGCTCGGGCATCATAGCAGCAGCACCGCATGCACCCACGGTAGTCACGCCCTGTTTGCATGCATGTTAGCAAACAATGGGGTTCTTTTCAGGATCAATGAATTGGTGTTATAGGCGAGGACAATGTAAACAAATAAAGGCTGCAGGTGTACTTCAGGGTCCAGTCTCCCGCCCGAGCAATGCTGGGTATCCCAGCTAGTGTTTTATATAGATGCTGCATTAATCTATTTTTGGTGCTTTTTTTTCCCTTTTTCTCCTTTTTTCAGCTTTGTTTGAGGATTTATACACATAGGGAATATATTGTTCCCAATTATCCCGGTTCCTGTATATATAGATGTATAGTTACATTTTGTATTTTAATTAAGGATATCTTTACATTATATGTCTGGATCATATTTATTAGATTGAATCCCAAACTTTGTATGTTGTGCTTTATATTTTTAGTGATCAATGTTACCGGCATTTGATTGATAGGCACCATTCACTGTAACAGAATTATATGTACAATGTATGATTTTATATATGTTAAATCTCCTATGGTGCATACAAACATTCAGAGTCTATATACATGATTATACACTTCCTGATTCATCATGGATCGAAATTGCAACCACGTCCGCAGATTGCATCGCAGTGCGTGTGCGTGAGTTTAGTATTGCGATCGCCCTGCGAAACAAAGCCATCGCAGAGTGAGTGACGTCAGGTCAGCATTTGGGGGTTGTGACAGGGGAGTGGTTGGAGAAACGCAGGCGTGCCTGTCCGTTTGAACGCCGTTACTTGGGCGTGCATAAATTAGCCACTGTGTACTAACTGTGTGCGACGAGGTTAGCAATTTCTCAGTAAGGTGAAACCTGTTGTCATTGTGCATGAGGGGCCGATGTTACGCAATGATACCGATGTATACGCAGGATTGCAAGGTATTACGGAAGTGCGAAAGCGCTATTGGGCGTCTCTGTGCTGGCTTTGGGCGTCTCAATACTAGCTTTGCGATTGCAGTCATTAGCATATTTTCGCAGCAGACCTACGTGCGTAATCGCAGCTGCGATTCCAATAGCGATTCGGGCCCTTAGATTAAACACACAATATTTAAGATTCTGCTGTGAAATAGAAAGCTGTTTTTTAGGTATGTGGATTGGTGGAAAGAGATCCCGTGATCTCCACGTACGGGCTGATAAATCCGGATCAGAGAAGACTGCGGAATATATTGAAAAAAAAGAGAGGACTCCTCGAAACGCGTTGATAAGCAGAAGCATCTGAGAATGGATACCTTTCCCCGGAAGGTCGGTCTGTATTCATTTCCATCTGCCTGTGATCTGCAGCACGGGGATAGACACAGCCACTCTATTGCTACCCGGGATATTGGTATCCACATAAATACACTTGTTTGCTCAGGACTGTTTATTTTAGTCCTTTTTACAATTGTTATATGTTTTAAGGTTTTTTTTGTTCATTTTGTATTCATGTGAATAAATACCTTTTACAAGATAAAAGGTTTTTTATGACATATAATCAGGACTTCTCATCAGCTGAATTAAGTTAATCTTTAAAGCACCGGACAGAAAGAAACCTTTATCGAGTTTGGAATCAAATGTAAGAGTTTTATCAATTTTGAAAAGTGACCTGATTGTGCTGGTTGGTTGAATATAAATATACCTTTATATACACACATGTGAGGATAGAGATGTAAGTGTCATTTCAATTAGGCAAAGTGATTTGATCTTGCTGGTTCACTGAGTACAAAGAAACCTTTATATACATGCGTGGGAGAATATTGATGTAAGTGCTGTTCCGATTTTAACGGACCGAGGGTGAAGAATTATTACTATATGTGAGTCACTATATTATTATGACAGCTTGTTTTACTGAGCTATATATTGTGACTCTGGTTTAGATCGTGAAGACAGTGCCAGTGGCTCTTGCTATTTTATATTGTATCATGGCATCAGCTGTCATACTTGCTTCCTCTATCAAAGGATTGTTTAACAGTTAATTGTTTTTTAAACTACTACTAGTAGTAGTCTTCTTGGTCCCCTTCTCAAATGAAGATCCACCCTCGGCAGCAGCAGGCCTAAAGCTCAAGGATTCCACTGAGGAATCCTGGATAGTGGTGGACCCACTTAGCCATAACAAATTGGATGCAGGACTACTTCCAATCATGATTGAGGACATTGATGATGAAGGTGTTGATGGTGAAGATTTCGGGTGCTTAGATTTAGCAAACAGAAAGGAGCTAGTTTGTTGTTACTTTTTAGGCAAAAGTTTCTGTTTTTGCCAAAAACTTTTTAAACACGCGCTAGTAATGATGTAACAGGGATGGTTAAAGTTCCTACCTCTACTTACTGTGGCTTTACAAACGCTACACATGGCAAGACAATTGTTGTCCAGATTTGGGGGAATATAATTACACTCATAAAAGGTGGATTTTTTTTTTTCTAATGCCCTGGCATGACAATGGCCTTCTTCTTATAATGGGCAAGAACTGCTTCAACTGGTGCCTCACATACATAAAGAACATCCTCATCATCATCAACATCCTAATCATCAATATCCTCATTAGCACTTGTGTCAGCTACACAAATATCCCCCTATCCTGTTGCACTTCTACCATAGCATCCTCAATGCCTAGGCCAAAAACGTCTTGACTTGTGCTGCTCATTCCCACATTGGCAGGGGGTGCAGAAATGTAGGAAAGAGGTTTCTCTAAGAGTTCAGAAAAGTCAGGCTTACACATAGCACTAGCGGACACACTTAGACTTTCCTCAGGGATTCATGACATTTCTGAACTCACAATTTGTTCTACTGTCTTATTGGTTTTCATTTTTTGACACATCTTCTAGACTTGGAATGAAAAGGTCTTGCATCGTCATGAGAGGAAGAAGTAGATGCCTCACTGACAGATGCAGAACCACCACTCATAAATAAAGGCCAAGGCCTGAGCCTTTCCTTGCCACTGCATGTGGTGAATGGCATCTTGACAATTTTATGTTTTTCTGCACTAATCTTTCCCTTTACTAATTGTGTTTTTCTCTTTACCACTGTAAAATATATATTTTTTTATTTTAGATGCCCTGACTTAAAGCCTCTGTGCCCTTGGGCATTGACTTTAGTAAATGACACTGAAGGACTAGTATCAATATGACTGGTGGCAGCAACTGCATTGCTAGTATTTGGTTGCTGCTCCTGCTCTTCTCTCAACTGATCGTTATGCATATCGAGTTGACGAACACAGAGAAGTAGTACAAACAAGAGAACAATATATTTTTGTTTTACTACTATATTTACAAATGACAACTCACCCTGCGAGATATCACAGTGCTTATATATGTATGTGTGAACAAACGCGGTGGTGTACAGCAAACACAACTTATATGTGAACGCAGTGGGGTACGGCCTGAGACTGAGTGGACTGGAGTGGAAAAATACTTCAGCAGCACTAGAGTGGATGGACACTGGACAGATACTGTATATAATATGTATACATGTCAGTACAGCAGCACTGGAGAGATATACATCAGCAGCACTGGAGTGGATGGACGCTGGACATATATATGTTAACAGCACTGGAGTGGATGGACACTGAGCAAAAAGGAAGAGAGAAAAGGAATCTGTATTACGGTGCACAGAGTAATAAAATATAACCTTTATTAAATTATATAAAATAAATACAGCAAAGCGAAATATTGAGTGTGTGTATAGAATGAAACAGTGATTAAAAATAAAAGAATATATATTCTCTTATGTTACCGAGTGCCTTGTTCAGACGTCTATCAATAAAGGATTAATACCATATTCTAGTGTTAATGTCTGATCTTGCTATTACTATATCCTATATATCAATTGAATCCTGCATGTAGATTCCTGCACACTATAGGAAATTACCTTTCACTCTCTGGAATTGACAGAGTGAAACAACGTATGTGAGCTCTATATCATACCATTAATCAGATAAAAATATCATCTTTATATAATCTGTTTATCTATGAATGTATGAGTTTTAAGATACAGAATTTAGTGCAGTTATACAGTATGTACAGGAATTTCGTACATTAGATACGTGATATGCTACCACTTAAGATTATTTCACTCAGAATAATAACTTTATGTTAAGTGATTATGAGATCCACAATTTTATGTGAATATATAATAATATCTAACCTATAGATGCTGAAGATTACAGCATCAGCTGCCACTTTATCTGAAACACAACTATACTGTATATATATATACACAGATTGAATAACATGCTTGCGTTATGAACCTGTTGAGTAAAGAGCCACAGAACTCTCAATGGTGAAGAATTATAATAGCTACTTTGTATTTTGCAACATTTATATCTGTTACAATTCAGCTGTACTTGTGTGCAACATGAGCAATAAGCAGTTCTGGCATGATATTAAAGACTGACAACTACGTGGACTAAAGATACAATTATCCATAACTAATGCTGGCCATACACTGACAGATAAAAATATCTGTCTGACCAATGGACCAATTTAAAAGCAACAGATATCTTGCCCATACACTGACAGATATTTTAACACAACCAACAGATTTTTCCAAACAAAATTCTGCCAGGCTCTGTCATATTTTTGTTCCCTCACAGGGGAGGGACAAAAGAATTTGCATAGTAGGCTGGCCTCCAAATGACTACAGACAGAGGAAGAGCTCTGCAGACGTGGACAAGGTGAGAGTCAGCATGCTGCTGACATGTGTCATTTTCCAATCAGAGAACATTACATTTAACCTAAGATTAAAGTGTTTCCTCCCTCCTCCAAGATAATGGACTCCAATGTTAAGTGTAGGCACTACAAGTGCCAGAAAGCCTTTTAAAATGTATCATGTAAGGGCAAGCCAGAGACTAGTAATGTCACAAATACAACACATATATTTACTTACCTTATTTATGACCACACACACAATGTAAGTTCAGTATTTAATATTTCATATAACCAGGGACGTTTTAAGAGAGGTGGAGGCCTGTGTGCAGACTCAATGCCAGACCCCTTCTCTCTCTAGTGGTTCCATTCCAAACTAGTGAAAAAAAGCTTCTGGGGGTGCACTAAGAAGGGGTCAAGTGTTGTTGGGGTTGCTTATATGGTGGTGGCTTTAAACTTTTATTAAAACATCACTTTACAAACATTAAAAGATGCTAGCACCCATTTTCAGGTACCTCAAATTTCACTGGCCAACGTATTTACCCCAAGTCAGCCCACGTGGGAACTGTCAGTAGCCGGAGCCAATCAGCGGCCGCTCTACAGTCAGAGTGGCCGCTGATTGGCTCTGGGGACTGCCAGCTCCGTGAAGTCACGATAGCTGCCATTCGGGAGCTATCTGCATATACAGATAGCTGTGTTGCGTGGATCGGGTAACTGTTTTTTTTGTTTTTAAACTGCCATGGATTACTGCGGAGACCAGCGCTGGATGTAGGTGAGTATGAAATCTTTCTTTGCAGGGCCATGTTTTTGGGATATTCTTCGTGGAGAAGGGGACCGAACATCTGGTATAGGTAAGTATGTGTGAATGGGTAGGTGTGTGTAATAAAGTTATAGTGTCACGGTGTGTGTGTTTTGTCTTTTTTTAACTATTTATTTTACAATGAAATTACAGGTGCCGCATGTCTGCTGGCACTTGTAGTTCCACAAGCGCAAAATGGCAGCCATTCTGGCACTTGTAATTCCGCTGCAAAGTACAATTGTGGTACATTATTTGGCCCCCCTATTACCCCCATACCCACCGCTCCAGGGGTATGGGGATGAGCCCCAGGCTTCAGCGTAAACTGTGGTGCTCGGGAGAGGGGGGACCCTTTTTTGGGGGGTCCCCGACTCCCCTGAGATCACCGGCTTGCGCTGACCGACTTGGGGTGTAATGCTTTGGACCTGGAGCCCCGGTGATTGGGTCTCTGGGCTGTGGCATTACACCCCAGTTGGTTGGGTCTGGTGCTTGGCTTAAATATAGGGGGTACCCCATGTAATTTTTTGCCCCCTATATTTAAAACCGGTACTAGTCCCTGCAGCCTGGTGTTGGTTTATTAAATACGGTGGAAGCCTATACATTTTGTTAGCCGAATTTTTAGAAACCACCACTGGCTGGCAAGCCTGGGGCTGGTTTGGCTTTTGGGCGGGGGCCCTTATGTCATTTTTGTTGTAAATTTTATTTTTTTATTTTTTACAGGTTCAACTACAACTGGAATTTTCGGGAAATATTCTAGGGACCCCCCTAAAGATGTGTAGACATGGGGGATCACTATGGGTACCCCCATTTTGAACTACTGAAGGAAGTCGGGGTTTCTAATAGCCGCGGCTGGAGAAAACACCTGGCAAATTTAAAAAACCAACTTTCTTTTGCAGGCAAAAACGGGGGTAGGCATAGTGATCCCCATGTCTGGACATCTGTAGGGGGGGTCCCAGGCATATTTCCCTTAAATTCCCGTTTTCTCCCATAAATGGGGTCAAGGGTCATTTTTAAAAAAACAGGTGTAATTTTTACAAATCACTATAGCAAGTGAAAAAAAGTGCAGAATAGGGGTTTTGGGGTGTCGGCTTATAACAAATAGCCTGTACTTTTGGTAATGTCCCCTTAAAACAAAATGTTCCAAAATAAATGTAAAAAAAAAAATCGGGACACCCTAAAAAAAAAAATACAAAAAATTGATAAGTAACAAATTAGAAATACAGTAGTGGTACCTCACAGTATAACATCCCTTTAGGCCGCCATTGTTAGGTTACCTGTTCTCCTCCACAAGCAATAGAACCCCAAGTGCCGGTAACTACCACCATACCACGTTGGCAGGACATATACTTATCACAATTCGCCCTACTGCATTTTGAAGCCATTATTTCACACTCTACTCATGGATAGTACCTACAAGATTTAGACACATATGTCAGTGGTGGGTTGAGGGTAGGAGTATTGTATTTTTCACCTTTAATTAAATTATTTTTTACTGTGTTTTTTTATCAGATGGATAAACGTCACAATCAAGCAGTTGCTCTCATTGCTGCCGCTTGTATTTGTCGTTATAAAAGCTTGAAGTGCAAGAAGATTCAGAAAAAACGGAGTTGCTGGACGAAGGAATGGCTACTTAGAAGAGAACATTTCTCTCACATGCCTCTTCTACATGAAATACGTGAAAATAATCCTGACGATTATCGTAACTACTTACGTATGAATGATCAAAGTTTCATGGAGTTGCTGCATCTTGTTACACCATTAATAGAAAAACAAGATACACTATTTCGAAAAGCCATTCCCGTGGACCAAAGACTAGTGGCAACGTTGCGCTTCTTGGCAACTGGTAGATCTTTGGAAGATTTGAAATTTACAACTTTAATTTCGGCACAATTATTGGGTCGTATTATACCTGAGACCTGTCTGGCAATAATCAAAGTTCTGAAAGGGGAATATTTTAAGGTAATATAGTTTTCAAAAATGATTAAAGTCATTTGTAATCATCAATTTTACTTTATTTGTAGATGTTTTTTTCACACCACTTTTTAAATTTTATTAACCTTTCAAAAATAGTGGTCCAAACACCAACCACATTTTACAAATAACAATGTTTAATTTTAGACTTTTTAATGGGATACATGTTAAAAAAAAAACCTAAACAATTGTGGTTTGAGGGGAAGGGTTGGTCGTTGTGATAGTTATTTGTAAAAAGAACATAGTGATTTTAACTTTTAAAAACTAAAAAATGTTATGTAATATTATTATGATAACCCAATTATAATTCAGCATAATGGCCATATTGCTGAGGAGAAATACTTTCTGAAGGGGAAGGGGTAGCACTATATTGCTGCCTTTGGCTATACGATGCGAGTGAAGATGATCGATTATAAACATGGTTACCCTGGAAGCTGTGTCCGTCCAGCTGAGGGTTAAAATACTGTGGCGGAGGCTGGTGTTGGTGTCTTGATGGATCAGGACATATGATAGTGTGATGACCCACTTCCCCACGCCGTCCCATAAACAGGATTTCATAAATCAGACGTTCAACTTCCTCCCTGTAGCTTGGATCAATTTTCTTGAGTTTTGCAGCTACATTCACTCCAATAGCATCATACTCATCCATGGTTGTTGCCATTAAATTCTTTGCGGTGGCCAGTAAACTTTCCGCCACAGGATCACTTGGTCCACCATCATGATTTCTTTTTCGAAGTCTTCTCTGGAAACTGATGCTGCTGCGACCTTGTGAACTGGTGATGCTGGTTCATTTGGAATAGTTGGAGATGTCTGCGTAGGTTGGATGGTTGGGTTTGTATCTTGATTCCCTGTGTTAGTGCTTGTACTTGGTTCATCAATGTTGCTTTGGTGTAAACCTGCAGAATCCTCCATCTGAATGTGAGAGTGGTAAAAAGTTAAAATGTTAAATAATGTTAATTTTCACGTTTGGATTTTAATTAAACTATTTTTTTTTTTTTTGCTAGTTCCCATCTACACCAGAAGATTGGATGGATATTGGTCAGAAATTTGAAGAACGCTGGAATTTCCCAAATTGTGGAGGAGCGATAGATGGGAAACATGTCAGAATTATCCCACCTGCCAACTCTGGTTCCTATTATTTTAATTATAAAGGTTATTTTAGTGTGATTTTAATGGCTATTGTAGATGCTAATTATCAATTTCTGTATCTGGATATTGGTAAGAATGGACGAGTGTCTGATGGTGGAGTTTTTGAACAGACCGCCTTTCATCGCAGACTCACCAATGATACACTTCATTTGCCTTCTGTGGAGCAAACAAAGTGTGGCCTGAATTTCGTATTTGTGGCAGATGATGCCTTTGCACTAAATAGTCATGTTCTGAAACCTTTCCCACAGAGAGGGCTTTCACAGGACAAAAGAATTTTCAACTACCGTCTCTCTAGAGCAAGACATGTAGTTGAAAATGCTTTTGGCATGTTGAGCAACAGGTTCCGGATATTTCATTCTGCCATTAATCTCCAGCCTGAGAAAATAGACACAGTGGTTATGGCATGTTGTTTTTTGCATAATTTTTTACAAACTAAATCAGGTCAATGTTCCCTTCAAAATATAACTGATTTTTCAGACACTGTGGATTGCACAGATGAAGCTGCAAGATGGACGCCACTTGAATCTGCACCACCCAAAAATGCTTGTGAGCTGGCCAAACTCACAAGGGATAATTACCTAACATATTTCAATGGTGTGGGTGGTGTTGCTTGGCAAAATAATATATTGCATTGATTTTTAACTACTGTAAATGCTGAATGATGCGTTTAAGGGGCAAGTTGACATTACGCATGTGTGTTGTTGGTTTTTTTTTTAAATTAAGAAATTTTTACACTACTATGTTATTTGTTAATAAATTACATCATTAATGATTCTGTCTCCTGTTTTTGTTATAATAGTGTGGCATGTGTTTGTTTTTTTTGTGTAATAAATGTTGGAAATGTACAAAAAATGTGTTGGTTAAATCACTTTTCTTTTAGGTATATATTTTTATAATTATATGTTTTATATTTAAAGATTTTTTAACCAAAATCCTAAACACATTTCTTCAACTGTTTTTTGAAATGTTTGTAGTTAGGTTTGAAAGGGACCCATAAAAACTCAATAAGGTAACCTTGTGCTGTAACACACTGGTTCACAAATTGGGTGGCGTGGCAACCTGGGGTGCCTCAGGGCACTTCCAAGGTTGCTTTAGGTTCATGGTCAAGTTCCAAAAAAATAATAAAAAAAGTGTTAGAGGCAGAACCAGTACCAACAGCTGCCAAATGAAAAACATGTGGAACAAATAAAGTGCAGCCCTGTCAACGACTACCTAACTGAACCTAAGGTTGACATATAACCACAATTTACTGCATTTAGTTTTTGCAATTTTTAACAATCCAAAAATTTTAGCCCAGGGGTCCATGGATATAAAGCTCATACTCTAGGGTACCATGATTGGCCAAAGTTTGGAAAGCATTGCTACAACAACATTATTTAGAGTACACTTACCATGTTGTCTGTGGCCGCTGCGGAATGAGACGCTGATGCTTCATCATCCTCTTCATCCAGGGTATGAAATGACTCCCTTGGCAGCTCTTGATCCAAAGTGAATGTCAAAAGGTTATAATACCACAGCCGTGGTGTGTATATCTGGTCAGTAGATGCGCCAGATCTATGTGAATCCAACCATTTATTATGTTCCTTCTTGAACACGGTGCGTAAATTAGCTATTTTATTTTTGACCCATGTCAGATTGGCATTAGGTATTTTTGACTTGGCAACCTCAATGAGGGCATTATATGCCAATGCCCTTTTTTCCCGGTTCATATAACAGTCGTCCTTGCACTTCCATAGGCATGGATGTGCACGATATACAGTTATAAATTCTGCTATTAATTTTTTTTTAATTTTCAGTAGCCATGATCTCTGTTAAAAAAATAAAAAATTTTAGCTGTTGTACAACACTTGCACTGTAAATATTTTGCATGACTTAATTACTCTGTCCCTGATTTAGAACCGGTTGCTCTGACAGAGCGCTCGCTCTGAATCAGGGACGGTCTTTCTTTTTTTATTAGAACGGCCTCCTGTCCGCTCGCATAGCTGTGGGTGACCACCCACAGCTATAGCGAGCGGCCATGATGATGGTCGCGATGGTCAAGACCATCGCGACCATCGGCCTTGAGACGAGACCCTTGTGGTAGGGTCTCGTTGCCGCAAGCCCCAGAGAGATTTTGGCTCTAACAGAGTGTAATTTGAACCATGTTTGGTTAACAAATAATGTGGGTCTAGATGTCCGGAAAGAAGGCTAAATTAATACCAATGATCCCATGTTTGGTACATTGTGAATGCACCAAACCCCTACTGCACATGTGCAGTATGGGGCCTGCATTGTAAGACTTAGGGCCTGATTCATTACGGATCACTATTGCGATCACAGCTAAGATTACGCACACAGAGCCTGATTCAGAGCCGCTCGTAAGCGGCCGCTCGTTCGCTCCAAGCGATGTTCGCACATCTGCGCATGCATATGGGTTGTAATTAGGGGTGTGCACCGGCCACTTTTCGTGTTTTGTGTTTTGGTTTTGGATCTGGATCTTTCTTCGTGTTTTGGATCTGGATTGGTTTTGCCAAAACCACCCTTCCGTGTTTTGGGTTCTGGATTTTTTCTTAAAAAATTTTAAAAAACGCTAAAATCACATAAAATGGGCCTTTTTTTGTTCCTACGCTATTAATAACCCCAAAAACATTAATTTCCACTAATTTCCACTCTATTCTGAACACCTCACACCTCACAATATTGTTTTTAGGCCAAAAGGTTGCACCGAGGTAGCTGGATGACTATGCTAAGCGACACAAGTGGGCGGCACAAACATGTGGCCCATCTAGGAGTGGCACTGCAGTGGCAGACAGGAAGCCAATCAGCGTTATGGTGCCTATTTGCATGTAGCACGAACCCGGGAGATCCGTGCTACATACATCTGTGTCATTGACACAGAGCACTGACGGGTGCTGCTGTGGTAAAAAAAAAAAAAAAAACCTGTGTAAAAAAAGAAAAAAATGGCGTGCACCCCCCCAAAAAAGAGCAACCAGCCCCGGGCATTAGTGACCCAGTGCTGGGTGTGCTTAAATACAGGGGACAAACAACGTAGGTGTCCCCTGTACTTAAGCACAACCAGCACCGGGCTAGTCAGAACCAGCACTGGTTGCCAAAATACGGGGGACAAACGACGTAGGGGTCCCCCGTATTCTGCGCAACCAGCTCTGGACTCTGATCCGGTCCTGGTTCTGGAAATACAGGGGAAAAAAATTAGTAGGGTTCCCCTGTATGTTCCAGAACCAGCACTGGACTTTTTCTAGCGGAGGGCTGATGCCACAACCAGGGGAGCCCTTTCACCGGGCCCCCCAGCAGCAGCAGCAGCCCTGACCGCTAGTCAGCCCAGGCCGGGGATCCCTGGGGACCCCCCCAATAAAGGGGTCACCCTCTCCAGGGCACCCCAGGCCCAGGCTGATAGCCCGGGGCTATCCCCGCCACCCCTGGTGGCGGTGGGTGGCGGGTTGATTGTGTGGTGTGGTGTAAATAAAGAATATCAAACATTGTCTTTACAAGTAGAACTGCAAGTCCCAGCTAGCCTGCCCCGCATGCTGGTACTTGGAGAACCACAAGTACCAGCATGCAGGGCATTAAGGGCCCACTAGTACCTGTAGTTCACCTGTAAAAAAAATGTTTCTAAAAACACAGGACACACACACCGTGACAGTATAAGTTTATTAAACATACATACACACACACACACATGTACACATACTCACCTATGTAACCTGTAGCATCGGTCCACTTGTCCGGTAAAGTATCCATAGGGGACCTGTGAAAAAAACATACTCACCATCTCCTATGCGAGGTTCTGTCCTCTTCGTTCCAAAGTAGGCATCCCCGGACTTGGCAAAAAAAAAAAACGAAAACGCGATCCACGAACTTAGTACCATTCTATAGAACGGTACTTCCCAAATGAGAGCTTAGCGGCGGGGTATCACCATGGAAACCCCGCTGCTAAGCGTCCATTAGCTGAGAGAGGCCAGCTCCCGTCTCTCAGCCAATGAACGGCTCCCTCCGTTGTAGTCAATGGTGGGAGCCGCAAGGTTATTAAAGTTTACCAGGACCGGATCAGAGCCCAGAGCTGGTTGCGCAGAATACGGGGGACCCCTACGTCGTTTGTCCCCCGTATTTTGGCAACCAGCGCTGGTTCTGACTAGCCCGGTGCTGGTTGTGCTTATGTACAGGGGACCCCTACGTCGTTTGTCCCCTGTATTTAAGCACACCCAGCACTGGGTCACTAATGCCTGGGGCTGGTTGCTCTTTTTTTGGGGGGGGATTTTTTTCTTTTTTTACACAGGTTTGTTGTTTTTTTTTACCACAGCAGCACAGACGGGTCTCACGGACCCGTCAGTGCTCTGTGTCAATGACACAGATGCAAGTAGCACGGATCTCCCGGGTCCGTGCGTGCATCTGTGTCATTGAAATACACAGCAGCACAGACGGGTCTCACTGACCCATCTGTGCTCTGTGTCACTGTCAATCACACAGATACATGTAGCACGGATCTCACGAGTCCGTGCTACATGCAAATGAGCACCATAATGCTGATTGGCTGAGAGCCGTGACAGACGGCTCTGTCAGCCAATCAGCACTTTGCCCATTAATGGCAAAGGCATTTTTTTTTAAATGGCCGCTCGAGGCAAAACCTCGAGATCCGACAGCAGATCTCGAGGTTTTGCCTCGGGAGAGGGATCCGGGGCAGACAGGGAGATCCGAGCTTGGGCTTGGATCGCCCCGGATCCCCGAAGTTCGGGTGGGTTCGGTTCTCAGGGAACCGAACCCGCTCATCCCTAGTTGTAATGCGCATGCGCCAACCAGTCAGTGCGGATGGAAATTGTGTGCTCGCAAAATTGCGAGTGCCTGCTAATTTGAGTGACAGGATGAGGCGATTGTGGGTGGTAATAGGGGAAGGTGCTTGAAAACGGGGAGTGGAGATCCGAACGCAGGCGTGCCAAACGGTCAAAACGGGCGTTTTAATGGTGTGCATAATCAACAAAGCAGCGTCATCGACCACGTCACTTGGTTGTCTCTTAGCCTGAACTGCTCGCATGATTGCGGTAGGAAAATGCTACCACAAGAACAGTGAGCAGCTCATACGCCTTTCGATGTACTCAATTAATCTAATAAATAGCGGAGATGACGTATGATGCGAGCGGCCAAGGGTTGTCTTTACAAAATAGCGAGCGCTTGTTTTGTTCGATCGCTCAGACATAAAGGCGTCAGACCGCAAAGAGCGAGCGCTCAATTTAAATAGCCAGCACCTTTTTCTGAACAAGCGAGCGCAAATAGCGTCGGGCTCTGAATCAGGCCCACAATCCTGCTGGGAAAATATGCTAATGGGTGCAATTGCAAAGCCAGCATAGAGACGGCCACTACTCGTATTTCACATCCGTAAAACCTGACAGAGCTTCCTATACATTGGTAACATCGGCCCATCATGTAGATTTACTGCAGGCCAGACATGTTTCTGAAATTGCTAAGCTCGTTGCACGCAACAAATAGACACGCTGTGTATGCTGATGGTGGTTGGGTAATTTAGTCATGCAAAAGTAACAGCGTACAAACGGATAGGCACACCTGCGTTTCTTCAACCACTCCCCCGTCACCACCCCCAAACCCTGACGTCCCGTCCCTTGATCTGCGAAGGCTTTGTATCTGCGTATGTGATCGCAGTGCCATCACAATGCTAACTCGCGCATGCGCACATGCAACATCAGCTGGTAGCAGTTATTTGGATAAATGGTTAAGAAGGGCCTATTTTACATTAAATATTTTGCCACCTATTACCTTAAATTTAACAGGGGATACCCGCAAATACAAGTATAACCCAAATGTTTGATGACTCTGGAGCAGATATCTGCTGCGGACCCTCCTTTTAAGTCAGCAGCTGAAGGCTCCTTATGTTTGAATGTGGGCTTCAAATGCGGTCAGCTTTTCAAAGCCACCTGGAGCTTAAAGGCACCTAACGTTCCGCTATATCGCTTCCTGCTTCGGCTCATTGCCAAGGTAAAGCAGGAAGCACTAACGATGAGATGCAAGAACATCTCATCTGCCAAAGCAGGGGAGCGTTAACTCCCCCCTCCGGCGATCCCCGCCTGAGGACATAGCACATAAGCTTAGTGCTGTGTCTCGTCCTTGCCGGCACCACTGTGCATGCGTGGGATTTTTCAAGAATTGCGAGATCCCGCATGCAGGGACAGCACTGTCCCTGCTGTTGGGATAGGGCATCGCCAGGCTATAGCAGCCGATAGCGACAGGAACGGTCAGGCAAACTGACCGTTCATACACGCCCCTGCCGATCGGCAATGCTACCTTGTAGATAGCAGCGCCGATAATGACAGGGGTGCATAGCGCCCGTCATTTACTGCGCAACCCCCCGATCATACATCGGGGAGAAGCGGTATCAGCGCACATAACGTGCGCTGATCACGCTTCCGCGCTTCTTACATCTCTAGCACTATTTGTTACAACACTAAACTCTGCACATTGATTATTAAAAATAAGATAATAAAGCACAGTGGGGTAGATGTATTATAGCGGCACTTAACGTGCCGCTATAACGCTTCCTGCTTCGCCTCTTTACTGAGGCGAAGCAGGAAGCACTACCGATGAGATGTATAAACATCTCATCGGCCGGAGAGGGGGAGCGTTAACTGCCCCCTCCGGCGCTACCCGCTAGAGACAGCAGCGCATCAGCCTAGTGCTGATGCACTGTGTCTCTGTCCTGGCCGGCTACACTGAGCATGCGCGGGATCTCACAAGTATCGCAAGATCCCCGCATGGAGCTGGTAGCCACCGCAGCAGGGACAGCGCTGTCCCTGCTGTTGGGATAGGCTATCGCTAGGCTGTAGCTGTCGATAACGACAGCTACATCCGGCCGAACGGTCAGACGATCTGACCGTTTGTACATAGCCCATGCTATCGGCGCTGCTATCTTGTAGATAGCAGCGCCGATATTGACAGGGGCGCATAGCGCTCCTGTCATTTACCACCCAGACCCCCGATCATACATCGGGGAGAAGCGGTATCAGCGCACATAACGTGCGCTGATACCGCTTCTGGGCTTCGTACATCTACCCCATTGTGCTATATTACCTAATTTCTTTAGTCATAATGTGCAAATATTAGTTTTATTATTAGTTTAAAAAAGAAGTGGTTATGTGCTTTAATAATAGGGATAAGTAGGGCTTGTAGCTGTAATATTAGTTCAGTAAATGTTGAGCATGCACATTTAATTATTATAAACCTGCCTCACTGCCTACTCTAGAGACTAACCTCGCTATACACGCGGGAAGTGTATAGCGGCTACCCGGAAGTCCCTCCCGCTCAGCGCGCAGCTCTGCAGTCAGAGGTGAGTGCATGCGCCGCCAGAGAACAGGGGGAAAAGTTGGTCGCTCGGGCAGTGACCGCATACACTGCCCGATGCGGCCGACTACAAACATGCGAATATCGCATCAGTCCGACATGCTGGTCGATTCGGCATGCCGGACCGATCGATATTTTGCTCTTGGTCGCCCCCACACACAGTACAATTATCGGGGCGATCCACGGATATCGGCAGGATCGCCCCGATAATTGTATAGTGTATGGCCAGCATAATTGGAGCAGTATTTGTATGATTACACAGTAGAGTGATTGATACATGCAGGATTCCATTGAGATGTAGGATATACTAATAGCAAGATCAGACATTAACACTAGAATATTGTATTAAACCTTTATTGATAGACGTCTGAACAAGGCACTCGGTAAAATAAGAGAATATATATTCTTTTATTTGTAATCACTGTTTCATTCTATATACGCACTCTCTATATTTTTAACTCAATATTTCGCTGTGCTGTATTTATTTTATATAATTTAATAAAGGTTACATTTTATTACTCTGTGCACCGTAATACAGATTCCTTTTCTCTCTTCCTTCTTGCTAAATATCTGTATGAATCTGTGATAGCACCCCCTGTTATAATTAGGATTTAGAATTATTGATTGGGGGGTTTTCTGTGTGCAATATTTATGTATTATTTCTCCTGTGTAACATACCCTCCTTCTTATGTTCTCTTAAAGTGGATAGATACTGGACAGATACTGTATATACAGTAATATATATATATATATCTGCATAGTAATACTGTATATAATATTTATATGTCAGCACAGCAGCACTTAAGTGGATGGCCACTGGACAGATACTGTATATAATATACTGTACATATATATATTTACTAGCGACCCGCCCCTGCTTCACATGGGAACAATTTCATCTCGCCACACATGTCACTACGGACCCTTGCATCTCACCATAACCATGGATGAGAGATTATATTGCAGCTACCATAAGCATTATCAGCAGCATGTCCCTGGGTCTGGGGCACCCGTGCATATTTCTACAGCCTCCATGCACACCCCTCTCCAGCTGCAAAACATGGTGATGAGCAGTGTCCTCTGTATTTCCAGGGCTTCCTGTTGCGCTTCCTCACCATGGTGCCCTTGTCCAAGAACAGTGCTGACTTCCATGGGGGGTTACCCCTGTTCACCGAGAGCGTGTGGCTGCCATCACGCTGGAGAAAAAGCACTTCACGGTGGAGGAGTGGTGACCATAGTCGGCCTGCAGGTTCAGCATAGGGATGGACATCGGAATCCGATGGTTACTAACCATCAATGCTATTGTTCTGATGGTAGTGTTTTTACTATTTGATGGTGGCGTTCCGATGTTTTCCACCATCAAATGGAAATCATTTAATAGTGTTAAGTTGGTTGTTTGTTATTCTTTAATTCCTGATAGCTATGCCTCCCCTGGCTCCTTCCTGGCTACTGTTTCTGCACCAGGGCATCTTCCTGGGTTCATTGGAGTCTGTCTCTCACTCTATCTACCTCAGCCAATCAGAGCACAGCCCTCAGCCCTGCTGCAGCAGCAGTCAGTCACTCACACAGCACAAGTTTTTTCTGTGACTTGCTTCAGTAAAATCATCACTGCTCAGCTCCCTTTTGTCACTGAGGAATGGTCTTTTTCAAGACCTCCGCAAGTCGCCCCGGCATGCTGTCAATCAACTTCTGGGCCACATACTGACTGATGGCCACGCATTCTTGCCTAATCAATGCTTGGAGTTAGTCAGAATTTGTGGGGTTTTGTTTGCCCACCCACCTCTTGAGGATTGACCACAAGTTCTCAATGGGATTAAGGACTGGGGAGTTTCCTGGCCACACTTGCTACACTTACGTTCACTGACAGGCTCGGCTGGGGGTCCACGGCCATCTGTGCCCACTACTATGTCCTCTCCCTACCTCTCCAACCACCCACCGCTGCTGCTGTGTATATGGCTGCCTGTGGGAGGCAGGCAGAGTGGATGCTCCCAGTCTGCTCTGTGCTGCTAGCCTATAACACAGTCGAGCAGCCAGGAGCATCATCTCTGCTTGCCTCCCACAGGCAGCCATAAACATGGCAGCGATGGCGGGAGGTTGCAGAGGTAAGGAGGGGATATAGTAGTGGGCGCGGGTGGCCGCGCACTAGTAGGAGCGGACCCCCGGCCCAACCTATCAGTGACTTTAAATTTGGCAGGGGTGAAGTAGTGGGTGGGTGGGCGGAGCCCCTTGTTGTGAGGAGGGGGGGGAGATTACTGGAGGGGCGGTTGCTGTGAGGTGAGGCTCTGTTTTATGCAGGCTGGGAGGGGCGGCCCTGCCTATTTGGTTCGTCCCGGGCCCCCACAATTTCTGATGGCAGCCCTGGCCCTGATGACAGCATCCAAGTAGGCATGTCCTGCCAGTACCTGTACTGGCAAGGAAAAAAGGCAATTACGAGGCCCCTGTACAAACTGGCTCTATTTTACATAAGTTGCCCCCCCTGCAGTGTGTACTCCGAAAGTGTTTTTAGTGCAGACAAGAACCTTGTCAGCAAAAGGCATAGGAGGTCGCTTCCACAAAAGGTGGAGAAGATGATGTTCATCAAAATTAATTATCAATTCTTCCAGGGAGACCAGCCTCCAGAAAGTACAGAGGGACCTGTGGTGGTGGATTCCAGCGGGGACAAATTAATACTCTGTGAGGATGAGGACAACACTGAAGGGGGTGAGGAATCAGTGGATGTGGAGGATGAGGATGACATCTTGCCTCTGTAGAGTCAGTTTGTGCAGGGACAGATTAATTGCCAGCTTGTTTTGTGGGGGCCCAAACGAACCAATCTGTGGCAGACCCTGGCGCTGAAATTATTGATTTGTTAAAGTGTGCATGTCCTGTTTATTCAACATAAGGGTGGGTGGAAGGGCCCAAGGACAATTCCATCTTGCACCTCTTTTTTTTCTATGCAGTATGTACTCTTTGGGGCCTAGTTTTTGAAACTGCCATCCTGTCTGCCACTGCAGTGTCACTCCTAGATGGGCCACATGTTTGTGCCGCCCACTTGTGTCGCTTAGCATAGTCATCCAGCTACCTCGGTGCAACCTTTTGGCCTAAAAACAATATTGTGAGGTGTGAGGTGTTCAGAATAGACTGGAAATGAGTGGAAATTAATGTTATTGAGGTTAATAATAGCGTAGGAACAAAAGAAAAACAAATTCTGTGATTTTAGCTGTTTTTATGCTTTTTTCCAAAAAAATACAGATCCAAAACACAAAACCCAGAACCCAAATGGAAGGGTGGTTTTGGCAAAACCAATCCAGATCCAAAACACGAAGTAAGATCCAGATCCAAAACCAAAACATGAAAAGTGACCGTTGCACACCCCTAATATATATATATATATATATATATATATATATATGTTAGAAATCCACTGCACTCACCACTACCAGTTTTGGGGTGCAAACCTGCACTCGCCATTCCCAGGACGGGGTGCAAGTGGCTTGTGACCACATTACTTAAATAAATAACAACAGAAAACTCAGCACTCACCATTGTTAAATTACTCACAATAATACATAAATAATGGGGTTTTGGTTCATGGATTGATCAATGCATATAAGCCTGCAGCCCACATCATGGGACTCCATTTCTCTGCAGGTGCTACACTATCTGTCATACTTATGGGAACCTGGTAGCTGCTATCACAGAGTTTAAACTGAAAACATGTTAACGGGTTTAAAGCTTACCTGCCAACTAACGTATGGCTTTTAAAGGCAAGACAGTCACCAAACATAGCTTCTATCATACTACCAAAAAAGCAGCTTACACAGGTTATTATAAATGAGCTTGCACAGGGGTACATGTGAGAGCATGTGATCACAAAAAGGCTAATTAAAATTAACCAAAAAAACAAAGTCAGAAATCCACTGCACTCACCATTCCCAGATTTGGGGTGCAAACCTGCACTCGCCATTCCCAGGACTGGGGTGCCAGTGGCTTGTGACCACATTACTTAAACAAATAAAAACAGAAAACTCAGCACTCACCATTGTTAAATCACTCACAATAATACATAAATATTGGGGTTTTATATATATATATATATATATATATATATTAGGGGTGAGCGGGTTCGGATTTCTGAAATCTGAACCCCCCCAAGCCCCCCCGATCCGAGGCCGATCCGAGTCAGGCTCAACTTTTCCCGCCTGACTCGGATCTGAAATCAAGGCGAAGCGTCATCATCCCGCCTTCCGGGTCTCGCGGGTTCTGGATCCTATATAAGGTACCCGCGTCGGCGCCATTTTCTCACTCGGCTGTGAACAGTGAAGAGGGAGGGTGGGAGTTAGGGCTGGCTGGGCTGTGTAGTGTAGTGTTGTGCTGTGCTGTGCTGTGCTGTGCTGCTGTTGTCCATAGTAGCTGTGTCCACTCCTTCAAAGTCCATAGGGGCTGGCTGGACTGTGTTGTGCAGTCAGTTGTCCATAGGGGCTGTGTCCACTCCAAAGTCCTGTGCAGTGTCCCAGTCCTAAAGGGGTGCTGTAGTGTTGTCCAGGGGGTGCTCTGTCCATCAGGCGTGCTCCCCCCAAGTGCAAAAAAAAAATATTTTTTCTGTGTTTGTGAATTGTGTGCACTGTGGCTGCACGTGCATCAACAAAGGAGCAGCGCCAAGCGTGCTCCTGTGTCCCATAGGTAAAGGGCCGGCTGGCTTGACCACTAAAGGGTGCTGTAACCCCCAAAGGGCACTCCAAACAAAATAAAAATATATATTTTTTTGTATTTGTGAATTGTGTGCGCAGTAGCCGCACGTGCATCAACAAAGTAGTGCCAAGCGTGCACCTGTGTCTCATAAATAAAGGGCCAGCTGGATTGACCGTTAAGGGTGCTGTAACCCCCAAAGGGCACTCCAAACAAAATAAAAAAAAAATTTCTGTGTTTGTGAATTGTGTGCACTGTGGTTGCACGTGCATCAACAACGGAGCAGCGCCAAGCGTGCGTCTGTGTCCCATAAGTAAAAGGCCGGCTGGCTTGTCCGTTAAAGGGTGCTGTAACCCCCAAAGGGCACTCCAAACAAAATAAAAAAATATTTTCTGTGTTTGTGAATTGTGTGGGCTGTAGCTGCATGTGCATCAACAAAGGAGCAGCGCCAAGCGTGCGCCTGTGTCCCATAAGTAAAGGGCCGGCTGGCTCATTTCTTAAAGGGTGGTGTAACCCACAAAGTGCACTAGTCTCCAACAAAAATAAAAAATTATTTTCTGTGTTTGTGTGCGCCTTAGCCGCACGTATATATCAATATAACATAAATGGAGGACCAAACTTTCTCCGATAAAAATAAAATAGGGAAAGATCAAGAACCACTTCCTCCTAGTGCTGAAGCTGCTGCCACTAGTCATGACATAGACGATAACATGCCATCAACGTCGTCTGCCAAGGCCGATGCCCAATGTCATAGTAGAGGGCACATACAATCCCAAATGACAAAATCCAGGAAAATGACCTTGAAAAAAACATTTAAATCATCTGAAGAGAAACGGAAACTTGCCAATATGCCATTTATGACACGGAGTGGCAAGGAATGGCTAATGTCTTTCCCTATGTTCATGACTAGTGGTTCAGCTTCACATGACGATGGAAGCCCTCCTCCCACTAAAAAAATCAAACGAGTTAAGCTGGCAAAAGCACAGTGAAGAACTGTGCGCTCTAAGAAGATATCACAAATCCCCAAGGAGAGTCCAAGTGTGGTGGTGGTTGCGAAGCCTGACCTTCCCAGCACTGGACGGGAAGAGGTGGCACTTTCCACCATTTGCACGCCCCCTGCAAGTGCTGAAAGGAGCACCCACAGTCCACTTGCTGATATGCAAATTGAAGATGTCACTGTTGAAGTACAACAGGATGAGGATACTGGTGTAGCTGGCGCTGAGGAGGAAGTTGGCGAGGAGGATTCTGATGGTGATGTGGTTTGTTTAAATCAGGCTCCGGGGGAGACAGTTGTTGTCCGTGGGATGAAAAAGCCCATCACGGTCATGCCTGGGCAGGAGACCAAACATTCCACCTCTTTGGTCTGGCAATATTTCTATCCAAATCCGGACAACAACTGTCTTGCCATATGTACCATATGTAAAGGTGAAATAAGTAGGGGTAGGGACGTTAACCACCTAGGAACATCCTCCCTTATACGGCACCTGCAGCGCGTTCATAAAAAGTTACTGTCAAGTTCAGAAACTTTGGCTAAGTCCGTAAGCAGTCCAGGGACACCTAAATCCTGTTGTCCTGTTGTATCAAAGCGCCTGCAAACCACACTGTCAACTCCCTCCTCATCAATTTCCTCCTTAGTCAGGATCGGAAGTAGTCCTGCAGGCCATATCACTGACATGACTGACTCTCCTATCCGGGAATCCTCCGGAGGATCCTACATTGCTATGCCTCCTGCTGCCGCTGCTGCTGTTGCTGCTGCTGGGAGTCGTTCATCATCCCAGAGAGGAAGTAGGAACACCACTACTTTTACTAAACAACTGACCCTCCAACAGTCCTTAGCGAGGAGGATGAAGTACAACAGCAGTCATCCTGAAGCAAAACGTATAACTGAGGCCTTGACTGCTATGTTGGTGTTAGACGTGCGTCCGGTATCCGCCATTAGTGCAGTGGGATTTAGACAATTGATGGAGGTAGTGTGTCCCTGGTTCCAAATCCCGTCTAGATTCCACTTCACTAGGCAGGCGATACCGAGACTGTACAGAAACATCAGAAAAAGTGTCCTCAGTGTCCTGAAAAATGCCGTTGTACCCAATGTCCACTTAACCACGGACATGTGGACAAGTGGAACAGGGCAGACTAAGGATTATATGACTGTGACAGCCCACTGGGTAGATGTTTCACCTTACGCAGCAACAGCAGCAGCGTCACCAGTAGCAGCATTTCAGAAACGCCAGCTCGTTCCAAGGCAGGCTACGCTGTGTATCACCGGTTTCAGTAAGAGGCACACCGCCGACAACCTCATAGAGAAACTGAGGGAAATCATCGCCCAGTGGGTTACCCCACTTAGACTCTCCTGGGGATTTGTGATATCTGACAACACCACCAATATTGTGCGGGCATTACATCTGGGCAAATTCCAGCACATCCCATGTTTTGCTCACACAATAAACTTGGTGGTGCAGAATTTTCTGAAAATGACAGGGGCGTGCAGGAGACGCTTTGGGTGGCCCGAAAAATTTCTGGCCACTTTTGCCATTCAGCGACTGCGTGCCGAAGACTGGAGTGCCAACAAACACTCTTGACCCTGCCCCGCCATCACCTGAAGCAAGAGGTTGTGACGCGGTGGAACTCAACCCTCTATATGCTTCAGAGGATGGAGGAGCAGCAAAAGGCCATTCAAGCCTATACATCCACCTATGACATAGGCAAAGGAGGGGGTATGCACCTGACTCAAGCACAGTGGAGAATGATTTCCGTGTTGTGCAAGGTTCTCCAGCCCTTCGAACTTGCCACACGTGAAGTCAGTTCAAACACTGCCAGCTTGAGTCAGATCATTCCCCTCATCAGGCTTTTTCAGAAGCAGCTGGAGAAAGTGAAGGAGGAGCTAAGACAGAGCGATTCCGCTCGGCATGTGGGACTTGTGGATGAAGCCCTTCATTCGCTTTGCCAGGATTCCAGGGTGGTCAATCTGTTGAAATCAGACCACTACATTGTGGCCACCGTGCTCGATCCTAGGTTTAAAGCCTATGTGGTGTCTCTCTTTCTGGCCGACACAAGCCTGCAGAGGTGCAAAGACCTGCTGGTGAAAACACTGTCAGCTGAAGCGGAACATGACACGTCAACAGCTCCTTCTTCATTTTCTCCCGCAACTGGGGCTGCCAGGAAAAAACTTAGGTATCCTAAGCAACCCGCTGGCGGTGATGCAGGGCAGGCAGGACCAAGTTTGGACATCTGGTCCGGACTGAAGGACCTGGCAACAATTTCTGACATGTCTACTGTCACTGCATATGATACTGTCACCATTGACAGAATGGTGGAGGATTACATCGGTGACATCATCCAAGTAGGCATGTCAGACAGTCCATACCTGTACTGGCAGGAAAAAGAGGCAATTTGGAGGCCCCTGTACAAACTGGCTCTATTTTACCTGAGTTGCCCCCCCTCCAGTGTGTACTCCGAAAGAGTGTTTAGTGCAGCAGGGAACCTTGTCAGCGAAAGGCGTAGGAGGTTGCTTCCACAAAATGTGGAGAAGATGATGTTCATAAAAATGAATTATCAGCTCTTCCAGGGAGACCAGCCTCCAGAACATACAGAGAGACCTGTGGTGGTGGATTCCAGCGGGACGAGCTAATACTCTGTGAGGATGAGGATGTACACAACACTGAAGAGGGTGAGGAATCAGTGGATGAGGAGGATGAGGACGACATCTTGCCTCCGTAGAGCCAGTTTGTGCAGGGACAGATTAATTGTAAGCTTGTTTTGTGGGGGCCCAAACAAACCAATAATTTCAGCCACAGTCGTGTGGCAGACCCTGGCTCTGAAATGATTGGTTTGTTAAAGTGTGCATGTCCTGTTTATACAACATAAGGGTGGGTGGGAGGGCCCAAGGACAATTCCATCTTGCACCTCTTTTTTTTCTTTGCATTTGCATTATGTACAGTTTGGGGCCTAGTTTTTCAAACTGCCATCCTGTCTGCCACTGCAGTGCCACTCCTAGATGGGCCACGTGTTTGTGCCGCCCACTCGTGTCGCTTAGCATAGTCATCCAGCTACCTCGGTGCAACCTTTTGGACATAAAAACACTATTGTGAGGTGTTCAGAATAGACTGGAAATGAGTGGAAATTAAGGTTATTGAGGTTAATAATAGCATAGGAGCAGAAAATCCCACAAATTCTGTGATTTTAGCTGTTTTAAAAAAAAAATACAGATCCAAAACACAAAACCCAGAACCCAAAACACGGAAGGGTGGTTTTGGCAAAACCAATCCAGATCCAAAACACGAAGAAAGATCCAGATCCAAAACCAAAACACAAAACACGAAAAGTGGATGGTGCACACCCCTAATTACAACCCATTTGCATGCGCAGATGTGCGAACATCGCTTGGAGCGAACGAGCGGCCGCTTACGAGCGGCTCTGAATCAGGCTCTGTGTGCGTAATCTTAGCTGTGATCGCAATAGTGATCCGTAATGAATCAGGCCCTAAGTCTTACAATGCAGGCCCCATACCAAAGTGGCCGGTGCACACCCCTTATATATATATATATATATATATATATATATATATATAAACATGTTGAAGGGCACTCTGTATAGAGATTGAAAACAGCCAGGGTGCCTTCCAAGAAAGTAGATATAGCATGTCAGACGCTCCCATTTACAAGAAGCAGGCGGCGCTTGTCCGGTCTTAATAAATCCAAGAAGAAAAGTGTTTAATCAAATATATATATATATATATATATATATATAATCCAAAATGGGTCTGCACTCACGATATGTTTAAACCATCTCGCTGGGGTGACCAACCCATATGGGACTCAGGGCCTGATTCAGAGCCGGACGCTATTTGCGCTCGCTCGAAAATAGGGCTGGCTATTTAAATGAACCGTTCGCTCTTTGCGGTCTGTTCACGCCTCTATGTCTGAACGAGCGAACAAAACATGTGAACGTAATTTTGAAAAAAAAAAACCCTGACCGCTCGCATCATACGTCATGTCCGCTATTTATTAGATTAATCGAGTACATCGAAAGGTGTCTGAACTGCTCGCTATTCTTGTGGTTGCTTTTTCCTACCACAATCATGCGAGCAGTTCTGACTATAAAACAACCAAGTGACGTGGTCAATGACGCTGCTTTGTTAATTATGCACACCCTTAAAACGCCCGTTTTGACCTTTAAGCACGCCTGCGTTCAGATCTCCACTCCCCGTTTTCAAGCACCTTCCCCTGTTACCACCCACATACGCCTCATTCTGTCACTCAAAATAGCAGGCATTCGCTATTTAGCGAGCACACGATTTTCGGCCGCAGTGACTGGTTCGCGCATGCGTATTAAAATCTGTACGCATGCGCAGTTGTGCGAACATCGGTAGGAACAAACGAGCGGCCGCTTACGAGCGGCTCTGAATCAGGCCCTCAGTCCCATAAATCCAGATATTTGTAGAGAAAAAACTCCGGGGTGCACTCACCAGACTTCATAAAAAATGTTCTTTATTCAATTCATAGATTACATGGGAACAGCATAGTGTCACAACATATCTCTATATATATCTCTCTCTATATATATATATATATATATATATATATATATATTAGGGGTGTGCACCGGCCACTTTTCGTGTTTTGTGTTTTGGTTTTGGATCTGGATCTTTCTTCGTGTTTTGGATCTGGATTGGTTTTGCCAAAACCACCCTTCCATGTTTTGGGTTCTGGGTTTTGTGTTTTGGATCTGTATTTTTTTGAAAAAAAGCATAAAAACAGCTAAAATCACAGAATTTGTAGGTTTTTCTGCTCCTATGCTATTATTAACCTCAATAACCTTAATTTCCACTCATTTCCAGTCTATTCTGAATACCTCACACCTCACAATAGTGTTTTTATGTCCAAAAGGTTGCACCGAGGTAGCTGGATGACTATGCTAAGCGACACGAGTGGGCGGCACAAACACGTGACCCATCTAGGCGTGAAACTGCAGTGGCAGACAGGATGGCATTGAAAAACTAGGCCCCAAACTGTACATAATGCAAAGAAAAAAAAGAGGTGCAAGATGGAATTGTCCTTGGGCCCTCCCACCCACCCTTATGTTGTATAAACAGGACATGCACACTTTAACAAACCAATCATTTCAGCGCCAGGGTCTGCCACACAACTGTGGCTGAAATGATTGGTTCGTTTGGGCCCCCACAAAACAAGCTGGCAATTTATCTGTCCCTGCACAAACTGGCTCTACGGAGGCAAGATGTCATCCTCATCCTCCTCATCCACCGATTCCTCACCCTCTTCAGTGTGTACATCCTCATCCTCACAGAGTATTAATTTGTCCCTGCTGGAACCACAGGTCCCTCTGTACGTTCTGGAGGCTGGTCTCCCTGGAAGAGTTGATAATTCATTTTATGAACATCATCTTCTCCACATTTTGTGGAAGCAACCTCCTACGCCTTTCGCTGACAAGGTTCCCGGCTGCACTAAACACTCTTTCGGAGTACACACTGGAGGGGGGGCAACTCAGGTAAAATAGAGCCAGTTTGTACAGGGACCTCCAAATTGCTTCTTTTTCCTGCCAGTACAGGTACGGACTGTCTGACATGCCTACTTGGATGCTGTCACCGATGTAATCCTTTAACAGACAGACGCATGCTTGTCGCTGCTGCTTTGAGGATTCAAGTGCGGCTACAGCCCACACAATTCACAAAGACAGAAAAAAAAAAGAATATTTTTATTGTTTGTGGAGCACACTTTGAGGGTTACACCACCCTTTAACAGACAGACGCACGCTTGTCGCTGCTGCTTTAAGGATGCAGGTGCGGCTACAGCCCACACATTTCACAAAGACCGAAAAAAAAAGAACAATATTTTAATTGTTTGTGTAGCACACTTTGAGGGTGTCACCACCCTTTAACAGACAGATGCACGCTTGTCGCTGCTGCTTTAAGGATGCAGGTGCGGCTACAGCCCACACAATTCACAAAGACAGAAAAAAGAAGAATATTTTTATTGTTTGTGTAGCACACTTTGAGGGTGTCACCACCCTTTAACAGACAGACGCACGCTTGTCGCTGCTGCTTTGAGGATGCAAGTGCGGCTACATCACACACAAGTCACAAACACATTAAAAAAATAGTTTTTTATTTTTTGGAGCACTTTGAGAGTTACACCACCCTTTAACAGACAGACGCACGCTTGTCGCTGCTGCTTTAAGGATGCAGGTGCGGCTACAGCCCACACATTTCACAAAGACCGAAAAAAAAAGAACAATATTTTAATTATTTGTGTAGAACACTTTGAGGTGTCACCACCCTTTAACAGACAGACGCACGCTTGTCGCTGCTGCTTTAAGGATGCAGGTGCGGCTACAGCCCACACAATTCACATAGACAGAAAAAAGAAGAAGAATATTTTTATTGTTTGTGTAGCACACTTTGAGGGTGTCACCACCCTTTAACAGACAGACGCACGCTTGTCGCTGCTGCTTTAAGGATGCAGGTGCGGCTACAGCCCACACATTTCACAAAGACCGAAAAAAAAAGAACAATATTTTAATTGTTTGTGTAGCACACTTTGAGGGTGTCACCACCCTTTAACAGACAGACGCACGCTTGTCGCTGCTGCTTTAAGGATGCAGGTGCGGCTACAGCCCACACATTTCACAAAGACCGAAAAAAAAAGAACACTATTTTAATTGTTTGTGTAGCACACTTTGAGGGTGTCACCACCCTTTAACAGACAGACGCACGCTTGTCGCTGCTGCTTTAAGGATGCAGGTGCGGCTACAGCCCACACAATTCACAAAGACAGAAAAAAGAAGAAGAATATTTTTATTGTTTGTGTAGCACACTTTGAGGGTGTCACCACCCTTTAACAGACAGACGCACGCTTGTCGCTGCTGCTTTGAGGATGCAAGTGCGGCTACATCGCACACAAGTCACAAACACATTAAAAAAACAGTTTTTTATTGTTTGGAGCACTTTGAGAGTTACACCACCCTTTAACAGACAGACGCACGCTTGTCGCTGCTGCTTTAAGGATGCAGGTGCGGCTACAGCCCACACATTTCACAAAGACCGAAAAAAAAAGAACAATATTTTAATTGTTTGTGTAGCACACTGTGAGGGTGTCACCACCCTTTAACAGACAGACGCACGCTTGTCACTGCTGCTTTAAGGATGCAGGTGCGGCTACAGTCCACACAATTCACAAAGACAGAAAAAAGAACAATATTTTAATTGTTTGTGTAGCACACTTTGAGGGTGTCACCACCCTTTAACAGACAGACGCACACTTGTCGCTGCTGCTTTAAGGATGCAGGTGCGGCTACAGCCCACACAATTCACAAAGACAGAAAAAAGAAGAAGAATATTTTTATTGTTTGTGTAGCGCACTTTGAGGGTGTCACCACCCTTTAACAGACAGACGCACGCTTGTCGCTGCTGCTTTGAGGATGCAAGTGCGGCTACATCGCACACAAGTCACAAACACATTAAAAAAAAAGTTTTTTATTTTTTGGAGCACTTTGAGAGTTACACCACCCTTTAACAGACAGACGCACGCTTGTCGCTGCTGCTTTAAGGATGCAGGTGCAGCTACAGCCCACCCAATTCACAAAGACAGAAAAAAAAAGAACAATATTTTAATTGTTTGTGTAGCACACTTTGAGGGTGTCACCACCCTTTAACAGACAGACGCACGCTTGTCGCTGCTGCTTTGAGGATGCAGGTGGAATCTAGACGGGATTTGGAACCGAGGACACACTACCTCCATCAATTGTCTAAATCCCACTGCACTAATGTCGGATACCGGACGCACGTCTAACACCAACATAGCAGTCAAGGCCTCAGTTATACGTTTTGCTTCAGGATGACTGCTGTCGTACTTCATCCTCATCGCTAGGGACTGTTGGTGGGTCAATTGTTTAGTAAAAGTAGTGATGTTCCTACTTCCTCTCTGGGATGATGAACAACTCCCAGCAGCAGCAACAGCACTAGGAGGAAGTGGTTCTTGATCTTTCCCTATTTTATTTTTATCGGAGAAAGTTTGGTCCTCCATTTATGTTATATTGATATATATACGTGCGGCTAAAGCGCACACAAACACAGAAAATATTTTTTTATTTTTGCTGGAGAGTAGTGCACTTTGTGGGTTACACCACCCTTTAAGAAATGAGCCAGCCGGCTCTTTACTTATGGGACACAGGCGCACGCTTGGCGCTGCTCCTTTGTTGATGCACGTGCAGCCACAGTGCACACAAGTCACAAACACAGAAAATATATATTTTTTTGGTTTGGAGTGTACTTTGGGGGTTACAGAACCCTTTAACGGTCAAGCCAGCCGGCCCTTTACTTATGACACAGGCGCACGCTTGGCACTACTTTGTTGATGCACGTGCGGCTACTGCGCACACAATTCACAAACACAGAAAATAATTTTTTTTGGGGTTTGGACTGGAATGTACTTTCGGGGGTTACAGCACCCTTTAACGGTCAAGCCAGCCGGCCCTTTACTTATGACACAGGCGCACGCTTGGCACTACTTTGTTGATGCATGTGCGGCTACTGCGCACACAATTCACAAACACAGAAAATAATTTTTTTTTGGTTTGGACTGGAGTGTACTTTCGGGGGTTACAGCACCCTTTAACGGTCAAGCCAGCCGGCCCTTTACTTATGACACAGGTGCACGCTTGGCACTACTTTGTTGATGCACGTGCGGCTACTGCGCACACAATTCACAAACACAGAAAATAATTTTTTTTTTGGTTTGGACTGGACTGTACTTTCGGGGGTTACAGCACCCTTTAACGGTCAAGCCAGCCGGCCCTTTACTTATGACACAGGCGCACACTTGGCACTACTTTGTTGATGCACGTGTGGCTACTGCGCACACAATTCACAAACACAGAAAATAATTTTTTTTTTGGTTTGGACTGGAGTGTACTTTGGGGGTTACAGCACCCTTTAACGGTCAAGCCAGCCGGCCCTTTACTTATGACACAGGCGCACGCTTGGCACTACTTTGTTGATGCACGTGCGGCTACTGCGCACACAATTCACAAACACAGAAAATAATTTTTTTTTTGGTTTGGACTGGAGTGTACTTTCGGGGGTTACAGCACCCTTTAACGGTCAAGCCAGCCGGCCCTTTACTTATGACACAGGCGCACGCTTGGCACTACTTTGTTGATGCACGTGCGGCTACTGCGCACAAAATTCACAAACACAGAAAATAATTTTTTTTTTGGTTTGGACTGGAGTGTACTTTCGGGGGTTACAGCACCCTTTAACGGTCAAGCCAGCCGGCCCTTTACTTATGACACAGGCGCACGCTTGGCACTACTTTGTTGATGCACGTGCGGCTACTGCGCACACAATTCACAAACACAGAAAATAATTTTTTTTTTGGTTTGGACTGGAGTGTACTTTCGGGGGTTACAGCACCCTTAACGGTCAAGCCAGCCGGCCCTTTACTTATGACACAGGCGCACGCTTGGCACTACTTTGTTGATGCACGTGCGGCTACTGCGCACACAATTCACAAACACAGAAAATATATTATTTTTTTAGCACTTGGGGGGAGCACCCCTGATGGACAGAGCACCCCCTGGACAACACTACAGCACCCCTTTAGGACTGGGACACTGCACAGGACTTTGGAGTGGACACAGCCCCTATGGAGAACTGACTGCACAACACAGTCCAGCCAGCCCCTATGGACTTTGAAGTAGTGGACACAGCCCCTATTAACAACAGCAGCACAGCACAACACAGCCAGCCCCTATGGACTTTGAAGTAGTGGACAACAGCAGCACTACACTACACTACACTACACTACACAGCCCTAACTCCCACCCTCCCTCTTCACTGTCCACAGCCGAGTGAGAAAATGGCGCCGACGCGGGTACCTTATATAGGATCCAAAACCCGCGAGACTCGGAAGGCGGGATGATGACGTTTTGCCTCGATTTCAGATCCGAGTCAGGCGGGAAAAGTCGAGCCTGATTCGGATCGGACTCGGATCGGGGGGGCTCGGGGGGGTTCGGATTTCAGAAATCCGAACCCGCTCACCCCTAATATATATACAGTGCTTCCAGAAAGTATTCACAAAGCTTCACTTTTTCCACATTTTGTTATGTTACAGCCTTACTCCAAAATGGAATAAATTCCTTTTTGTCCTCAAAATTCTACACACAATACCCCATAATGACAATAACCACGATTCTATTCAACGCAATGTAAATAGCTCCAGGAGTGAGCTCCCGGAGCTATTCAATACACCGCGCTGCCAAGTCCGACTAATGATTTCTTCTCTCATCCCTCCGGGGATGAGAGAAGAAATCCGACAAAAGTTCTGCCTTTCGCGCCTGGAAAACAGCCTCGCGCCAGAAAGTTAGGTCAGGGAATGCTCGTTATCGCGCCTAAAAACCCTGTTTAAGGCGCGAGACCAAGCCTTCCCCGACCTAACATTGCGATGAATTGAATAGCTCCGGGAGCTATCTCCCGGCGCTATTTACATCGCGTTGAATAGAATCGTGCCCCAAGTGTAAAAAGTTTTTTTGCGATTTTTGCTAATTTAATTTAAAAAAACACACGTACATAAGTATTCACAACCTTTGCTCAATACTTTGTTGATGCACCTTTGGCAGCAATTACAGCCTCAAGTCTTTTTGAATACCTATCTTTGGGCAGTTTCGCACATTCCTCTTCTCAGCACCTCTCAAGCTCCATTAGGTTTGATGGGAAGCGTAGGTGCACAGCCATTTTCAGATCTCTCCAGAGTGGTTCAATTGGATTCAAGTCTGGGCTCTAGCTGGGCCACTCAAGGACATTCACAGAGTTGTCCTGAAGCCACTCCTCTGTACATTGCTGCATTCATCTTTCCCTCTATCCTGACTAGTCTCCCAGTTGCTGCCTCTGAAAAACATTCCCACAGCATGATGCTGTCACAACCATGCTTCACTGTAGGGATGGTATTGGCCTGGTGATGAGCGGTGCCTAATTTGCTACAAATATAACGCCTGGCATTCACGCTAAAGAGTTCAATCTTTGTCTTATCAGACCAGAGAGTCCTTCAGGTGCATCATGGCAAACTCCGGACGGGCTGCCATGTGCTTTTTACTAAGGAGTGGTTTCCATCTGGCCACTCTAATATTCAGGCCTGATTGTTGGATTGCTGCAGAGATGGTTGTCCTTCTGACAGGTTCTCCTCTCTCCACAGAGGAATGCTGTAGGTCTGTCAGGGTGACCATCAGGTTCTTGGTCACCTCCCTGACTAGAGCCCTTCTCCCCCGATCACTCAGTTTAGACGGCCGGACAACTCTAGCAAAAGTCCTGGTGGTTCCGAACTTCTTCCATTTACGGATGATGGAGGCCACTGTGCTCATTGGGACCTTCAAAGCAGCAGATATATTTCTGTACCCTTCCCCACATTCCTGTCTCGGAGGTCTGCAGACAATTCCTGGGACTTCATGCTTGGTTTGTGCACTGACATGCACTGTCAAGTGTGGGACCTTATATAGACAGGAGTATGCCTTTCAAAATGATGTCCAATCAACTGAATTTACCACAGGTGGACTCCAATGAAGCTGCAGGAACATCTCAAGGATGATCAGTGGAAACAGGATGCACCTAAGCTCAATTTTGAGCTTCATGGCAAAGGCCGTGAATTCTTATGTATACAGTCAGGTGCATAAATATTGGGACATTGACAGAATTTTCATATTTTGGCCTCTATTCACCACCACAAATGCTTTGAAATTAAACAAACAAATTGTGCTTTAGCTGCAGACTTTCAGATTTAATTTGAGGGTAATTATATCCAAATCAGGTGAACGGTGTAGGAATTACAACGGTTTCTATATGTGCCTCCCACTTTTTAAGGGGCCAAAAGTAATGGGACAAACTAAACAATCCTAAATCTAAACTTTCACTTTTTAATACTTTGTTGCAAATCCTTTGCAGGCAATTACAGCCTGAAGTCTGGAATGCATGGACATCCCCAGACGCTGGGTTTCATCCCTGGTGATGCTCTGCCAGGCCTCTACTGCAAATGTCTTCAGTTACTGCTTGTTCTTGGGGCATTTTCCCTTCAGTTTTGTCTTCATCAAGTGAAATGCATGCTCAATCGGATTCAGGTCACGGGATTGACTTGGCCATTGCATAACTTTCCACTTTTTAGCCTTAAAAAACTCTTTGGTTGCTTTTGCAGTATGCTTCGGGTCATTGTCCATCTGCACTGTGAAGCGCCGTCCAATGAGTTCTGAAGCATTTGACTGAATATGAGCATATAATAGTGCCTGAAACACTTCAGAATTCATTCTGCTGCTTTTGTCAGCAGTCACATCATCAATAAATACAAGGGAACCAGTTCCATTGGCAGCCATACATGCCCACACCATGACACTACCACCACCATGCTTCACTGATGAGGTGGTATGTTTGGATCATGAGCAGTCCCTTTCCTTCTCCATACTCTTCTCTTCCCATCACTCTGGTACAAGTTGATCTTTGTCTCATCTGTCCATAGGATGTTGTTCCAGAACTGTAATGGCTTTTTTAGATGTTGTTTGGCAAACTCTAATCTGGTCTTCTTGTTTTTGTGGCTCACCAATGGTTTACATCTTGTGGTGAACCCTCTATATTCACTCTTGTGAAGTCTTCTCTTGATTGTCTTGATTGTTGACTTTGACACATATACACCTACCTCCTGGAGAGTGTTCTTGATTTGGCCAACTGTTGTGAATGGGTTTTTCTTCACCAGGGAAATAATTCTTCTGTCATCCACCACAGTTGTTTTCCGTGGTCTTCTGGGTTTTTTGGTGTTGCTAAGCTCTCCAGTGCATTCTTTCTTTTTAAGAATGTTCCAAACAGTTGATTTGGCCACTCCTAATGTTTTTGCTATCTCTCTGATGGGTTTGTTTTGATTTTTCAGCCTAATGATGGCTTGCTTCACTGATAGTGACAGCTCTTTGGATCTCATATTGAGAGTCGACAGCAACTGATTCCAAATGCAAATGTCACACCTAGAATCAACTCCAGACCTTTTACCTGCTTAATTGATAATGCAATAATGAGGGAATAGCCCACACCTGTCCATGAAATAGCTTTTGAGTTGATAGTCCCATTACTTTTGGCCCCCTAAAAAGTGGAAGGCACATATAGAAACCGTTGTAATTCCTACACCGTTCACCTGATTTGGATGTAATTACCCTCAAATTAAATCTGAAAGTCTGCAGTTAAAGCACATCTTGTTTGCTTCATTTCAAAGCCATTGTGGTGGTGAATAGAGGCCAAAATATGAAAATTCTGTCAATGTCCCAATATTTATGCACCTGACTGTATGTGATGACTTAGTGTTTTTTTTTTTTTATTGAATTTGCAAAAATCTAAAAAAAACTTTTTACACGTCGTCATTATGGGGTATTGGACCTATTCCAGACCCGCTCACAAGCGCTATGCGCTTGCAAGCGGGTCATGGCCAGGCAGTGCGCTCATGTGCAGCATGCTCACTGCACATGCGCAAGCCCCGTGGCAAGTGAGAAATTCACTTGCTCCAGGGCTCATTACAAACGGGGCGACTGTCGATGTTGATCAACAGCTCGCCCCGTTTGGTAGGCACGGAGGGGGTGGCTGGACAAATGGAGGCGTTCCTGAAGGAACTCCTGCCATTTGTGGGCGGCCCTACTGCTTCTGGCTCTATTAGAGCAGGAAGCTCACTGGGGCTTGCAGCAGATGAGACCTACCACAAGGGTCTCGTCGCAGAGTTAGCGAGCAGCCAAGAGGCTGGCTTTTAAAAAAAAAAGTGGCCACCCTCATTCAGAGCAAGCGCTCGCTTTTTGCGAGTGGCTCTGAATGAGGTCCTTTCTGTATAGAATTTTGAGGACAAAAATGAATTTATTCCATTTTGGAATAAGGCTGTAACATAACAAAATGTGGAAAAAGTGAAGCGTTGTGAATACGGTCCGGATTCACTGTATATATATATATATATATATATATATGTATATATATATATATATATATATATATATTAGGGGTGAAATCCGAACCCCCCTGAGCCCCCTGATCCGAGGCCGATCCGAGTCAGGCTCGACTTTTCCCGCCTGACTCGGATCTGAAATCGAGGCAAAACGTCATCATCCCGCCTTCCGGGTCTCGCGGGTTTTGGATCCTATATAAGGTACCCGCGTCGGCGCCATTTTCTCACTCGGCTGTGGACAGTGAAGAGGGAGGGTGGGAGTTAGGGCTGGCTGGGCAGTGTAGTGTAGTGTACTGCAGAGTAGTGTTGTGCTGTGCTGTGCTGCGCTGTGCTGCTGTTGTCCATAGGGGCTGTGTCCACTACTTCAAAGTCCATAGGGGCTGGCTGTGTTGTGCTGTGCTGCTGTTGTCCATAGGGGCTGTGTCCACTACGTCAAAGTCCATAGGGACTGGCTGGACTGTGTTGTGCAGTCAGTTGTCCATAGGGGCTGTGTCCACTCCAAAGTCCTGTGCAGTGTCCCAGTCCTAAAGGGGTGCTGTAGTGTTGTCCAGGGGGTGCTCTGTCCGTCAGGGGTGCTCCCCCCAAGTGCTAAAAAAATATATATTTTTTCTGTGTTTGTGAATTGTGTGCACTGTGGCTGCACGTGCATCAACAAAGGAGCAGCGCCAAGCGTGCGCCTGTGTCCCATTAGTAAAGGGCCGGCTGGCTTGTCCATTAAAGGGTGCTGTAACCCCCAAAGTACACTCCAAACAAAAAATATATATATTTTCTGTGTTTGTGAATTGTGTGCGCAGTAGCCGCACGTGCATCAACAAAGTAGTGCCAAGCGTGCGCCTGTGTCATAAGTAAAGGGCCGGCTGGCTTGACCGTTAAAGGGTGCTGTAACCCCCAAAGTACACTCCAAACCAAATTAAAAAATATTTTCTGTGTTTGTGAATTGTGTGCGCAGTAGCCGCACGTGCATCAACAAAGTAGTGCCAAGCGTGTGCCTGTGTCATAAGTAAAGGGCCGGCTGGCTTGACCGTTAAAGGGTGCTGTAACCCCCAAAGTACACTCCAAACCAAATAAAAAAATATTTTCTGTCTTTGTGAATTGTGTGCACAGTAGCCGCACGTGCATCAACAAAGTAGTGCCAAACGTGCGCCTGTGTCATAAGTAAAGGGCCGGCTGGCTTGACCGTTAAAGGGTGCTGTAACCCCCAAAGTACACTCCAAACCAAATAAAAACATTTTTTCTGTGTTTGTGAATTGTGTGCACTGTGGCTGCATGTGCATCAACGAAGGAGCAGCGCCAAGCGTGCGCCTGTGTCCCAAAAGTAAAAGGCCAGCTGGCTTGTCCGTTAAAGGGTGCTGTAACCCCCAAAGGGCACTCCAAACAAAATAAAAAAATATATTTTTTTGTGTTTGTGAATTGTGTGCGCAGTAGCCGCACGTGCATCAACAAAGTAGTGCCAAGCGTGCGCCTGTGTCCCATAAATAAAGGGCCAGCTGGATTGACCACTAAAGGGTGCTGTAACCCCCAAAGGGCACTCCAAACAAAATAAAAAAAAAATTCTGTGTTTGTGAATTGTGTGCACTGTGGCTGCACGTGCATCAACAAAGGAGCAGCACCAAGTGTGTGCCTGTGTCCCATAAGTAAAAGGCCGACTGGCTTGTCCATTAAAGGGTGCTGTGACCCCCAAAGGGCACTCCAAACAAAATTAAAAATATTTTCTGTGTTTGTGAATTGTGTGGGCTGTAGCTGCACGTGCATCAACAAAGGAGCAGCGCCAAGCGTGCGCCTGTGTCCCATAAGTAAAGAGCCGGCTGGCTCATTTCTTAAAGGGGGGTGTGACCCACAAAGTGCACTAGTCTCCAACAAAAATAAAAAATTATTTTCTGTGTTTGTGTGCGCCTTAGCCGCACGTATATATCAATATAACATAAATGGAGGACCAAACTTTCTCCGATAAAAATAAAATAGGGAAAGATCAAGAACCACTTCCTCCTAGTGCTGAAGCTGCTACAACTAGTCATGACATAGACGATAACATGCCATCAACGTCGTCTGCCAAGGCCGATGCCCAATGTCATAGTAGAGGGCACATACAATCCCAAATGACAAAGTTCAGGAAAACTACCTTGAAAAAAACATTTAAATCATCTGAAGAGAAACGTAAACTTGCCAATATGCCATTTACGACACGGAGTGGCAAGGAATGGCTAAGGTCTTTCCCTATGTTCATGACTAGTGGTTCAGCTTCACATGACGATGGAAGCCCTCCTCCCGCTAAAAAAATCAAACAAGTTAAGCTGGCAAAAGCACAGCGAAGAACTGTGCGTTCTAAGAAGATATCACAAATCCCCAAGGAGAGTCCAAGTGTGGTGGCGGTTGCGATGCCTGACCTTCCCAGCACTGGAAGGGAAGAGGTGGCTCTTTCCACCATTTGCACGCCCCCTGCAAGTGCTGAAAGGAACACCCACAGTCCACTTGCTGATATGCAAATTGAAGATGTCACTGTTGAAGTACAACAGGATGAGGATACTGGTGTAGCTGGCGCTGAGGAGGAAGTTGGCGAGAGGATTCTGATGGTGATGTGGTTTGTTTAAATCAGGCTCCGGGGGAGACAGTTGTTGTCCGTGGGATGAAAAAGCCCATCACGGTCATGCCTGGGCAGAAGACCAAACATTCCACCTCTTTGGTCTGGCAATATTTCTATCCAAATCCGGACAACAACTGTCTTGCCATATGTACCACATGTAAAGGTGAAATAAGTAGGGGTAGGGATGTTAACCACCTAGGAACATCCTCCCTTATACGGCACCTGCAGCGCGTTCATAAAAAGTTACTGTCAATTTCAGAAACTTTGGCTAAGACCGTAAGCAGTCCAGGGACACCTAAATCCCTTTTTCCTGTTTTATCCAAGGAATCGGTGGATGAGGAGGATGAGGACGACATCTTGCCTCCGTAGAGCCAGTTTGTGCAGGGACACATTAATTGTAAGCTTGTTTTGTGGGGGCCCAAACGAACCAATCATTTCAGCCACAGTCATGTGGCAGACCCTGGCGCTGAAATGATTGGTTTGTTAAAGTGTGCATGTCCTGTTTATAAAACATAAGGGTGGGTGGGAGGGCCCAAGGACAATTCCATCTTGCACCTCTTTTTTTCTTTGAATTATGTACAGTTTGGGGCCTAGTTTTTCAAACTGCCATCCTGTCTGCCACTGCAGTGTCACTTCTAGATGGGCCACGTGTGTGCCGCCCACTCGTGTCGCTTAGCATAGTCATCCAGCTACCTTGGTGCAATCTTTTGGCCATAAAAACAATATTGTGAGGTGTGAGGTGTTCAGAATAGACTGGAAATGAGTGGAAATGAAGGTTATTGAGGTTAATAATTGCATAGGAGCAGAAAAACCCACAAATTCTGTGATTTAAGCTGTTTTTATGCTTTTTTTAAAAAAAATATAGATCCAAAACACAAAACCCAGAACCCAAAACACGGAAGGGTGGTTTTGGCAAAACCAATCCAGATCCAAAACACGAAGAAAGATCCAGATCCAAAACCAAAACCCAAAACACGAAAAGTGGCCGGTGCACACCTCTAATATATATATGGGGAAAAAAGCGGGACAAGGACAAGCGCCTGATAGTGTAGTAACTAGTTACACCGTGAATTACGTATATATGAATAATAATATGCGTGTACCTTAAGTATACTTGTATATTAAGCATATAAAGTAGGAAAACAATCCTTGGATTGCAGTTATAGGATCCCACATTGGCTGTAGCCTGCAGCTTTTGTCTCTCTAAGGACACACCCTCTCAGGTGGCTAGAAAAATCTATTAATGCTGCCAAGTTGGAGATAAGAAATTGTGCTGGTTGTCTGTGAGTCAGTTGTATGAGAGGCACAGAAGGAACAAGCTATGCATCCGGGGAGCTGTAAGTGCCCTATTTTTCTATGTAACTGGGTGGGAGTGACTCAGGGGTTTATATACAGATTGAGTCTCCCATATCCAAAATGCTTGGGACCAGGGGTATTTTGGATAACAGAATATTCCGTATTTTGGAATATGTGCATATCATAATGAAATATCTTGGGAATGGAACCCCGATATACACACAGAATGCATTTATGTATTATTTACACCTTATACACATAGCCTGCAGGTAATTTTATACAATATTTTAAATAATTTGTGCCTTAGACAAAGTTTGCGTACATTGAACCATCAAAAATAAAAAGGTTTCATTAACTCAGTCATGCCAAAATTATTCCGTATTTTGGAATATTTGGGGCAGCACAGATGGTGTAATGATTAGCGTTACTGCCTCACAGCACTGAGGTCATGGGTTCGATTCCCATTATGGCCCTAACTGTGTGGAGTTTGTATATTCCCCCTGTGCTTGCGTGGGTTTCCTCCTGATACTCTGGTTTCCTCCCACTCTCCAAAAATATACTGGCAGGTTTATTGGCTCCCCACAAGAATTGACCATAGTGTGTATGTGTGTGAACATGTGATAGGGAATATAGGCCCTCATTCAGAGCCGTTCGCTATTTGTGGTCGCTCGTTTAAAAACAAGGGGTGGCTATTCAAATGATCCGTACGCACATTGTAGTCTGTTCACACCTCTAAGTCTGAACGAGCGAGCAAAACATACGCTCGTTTATTTGTTAAAAACGCCCCCTGGCCGCTCGCATCCTACGTCATGTCCGCTATTTATTAGATTAATCGAGTACATCGACCAGCGTATGAACTGCTCGCTATTCTTGTGGTTGGTGTTTGCTACCACAAATTTGCGAGCAGTTCTGGCTAAAAAATAACCCAGTGACGTGGTCAATGACGCTGCTGTTTTAAATATGCACACCCATAAAACGCCCGTTTTGACCTTTAAGCACGCCTGCGTTCGGATCTCCACTCCCCATTTTCAAGCACCTTCCCCTGTTACCACCCACATACGCCTCATTCTGTCACTCAAAATAGCAGGCACTCGCTATATTGCGTACCAACGATTTTCGGCCGCACTGACTGGTTCGCGCATGCGTACTAAAAACCGTACGCATGCGCAGATGTGCAAACATCGCTCGGAACGAGCGTACTGCCGCTAACGAGCGGCTCTGAATGAGGGCCATAGATTGTAAGCTCCACTGGGGCAGGGACAGATATGAATGGTAAGAAATTCTCTGTACAGCGCTGCGGAATATGTGTGCGCTATATAAATAACTGGTAATAAATAACTAAAATAAATATTTGGCTATGGGAGACTCAACCTGTTAAGGTGCATATACACACGATTTTTTGAACTACTATCGTTAAACTATATTGTTTAATGATAATCGTTTGTAAAAATCATTCACTTTCTGAGTCAAACGATGAACGATTTTCGTTCATGCGCATTCACGTTTGTAGTTTAGTCAGACTTGTCAACTCAACGATTTTCAGTAAGGGAATATGCAAAAATTGTTTGTAGTTCTAAAAAATCGTTCATTACATTTAAATGAACATAGTAAATGAACAACTTTAGTAAACGATTTTAGTTCATTTTTTCAAGGGAGAAAATCGTTTACTCAAATCGTTCATTAACTAAATCGTTGTGTGTGTGTATGCAGCTTAATACATAACAATGGGAAAAGACAAGGGGTGACTGAGATGAATGTGGTTGTCATTTTGTTGATTGAATTGACAAAATCAACTGCTTAAGCGACATTAAAATTAGTGATAGTGGTAATAAAACACACACACTCCCTCATCTTTCAGAGCTCATTCACTCTTCAGTCTCATCTTTCATCTCCTACTTTCTTTCATTTTTTCGTTCTTGCTCATCTGTTTCAAATCAATGTAAAACTACATGCACAGACACGTACATCTGTCTCTTTGATATCTCTACTTTTCTCTCATTATCTCTCTCTCATTATTAGTAAATGCTAAATCAGGCTTGTTTCACATTAAGTATTATTGTCTTGATAAATCTGGCAGACAAAAATCTGTAAAAAAACAAACAAAAATATAACCCTTAAGCTGCATACACAGACAATGATTTTTTGACCGGTTATCGTTAAACGATATTGTTTAACGATAATCATTTGTAAAAATCGTTCACTTTCTGAGTCAAATGATGAACGATTATCATTCATGCGCGCTCACGTTTGTAGTTTGTAGTTCAGTCAGACTTGTCAACTGAACGATTTTCATTAAGGGAATATGCAAAAATCGTTTGTAGTTCATAAAAATCGTTCATTACACTTTAAAAAATCTGACAAATAATCTGACAGAAAATCGTTCATAAAATCGTTCATAAAATCGTTGGTAACAAAATCGTTGTGTGTGTATGCAGCTATAGGCCAGTGGTTCCCAAACATTTTTGAATCATGGCACACTAGAGTGTCAGCATTATCTTCACGGCACCCCTAAGCCAAAAGTCTTTTATTGAGAAATTAAAAAACAAATGTAGTGAAGTAGTAAAGTGAAGTACATTGTGCTTACCTGTCATCCTTAGCTTCAGTTATGTAGTGGAGGACAGGATTGAGCTCCTGTTTGTCCACATATTTACATTACATTGGCCATAAATAATTTGATTTGGTGCTGGAGAACCATCCTGAGGCACCCCTGCAAGTGTCACGAGGCACCCCAGGATGCCACGGCACACAGTTTGGGAACCACTGCCTTAGGCTTAGTGGAAAAGGAGTTTATGGAAAATATAAACCTCAGTCCCCTTACTTTTTATTTATAGTTATATTTCCCTACCGGTAATTATGCTAAACCAAACTAAACTATAACATCCACCCTCCCCAGTCACTTAGATTATAGTTAAACTGATACGATTATTTGCAAAAATAAAAAAATTATATTTATTTTGTGATGTCTTGTTTTGGAAATAGAGCACATATCAAAGATGTATTGTACAAGTCTACCTGTGTAGTTGTGCAATGCTGCTGGTATATGACAGTATAAAGTACAATCATTGTTTAAAACCAGTCAGTCTGGATTTTGACATCCCTCTAATTAGTGACATTTATACTTACAGTATTTTTTTGTTTAATTTAATTGAATCTATATTACTATACTGACAATGTCAATCTCTGCGAGTCTCCCGCATAGAAAACACATGATTGAATTTTTCCCAGTGATATGCAGATATTTGTAACAGTAACTTACAGGCGGACACCAGATTAAACTCTCCCCTGATAATTTTCACTAAATCATTTCTGAGAGAAAACAATATACATATAATAATAGTTATAATAGTTATTTTCTCCAAAAGGACCCAATGTGCCCATATCTGCATATATTACAGAAGCCATGAACATAAAAGAGGATTACATTTGCAGATAATAGTAATAATAATAATAATAATGATAATAATAATAATAATAATAATAATAATAATATATACTTGACTGTGTGTACAACATACTTGCCTACCCTCCCGATTTGGTCGGGAGCCTCCCGAAAATCGGCTGCTGCTCCCGACCTCCCAGGAAGGCAGGCAATCCTCCTGGCTGCCACCCACCCCTTCTATCCCCCTTGCAATTACCTTAGCAACCCCCGCAGCTGGGGGCTGGTGACGCGATTTGCGTCATTTTGGCCCCGTCCTCTGCTTCACAATGCCTATATTATCGGCATTGTGTAGTGGGGGAGTGGCCAAACTGACGTGATCGCGTCTCCCCGTCCCCGCCACGCCCACAAGTGCCCATCACCCACCCGGCCACTCCCACTTGTGTCGGCCATGCCCCCCCCCCCTTGTCCCGGTCACTCCCCCTTGTCCCGGCCACTCCAGAAGGAGTTTTCTTTTGACTCCTTGTGCTATACAGAGAGAAGTGCCAGTTATGGTAATATATGGTGTTTAGTAGTAATGCAAAATAGACTAACCAATCCAGCTAGAAGGAACTAATCAATTATTGCTGCCAAGTTGGAGATAAGAAATTGTGCTGGTTGTCTGTGAGTCAGTTGCCTGGGAGGCACAGAAGGAACAAGTTATGCATCCCGGGAGCTGTAAGTAACCTATTTTTCTATGTACCTGGGTGGGAGTGACTCAGGGGGTTATATGCAGGTTGAGTCTCCCATAACCAAAATGCTTGGGACCAGGGGTATTTTGGATAACAGAATATTCCGTATTTTGGAATACTTGCATATCATAATGAAATATTTTGGGAATGGGACCCCGATATACACACAGAATGCATTTATGTGTTATATACACCTTATACACATAGCCTGCAGGTAATTTTATACAATATTTTCAATAAATTTGTGGCTCAAGCAAAGTTTGTGTACAGATATGAAATTCCTTTATGTTTCATATACACCTTATACACACAGCCTGAAGGTAATTTTATACAATAATTTTAATAATTTGTGCCTTAGACAAAGTTTGTGTACATTGAACCATCAAAAATAAAAGGTTTCATTATCTCAGTCATGCCAAAATTATTCCGTATTTCGGAATATTCCGTATTTCGGAATATTCCCTATTTCGGAATATTTGGGGCAGCACAGATGGTGTAATGGTTAGCGTTACTGCCTCACAGCACTGAGGTCATGGGTTCGATTCCCATTACGGCCCTAACTGTGTGGAGTTTATATATTCTCCCTGTGCTTGCGTGGACTTCCTCCGGGTACTCCGGTTTCCTCAAACACTCCAAAAATATACTGGCAGGTTTACTGGCTTCCCACAAGAATTGACCATAGTGTGTATGTGTGTGAGCATGTGATAGGGAATATAGGGCCTGATTCAGAGCCGCTCGTAAGCGGCCGCTCGTTCGTTCCGAGCGATGTTTGTCCAACTGCGCATGCGTACGGATCGTAAAAAGCATGCGCGAACCAGTCAGTGCGGCTGAAAATCGTTTGTTCGCTAAATAGCGAATGCCTGCTATTTTGAGTGACAGGAGGAGGCGTATATGTGGGTGGTAACAGGGCAAGGTGCTTGAAAACGGGGAGTGGAGATCCGAACGCAGGCTTGCTTAAAGGTCAAAACGGGCGTTTTATGGGTGTGCATAATTTATACAGCAGCGTTATTGACCACGTCACTGGGTTATTTTATAGTCAGAACTGCTCGCAAGATTGGGGTAGGAAAACCAACCACAAGAATAGCGAGCAGTTTATACGCTGGTCGATGTACTCAATTAATCTAATAAATAGCGGACATGACGTAGGATGCGAGCGGCCAGGGGGCGTAGTTATTCAAAAAACGACCGCAAGTTTTGTTCGCTCGTTCAGACATAGAGGCGTGAACAGACCGCAAAGAGCGAAAGGTTCATTTGAATAGCCACCCCTTTTTTCTGAACGAACGACCGCAAATAGCGTCCGGCTCTAAATGAGGACCATAGATTGCAAGCTCCACTGGGGCAGGGACAGACATGAATGGTAAGAAATTATCTGTACAGCGCTGCGGAATATGTGTGCGCTATATAAATAACTGGTAATAAATAAATACAATAAATATTTGGATATGGGAGACACAACCTGTAATACATAACAATGGGAAAAGACAAGGGGTGACTGAGATGAATGTGGTTGTCATTTTATTGATTGAATTGACAAAATCAACTGCTTAAGCGACATTAAAATGATAGTGGTAATAAAACACACACACACCCTCTCTCTCATCTGTCAGAGCTCATTCACTCTTCAGTCTCATCTTTCATCTCGTATATTCTTTAATTTTTTCGGTCTTGCTCATCTGTTTCAAATCAATGTAAAATTACTTGTACAGACACGTACCTCTGTCTCTCTTTTCCACCAAAAACCCAGGTCAGACCCATTTACACTGCACCTTTGATCTGGGTTACTCCCAGGTCAGCCCTGTTCACACTGAACTCAGGTCTGCCCTGCTAAACCTGTGAGGTCATAAAAAGTGGGAGGTGACTGCCCCACAACCACCAATCAGCTCATTTTAGGCATGACCCAGGTCAGATAACCCGGGTTGCACCGTTTACACTGCACCATTACCCAGGTCCATCCTGGGTCCAACCCTGATAGCTACCTGGGTTGGATTGCTGGGTGACTTGACCTGGGTTATTTTTCAGGGACCTTTTTACACTGAGTTGCGACCCGGGTAGACCCAGCAAAAACCCAGGGGTATAATATCTCTACTTTTCTCTCATTCTCTCTCTCTCATTATTAGTAAATGCTATATCAGGCTTGTTTTGCATTAAGTATTATTGTCTTGTTAAATCTGGCAGACAAAAATCTGTGAAAAACAAAGCAAAAATATACCCCTTAGTGGAAAAGGAGTTTTTGGAAAAAATAAACCTCAGTCCCCTTACTTTTTATTTATAGTTATATTTCCCTACCTGTAATTGTGCTAAACCAAACTAAACTATAACATCCACCCTCCCCAGTCCCTTAGTTTATAGTTATACTGATAAGATTATTTGTAAAAATAAAAAAATAATATTTATTTTATGACGTCTTGTTTTGGAAATAGAGCACATATCAAAGATGTATTGTACACGTCTACCTGTGTATATGTGCAATGCTGCTGGTATATGACAGTATAAAGTGCAATCAATGTTAAAACCAGTCAGTCAGGATTTTGACATCCCTCTAATTAGTGACAATTATACTTACAGTAATTTTTTGTTTTATTTAATTGAATCTATATTACTATACTGACAATGTCAATCTCTGCGAGTCTCCCGCATAGAAAACACATGATTGAATTTTTCCCAGTGATATGCAGATATTTGTACCAGTAACTTACCGGTGGACACCAGATTAAACTCTCCCCTGATAATTTTCACTAAATCATTTCTGAGTGAAAACAATATACATATAATAATAGTTATTATAGTTCTTTTCTCCAAAAGGACCCAATGTGCCCATATCTGCATATATTACAGAAGCCATGAACATAATAGAGGATTACAGTTGCAGATAATAGTAGTAATAATAATAATATATACTTGACTGTGTGTACAACATACTTGCCTACCCTCCCGATTTGGTCGGGAGCCTCCCGAAAATTGGGTGCTGCTCCCGACCTCCCGAGAAGGCAGTCAATCCTCCCGGCTGCCGCCCACCCCTTCTAGCCGCCCCTGCAATTACCTTAGCAACCCCTGCAGCTGGAGGGGCGGTGACACGATTAGCGTCAATTTTGGCCCCGCCCCCTGCTTCAAAATGCCTATATTATCGGCATTGTGTGGCAGGGGCGGGGCCAAACTGACAGGATCATGTGCCCCCAACCACGCCCACATGTACCCGTCACCCACCCGGCCACTCCCCCTTGTCCCAGCCACGCCCCCCCATCCTGCTGATCTGGCTGCTCCCTCCCGGAAGGGCAGCCAGAAAGTCGGCAGGTATGGTGTACAATGCATCACCATGAGTGAAAGCTGGGCAGGGGGATGATGATAATGCAATTAAAAATCATATATCATAAACTACAGCAAACCAAAGCAAACAGGGGTATTCATTTTCCTCATATCTTAAATTATAATCACGCAGCAATATTAAGGTATCTCCGAGACTGGATTCATGACCAAGACCTTTATGCAAATTCATCAATTGAGGGCCAATTCTTAGAAGACTGTAATTTAGTAAGCTTCTTGCATATGCATGATGCAGAAATTCCAAATCATATACGAGATAATCCTCTTTCATGGTACACACAAAAGTGTGGCATATTATTCGTCACCGTTGCCAGTTAACTTCTTATAAATCTATATTTCTGCCTTCTATAAGAAATCCAGAATTTCAGGTGGGTAGGGCAGCGTTTCCTTTTACTAAGCTTTATAAAGAACGGCTGACTACTATAGGTACTTTTCTTAATATATCATTAGAACGCACACTTAATTATGAGGAGGCATAAGAAAGGTTTCCCTCATTTTGTATTCACCCTCTCGCTTTTATGCAGGCTAAGTATTATGTGGCTTCAGTTATTAGATGTTTTTCAGATTCGGTTTGGGAACACACATGTAACACTATGCTCCTCTCAGAACCGGCTACAAAAAAGGCGTTATCAATACACTATTCCTTTTTAAGATAACCCATGCAACCTGAGGTGGTTGGCACTGGGATGAGTAGTTGAGTGCAGGTAGAGCCGTAACTAGACTTTTTGGTGCCCTGTGCCAGAAAGAGCATTGGCGCCCCCTCATTTTTCAAAGGGACATAATGCACCCAAAAAATGGGCATGGCTTCATGCGGATGGCCCAGGGAAGAGATAGGAGATGCCAGGAGATGCTGGGGAAGGAAATTATAGGAAGCTACAAGCAAGAATGATAATAAACAGAAATTTTACTGGCCCAAACAGCACCCCCTGACCTGTGGTGCAGGTGATTCCTTCATTATCATGCGAAATTCTTACCAAAACTCTTCTACTATCACGTATTTTACTCCTGGCTATTCAATATCAGGAGATGTTTCTGAATATTTTTCATAAAGCATATTTCTCCCCACATAGTATTTGGTGGCTATGACCTCTTCAGCCTCTTGTCCTCACTGTTAGTCCACCATTGCTAACTTGTATCACTATTTCTGGTCTTGTCCTCTTTTGAGAACTTTTTGGTTACAAGTAAGGAGATATGCCCTTGAGCATCTGGTGAATTATGTACCATTTACTGATGCATGGACTCTATTTGGTATACTTCCGGAAGGTCAGCGAGTGGCGAGGGGTTTGCAGGAGGCTCCTGCTTATTGTGAGTGTGGTGGCCCGTAAGACGGTACTCCAGAAATGGATTGAAACTTCTCCACCTACATAGCGTCTTTTTAAAGAAAAACTTTTTCATGTATTTACCATGGATTGGATTCAGACGATTATAGAGAAGGAGGCTCGTCTGGGAAAAATTTTCTTAACTTGGGAGAGTTATGTCATTGACATATACTCAATGGTATTGTCTTTGAACAATATCTGGGGAACCTCCAATGAGGCTGGACTTACAGTATAAGGGATTTTGCTTTATTCTTCTGAGCCTCCCCCTTCCTTCACCCCTCCCCCCTTGGTATCTTGTTCCGGTGGCCACTCTCCTTTCTAGTTTAGATTGCTGGAATGATACATGTATTCTCAAGGGCGCTGAGAGGGGGGGGCAGGTACTAATTACCCGGGCCCGGGCTTGCTGGAGGGACTTGGCGGGGGCCCGGGTCTGGCACCACTCCCCCCAGCTCTTACATCACAGCAGACCAGCACATGCTGCTGTGTGCTGGGCTGCACTTGCTAAGAAGCAGTCAAAGCAGTCTCCTATGCCTGTGGGGGAGCAATCATGCTGTTCGCGCCCCCCACTGGTTTTTTTTTCCTAAGGGGGCGTGGCCACAACCCCCCTGATTCGGCCACGCCCCCTTTTTACCGGGGGCCCGGCACGGCTCTTGACAGGCCTGTGTATCCTCAAAACAATGATTAAGAGTACAATAGAAGATATCGCTGTTTTATATTCTATAAGCTTCTGGTCTCAGCAGGGACTAATTTGTTTTATTGAAATATTTGTGTTTATATCTATATCTGCAAATTGTATAATTATACACAAACACACAGTGACAAATTTATGTAACTGTTCATTTTATTCAATGATCAGCTGTTATGATATAAGTTACAATATGTATGTTCTGCTTTCATGGTGCTTCAATAAAAAAATTTACTTGACAAAAAAAAATCATATACCACAAGGGCAAACGGGGTCATCCAGTTACACATATAGCTGTCTCTCACCTCTCTCTGAAGTCAGGTATAGAAAAGTAGGTTGACATGAAATATAGTTACGACTTTAGGAATTTGGCAAAATTCCTACAGTACACTTAGAAAGATATATCTTCTATGCCAAATACTGCCTCGTCAAAAGCCTAATAACTAACAAACAGCTAGGTATTGTACTGTGCAGTGAAGTGCTTGCCAAAAGATCGGTTACAGCAGGGTATGGTACTTTCCCTTCACACATTTCATCCCGAGGACAATCTCCTGTCTCACAACCCCACATAAGGGGCATTTATTCCGATCTGGACGCTAAAGTCATCGCAGTTGTGATCGCTCACGGATCATAATTGCGAAAATGCGATAATGTCTTACTCACTGTCCGGTGCTTAGAGACACCCGTCGACAGCATCTCACATCCGCCGCTCACGCACAAAACCGGATACACGGAACGCAGATCAGACGGCCATCAGCCTTCTGGGTAAAGGCGCAAATCCACTACACGATTTAAATGAATGATTGAACGATAATGACATCGTTATCGTTCAATTGTTCACGCAGAGGGCTCTCCTGCTGCCAGCAAGGACGCAGCGGCTGGTTAATGGACGCCCAGTTAAAAGTGTTTAAACGTTCCGACGCGCCTGCGTTTTTCTGTCCACCTCCATTACCTCTCCAAAATGCTGACTACCTATCACTAACTTTGCAAGTGAACCCTCTGCATGAGCGTAATCACAATCGCTGTACGTGCGCCGTGCGGCCTATATACATGCGCAATTGCTAACAATCGCTCGATCTGCGTAAATGTCTGCATTGCAACCACATCTCTCAATCAGGACCCCCTGTACCTAACAGATCCAGACATTACCAGTAATTTAGAAGATTACCTCAGATTCATTTAATGGCTTATAGCTATGCAGTCATAGGCCCGTATTCAATTTGGAGCGAAAAGCCAAGATCGGCGAAAAAGTTTCACAGATGACATCAGTTCGCCAGGCGGAAAAGTATCGGCGCATTCAATTTGAAAGACTTTCCGCCTGGGCGGATAGTCAATGCAATGTAATAAATTAAAAAGTTTCGCCTATGAATAGCAGGCAGAAAAAAGTGCAGAATTGGGGTTTTTGGGTGCAACGTTGCGGGAATCCCTGTGCAGCCTTAAGACAGTCCCCCAAAGGTAAACGGCATCAAAAAATTCTTTAAAAAGATTTACGAACACCCAAAAAAATTACTTTCATTTTGGGGGCGAAAAACAAAAAGTTGGGGGACAAAGTTAAAAACTAGCAAAATAGACTTCAGGGGGGTCCCCAAGTATGCCCCAGGTGTTTTTTTTATTGCAGGTGTTTGCGGCAGGTGGATTTTTTAAGTATTTTAAAACGATACTTTAGCAACTTTCAAATATGCTACCACCCATTTTCAGGTACCCAAAATTTGCAGGGACTAGTTAATTTCTCCAGAAAATAAAACAAAATGCTATTCTTCACCATTTATGCAAATACGCAAAACAGCGTCTATTGAGACCATTTAAAAACACCAAATACCTTCAGGAGGCAATTCGGGGGTATCCATAGTGATCTCCCATGTCAGTGCATCTTTTGGGGGGTGCCAGGCTGATTACCCCATTTTGGAGAGGACTTTCCGCCTGTTCAAGTATCGCCTGGTGCCGTTTTCACGTACTTTCATATTGAATACGGGGAATCGCGGGGACGCGCACAAAAGTTTCTGCAACCAAAACACGCGATGTAGGCGAAAACTCCACCAGGCGAAAACGTATTGTGGGTGCGAAACATATTGAATATGGGCCATAGTGCAAATTACCACATAACTATTTACAAATTTCATATATGTTATTATTATCAGTTACCTTGAGGAGGGAACATTTTTTTTTCTCAGTGGCATTGTCTATTACAAATCTATCTTATTTGTTGGCATGACGATTGTAACTGAAAACCAGTAACAGTGGTGCCCTGTGCCAGAAAAAGCATTGGCGCCTCCCTCATTTTTCAAAGGGACATAGGACCTCATTCATAGCCGCTCGTAAGCGGCCGTACGCTCGTTCCGAGCGATGTTCGCCCATCTGCGCATGTGTACGGTTTGTAATACGCATGCGCGAACCAGTCAGTGCGGCCGAAAATCGTTTGTTCGCTATATAACAAATGCCTGCAACTTTGAGTGACAGGAGGAGGCGTATGTGGGTGGTAACAGGGGAAGGTGCTTGAAAACGGGGAGTGGAGATCAGAACGCAGGCGTGCTTAAAGGTCAAAACGGGCGTTTTATGGGTGTGCATAATTAATACAGCAGCGTCAATGACCACGTCACTAGGTTGTTTTATAGTCAGAACTGCTCGCAATATAGCTGTAGGAAAAACCAGCCACAAGATTAGCGAGCAGTTCATACGCTGATCGATGTACTCGATTAATCTAATAAATAGCGGACATGACTTATGATGCGAGTGGCCAGGGGGCGTTTTTATCAAATAAACGACCGCATGTTTTGTTCGCTCGTTCAGACATAGAGGCGGCAACAGACCGCAAAGAGCGAACGGTTCATTTGAATAGCCACCCCCTTTTTCTGAACGAGCGAGCGCTAATAGCGTCCGGCTCTGAATCAGGGCCATAGGACCTCATTCAGAGCAGCTCGTAAGCGGCAGTACGCTCGTTCCGAACGATGTTCGCCCATCTGCGCATGCATACGGTTTGTAATACGCATGCGCGAACCAGTCAGTGTGGCCGAAAATCGTTTGTTCGCTATATAGCGAATGCCTGCTATTTTGAGTGACAGGAGGAGGCGTATGTGGGTGGTAACAGGGGAAGGTGCTTGAAAACGGGGAGTGGAATTCAGAACGCAGGCGTGCTTAAAGGTCAAAACGGGCGTTTTATGTGTGTGCATAATTAATACAGCAGCGTCATTGACCACGTCACTGGGTTATTTTATAGTCAGAACTGCTCGCAATATAGTGGTAGGAAAAAACAGCCACAAGAATAGCGAGCAGTTCATACGCTGATCGATGCACTCGATTAATCTAATAAATAGCGGACATGACGTATGATGCGAGCGGCCAGGGGGTGTTTTTATCAAGAAAACGACCGCATGTTTTGTTCGCTCGTTCAGACATAGAGGCGGCAACAGACCGCAAAGAGTGAACGGTTCATTTGAATAGCCACCCCCTTTTTCTGAACGAGCGAGCGCTGATAGTGTCCGGCTCTGAATCAGGGCCATAATGCATCCAAAAAAGGGTAATGGCCTCATGGGCAAGGGCCAGGGAAGAGATAGGGGAGGCCAGGAGATGCTGGGGATGAAATAAGAGGAAGCTACAAGCAAGAATGATAATAAACATAAATTTGACAGGCCCATACAGCGCCCCCTGACCTGTGGTGCCCTGTGCGATGGCACCGGCCGCACTACCCTAGCTACAGCCCTGACAGGCATGTGCACAGCTTATAGAATAATTATAGTACATCTATAGGGGAGGGGTGGGGGGGGGGAGTGGAGAAAGCTTAATGAGCTCCCTGCTTTAAACCCCTTACGGTATCCGGTCTAAAGATCTACAGTAAAAAGGTAGACAATGCCTTGATAGACACCAGATATTAAACAGGCAATAGGGCAACAGGGACAAAAGGTCGACCCACTAAAGGTCGAAGTATAAGAAGGTGGACAGGTACAAATGGTCGACGTGTAAATGGTTGCCATGAAAATGGTCGACATGTGATTATTATTTTTTTAGGGTTAGGGTTGGGCACTTACCCCAATGGTTAGGGTTAGGCACCAGGAGGGAGGGTTAGGGTTAGGCACTTGCCGGAGGGTTAGGGGTTAGGCACTAGAAGGAACGATTAGGGTCAGGCACCAGGAGAGAGGGTTAGGGTTAGGCACCAAGGGGAGGGTTAGGGTTAGGCACCAAGGGGATGGTTAGGGACAGGCACCAGGAGGGAGGGTTAAGGTTAGGCACCAAGGGGAGGGTTAGGGTAGGCACCAGGGGGACGGTTAGGGTAGGCACCAAGGGGAGGGTTAGGGTGAAGATTAGGGTTAGAAAAAAAAATGTGTCAACCATTTTCATGACAACCATATGCATGTGGACCTTTTGGCACTGTTGACCATTTGTACCTGTTGACCTTCTTACATGTCGACCTTTAGTGTGTCCACCTTTTGTACATGTCGACCTATTGCCTGTCTAACATCTGGTGTCTATCTAGAACAGTGATGGGGAACCTCCTGCCCGGGGCCCTTATAAGGCCCTCGGTATCATTTAGTCTGGCCCTATGACCTTTTTTCTGCTAGCCTCATCTGGCTACCAGGGTTCCTAGAATGTCACCCAGCAGCCAGAATCTATGCAACAGTTCCGCCAGGAGCGTCGTTAGGGTGCTTCAGACGGTCACACCGCTGCCCTTACAGCTCCCCAGAGCATCCTCAGGATGCTCCGGGCATTGCTGTAATCACTAGCGATTGTGGCCCCGCCCCATGGGACGTCACACGGAGGGGGCATGGCCTAAACCAGGCCCGCAAATAATGTTATATATATCAAAATGGCCCTCGGCAGAAAAAAGGTTCCCCACCCCTGATCTAGACATTGTCTACCTTTTTACTGTAGATCTTTCAATCCATAACCACCACTGACAACACAAGGAATTTGAAGCCCCAGAAAGCTGTGCTGTGAGCTGAGATTTGCTGTGTAGCCCCCAGATGTATGTACAGTATATGTCACCGAATAAAGGGGATTTAGATGTCTTCTTAACATCACCCATAGATTATTAGCAAACTAAGTATCTGCGTTATACTTACTCATAATATAAGTTTAACTAACCCTCCTTTTATTTATAATTGGTGTGACCTGACAGCAATTATCCTGACTGAGATGATTCATTCATAGATATTAAGAATAATTATACAGCAGTAGTTTATATTATAATCATGCTTATACTGTACCAAGGATATTATACAAAGAGCAAACCTAGTTCTGATGTGTCATCATTTGGAGAAGAAAAAACCACCTAAGGAGTATGGCAGGCTTGCCGACATTTAGCTCCCTCCTTCCGGGAGGGAGCTGTAGGGTTTACAGGGCTGGGGGCGTGACATGGCCAAAGGGGGCGGGGCCCGGCACCTGACGTAGCATTGGGGGCGGAGCATGGGGCGTGACAGCGTGATCGCGTCATCGTGGCTCCGCCCCTATGCACAACGCCGTGATTAATGGCATTGTGCAGCAGGGGGCGGAGCCACGATGACGCAATTCAGCGCGAATCACGTCACCGGCCCCCCTGCTGCCGGTGTTTTTACTTAAAAGTGCGGGGGGGTGCGGGCACATCGCCAGGGCCAGGAGGATTGCCTGCCTTCCCGGGAGGTTGGGAGTGGCACCCGATTTTCGGGAGGCTCCCGACCAAATCGGGAGGGTAGGCAAGTATGGAGTATGGACATCGGAAGCCCAGCATGGAATGGTTGCTGGGCTTCCGACATCAATTCCAGTGATGCAAAGGCAACTAGCCATTTATTCCGGGACGCATTGAGGGCAACATGGGTCTGGAGCTGAAAATGACCAAGGGCCTAGTATGGGAAGCAGAGGAGACCAGTGCTGTGTGGGTGTGGCCAGTGCCATGTGGGCGTGTACATCCCTATACTCTCAGCCCCAATGTCTCCCTAAATATGTAAAGGAAAAAAAATGCTTCATTTTGTGAGGTAAACAGAAAAACCATTTCACTACTTATGATTTATGGCTGACCGTGTGGAGAGCAGATGTCCAGTCATCATCATGTTGTCATGACAATGGGCCTATTTTTATGTGGAGGCCTGGAGCTGGAGCTCCATCCGCCCCATTGTTATCTGGCCCTGCATTTATTGCAACCATTTGATGTTATGAGCATTGATGGTTTTACTGTGCGTATGCACAGAAGCTCTCAGGACCTCATTCAGAGTCGGCCGTAAGCGGCAGCTCGGTAGTACGCCTAACGACCGAGAAACTGAAAAAGGAAGCAATCGCACGGCCGGTCGGTCGCAAACCAAAGTGACGCCCATATGTGAACAATGCACCTCCTCTAGCTAGCGAGTGATAGCAGCTAGCGATCGAGTCAATCGTTGTCAGTCGTTGTCAGTCGCTGTATGTTAATTTTCTTCTGATGGTTGCGGCCGCTTGTGTTGTATTGTTCAAATGTCATTTAGTTCATGCTGATGTATTACTGGTAGTGCGTTTGTAAATAAAAAATATTTTAAACCCGGATTTTGGAATAATAATGTTGTGTTGTTGTTAAATGCATGTTAAAATTAACAAAAAACCGCATAGAATAAGCCATCCGCATGAAATTTATTTATTCTTATTATTCGCTAATGCTAACGCAGCGGAATCAATTACAAGCCAATTAGCAGTGTTATTAGCTTCAACAAACGATTATTAGCTGCTTGCATTGTGTGGCTCAAAATAGAAACATCAATCCTAACATCAATAACATTCGATATTATCGATTGTACTCTGGTGCTTGAGAGAGCACATACCCAACCTCAAGCTGTACGATCAGCCAGGCCTCGAACCTGCTCGCAGAGTCACGTTTTACTACTTCCAGCCTTCTATGTCGGTCGTAGCAGGTAAATTATGTACGCCTCTAAAACGCCCTCAAAACGCTGAGGCACGCCTGCGTTTTCAGACCACCACCCCCCTCAAGACCCACAAACGCCCTTTCATGTCAATCAACTCTGGGAAGCCACTTCCTGCTCGTAAGCCATACGATCTACAGCATTTTGGATCGCAAAGCCTCGTACGCACATGTGCACAACTAACTGTGCGCATGCGTGGTTTGGAAACATCGGATGCGAACGTCCGAGCGGCTGCTTACGACCGACTCTGAATGAGGTCCTCAGAGCATTGCACGTGCGCACATTAGCTGTGCTGCGGACACCATTTCCAGGTGCCTGCATCCGCACAGAAGCTGTCAGCCATTGGATGGCCATCAGAGAGCTGCATCAGATGGCTGGCAATCATCGAATACCTGCAATTTGATGGGAAAAGTACTTTCATCAAACTGGGAACATAGATGGTTGCTGACCATCGGCTTCCGATGTCCATCCCTACAAAGGGGTGCTAATTAATATCTAAGCCTTGATGTGCTCATAGTTTGGAGAAAATTGACTACGAAAAGAGCGCTTCTCATAATCTAAGGCATTCGATTACAGAGTTAACCACTTGAATTGCAGGCAAATATATCTCCATTATTACATCTTCATACTGATAATACAAATTCGGATTGGGCACGGGTTCCCGGTGGTCGGGATGCAGGCGGTCAGAATGTCTTCAGGTGGCGTTACCCAATAGAAGCATATGAGCTTCTTATCGGGACGCTCCCATCACCTCCCGCGGCCCACGGCCTTCTGCACATGCGTAGAAGGATGCCAGAGGGACTTCTGGGTGTTAATCCCGCTAGTTCCTCTGTCCGGAGCCATTGCAAAGGACAGCTCTTATCAGGAGAGTTGCCCTTTTGCGAAATTCTTAGTACATACCGAGGCATGTACCTGAAGACAGGGGGGATGCACCACATTGCAGATGCGATACTTAGTACATCCAGCCTATTATGTGTAAGGGGCATTACTCTTTGTGGCATAATGGTGTAAGGGGCATTACTCTGTGTGGCATAATGGTGTAAGGGGCATTACTATGTGTGGCATCATGGGGGGGCATTACTCTGTGTGGCATAGTGGTGTAAGGGGCATTAATGACTGTGGCATAATGGTGTAAGGGGCATTACTGTGTGTGGCATAATGGTGTTACACTTACACTGCTCAGGACACTCTGTTGAAATGAATGAAATGGCAGCACGGTGGCGGGCTCAGGCAAATCCCGACTGAGGGCAAGTCCAGACATGTCCATGCATGTCAGCACGCATGAGCGACCTTGTTACAAACGTTGCATACAGATATAGCAAACCATTCACCGAACTGTATAGACAGACCTCGTGTATATATATATATATATATATATTAGTGGTGTGCACCGGCCACTTTTCGTGTTTTGTGTTTTGGTTTTGGATCTGGATATTTCTTCGTGTTTTGGATCTGGATTGGTTTTGCCAAAACCACCCTTCCTTTTTCTGAACGAGCGAGCGCAAATAGCGTCCGGCTCTGAATCAGGCCCTGAGTCCCATATGGGTTGGTCACCCCAGCGAGATGGTTTAAACATATCGTGAGTGCGGACACATTTTGTATTTTATATATATATATATATATATATATATATATTTGATTAAACACTTTTCTTCTTGGATTTATTAAGACCGGACAAGCGCCGCCTGCTTCTTGTAAATGGGAGCGTCTGACATGCTATATCTACTTTCTTGGAAGGCACCCCGGCTGTTTTCAATCTCTATACAGAGTGCCCCTCAACATGTTTATATATATATATATATATATATATATATATATATATATATATATATATATATATTAGGGGTGTGCACCGGCCACTTTTCGTGTTTTGGTTTTGGATCTGGATCTTTCTTCGTGTTTTGGATCTGGATTGGTTTTGCCAAAACCACCCTTCCGTGTTTTGGGTTCTGGGTTTTGTGTTTTGGATCTGTATTTTTTTGAAAAAAAGCATAAAAACAGCTAAAATCACAGAATTTGTAGGTTTTTCTGCTCCTATGCTATTATTATCCTCAATAACCTTAATTTCCACTCATTTCCAGTCTATTCTGAACACCTCACAATAGTGTTTTTATGTCCAAAAGGTTGCACCGAGGTAGCTGGATGACTATGCTAAGCGACACGAGTGGGCGGCACAAACACGTGACCCATCTAGGCGTGATACTGCAGTGGCAGACAGGATGGCAGTTTGAAAAACTAGGCCCCAAACTGTACATAATGCAAAGAAAAAAAAGAGGTGCAAGATGGAATTGTCCTTGGGCCCTCCCACCCACCCTTATGTTGTATAAACAGGACATGCACACTTTAACAAACCAATCATTTCAGCGCCAGGGTCTGCCACACAACTGTGGCTGAAATGATTGGTTCGTTTGGGCCCCCACAAAACAAGCTGGCAATTAATCTGTCCCTGCACAAACTGGCTCTACGGAGGCAAGATGTCATCCTCATCCTCCTCATCCACCGATTCCTCACCCTCTTCAGTGTGTACATCCTCATCCTCACAAAGTATTAACTCGTCCCCACTTGAATCCACCACCACAGGTCCCTCTGTACATTCTGGAGGCTGGTCTCCCTGGAAGAGCTGATAATTCATTTTGATGAACATCATCTTCTCCACATTCTTTGGAAGCAACCTCCTACGCCTTTCGCTGACAAGGTTCCCGGCTGCACTAAACACTCTTTCGGAGTACACACTGGAGGGGGGGCAACTCAGGTAAAATAGAGCCAGTTTGTACAGGGGCCTCCAAATTGCCTTTTTTTCCTGCCAGTACAGGTATGGACTGTCTGACATGCCTACTTGGATGCTGTCACCGATGTAATCCTCCACCATTCTGTCAATGGTGACAGTATCATATGCAGTGACAGTAGACATGTCAGAAATTGTTGCCAGGTCCTTCAGTCCGGACCAGATGTCCAAACTTGGTCCTGCCTGCCCTGCATCACCGCCAGCGGGTTGCTTAGGATACCTAAGTTTTTTCCTGGCAGCCCCAGTTGCGGGAGAAAATGAAGAAGGAGCTGTTGACGTGTCACGTTCCGCTTCAGCTGACAGTGTGTTCACCAGCAGGTCTTTGCACCTCTGCAGGCTTGTGTCGGCCAGAAAGAGAGACACCACATAGGCTTTAAACCTAGGATCGAGCACGGTGGCCAAAATGTAGTGGTCTGATTTCAACAGATTGACCACCCTGGAATCCTGGCAAAGCGAATGAAGGGCTTCATCCACAAGTCCCACATGCCGAGCGGAATCGCTCCATCTTAGCTCCTCCTTCACTTTCTACAGCTGCTTCTGCAAAAGCCTGATGAGGGGAATGACCTGACTCAAGCTGGCAGTGTCTGAACTGACTTCACGTGTGGCAAGTTCGAAGGGCTGGAGAACCTTGCACAACACGGAAATCATTCTCCACTGCGCTTGAGTCAGGTGCATACCCCCTCCTTTGCCTATGTCATAGGTGGATGTATAGGCTTGAATGGCCTTTTGCTGCTCCTCCATCCTCTGAAGCATATAGAGGGTTGAGTTCCACCGCGTCACAACCTCTTGCTTCAGGTGATGGCGGGGCAGGTTCAAGAGTGTTTGCTGGCGCTCCAGTCTTCGGCACGCAGTCGCTGAATGGCGAAAGTGGCCAGAAATTTTTCGGGCCGCCCAAAGCGTCTCCTGCACGCCCCTGTCACTTTTCAGAAAATTCTGCACCACCAAGTTTATTGTGTGAGCAAAACATGGGACGTGCTGGAATTTGCCCAGATGTAATGCCCGCACAATATTGGTGGCGTTGTCAGATATCACAAATCCCCAGGAGAGTCTAAGTGGGGTAAGCCACTGGGCGATGATTTCCCTCAGTTTCTCTAAGAGGTTGTCGGCGGTGTGCCTCTTACTGAAACCGGTGATACACAGCGTAGCCTGCCTTGGAACGAGCTGGCATTTCTGAGATGCTGCGACTGGTGACGCTGCTGCTGTTGCTGCGTAAGGTGATACATCTACCCAGTGGGCTGTCACAGTCATATAGTCCTTAGTCTGCCCTGTTCCACTTGTCCACATGTCCGTGGTTAAGTGGACATTGGGTACAACGGCATTTTTCAGGACACTGAGGACACTTTTTCTGACGTTTCTGTACAGTCTCGGTATCGCCTTCCTAGTGAAGTGGAATCTAGATGGGATTTGGAACCGGGGACACACTACCTCCATCAATTGTCTAAATCCCACTGCACTAATGGCGGATACCAGACGCACGTCTAACACCAACATAGCAGTCAAGGCCTCAGTTATACGTTTTGCTTCAGGATGACTGCTGTCGTACTTCATCCTCCTCGCTAAGGACTGTTGGATGGTCAATTGTTTAGTAAAAGTAGAGGTGTTCCTACTTCCTCTCTGGGATGATGAACGATTCCCAGCAGCAGCAACAGCAGCAGTGGCAGCAGGAGGCGTAGCAATGCAGGATCTTCCGGAGGAATCCGGGATTGGAGAGTCAGTCATGCCAGTGACATGGCCTGCAGGACTACTTCCGATCCTGACTAAGGAGGAAATTGACGAGGAGGGAGTTGACGGTGTGGTTTGCAGGCGCTTGGATACAACAGGACAACGGGATTTAGGTGTCCCTGGACTGCTTACGGTCTTAGCCAAAGTTTCTGAACTTGACAGTAACTTATTATGAACGCGCTGCAGGTGCCGTATAAGGGAGGATGTTCCTAGGTGGTTAACGTCCCTACCCCTACTTATTCCACCTTTACATAAGGAACATATGGCAAGACAGTTGTTGTCCGGATTTGGATAGAAATATTGCCAGACCAAAGAGGTGGAATGTTTGGTCTTCTGCCCAGGCATGACCGTGATGGGCTTTTTCATCCCACGGACAACAACTCTCTCCCCCGGAGCCTGATTTAAACAAACCACATCACCATCAGAATCCTCCTCGCCAACTTCCTCCTCAGCGCCAGCTACACCAGTATCCTCATCCTGTTGTACTTCAACAGTGACATCTTCAATTTGCATATCAGCAAGTGGACTGTGGGTGCTCCTTTCAGCACTTGCAGGGGGCGTGCAAATGGACACTGAGGACACTTTTTCTGACGTTTCTGTACAGTCTCGGTATCGCCTTCCTAGTGAAGTGGAATCTAGACGGGATTTGGAACCGGGGACACACTACCTCCATCAATTGTCTAAATCCCACTGCACTAATGGCGGATACCAGACGCACGTCTAACACCAACATAGCAGTCAAGGCCTCAGTTATACGTTTTGCTTCAGGATGACTGCTGTCGTACTTCATCCTCCTCGCTAAGGACTGTTGGATGGTCAATTGTTTAGTAAAAGTAGTGGTGTTCCTACTTCCTCTCTGGGATGATGAACGACTCCCAGCAGCAGCAACAGCAGCAGTGGCAGCAGGAGGCGTAGCAATGCAGGATCTTCCGGAGGAATCCGGGATTGGAGAGTCAGTCATGCCAGTGACATGGCCTGCAGGACTACTTCCGATCCTGACTAAGGAGGAAATTGACGAGGAGGGAGTTGACGGTGTGGTTTGCAGGCGCTTGGATACAACAGGACAACGGGATTTAGGTGTCCCTGGACTGCTTACGGTCTTAGCCAAAGTTTCTGAACTTGACAGTAACTTATTATGAACGCGCTACAGGTGCCGTATAAGGGAGGATGATCCTAGGTGGTTAACGTCCCTACCCCTACTTATTCCACCTTTACATAAGGTACATATGGCAAGACAGTTGTTGTCCGGATTTGGATAGAAATATTGCCAGACCAAAGAGGTGGAATGTTTGGTCTTCTGCCCAGGCATGACCGTGATGGGCTTTTTCATCCCACGGACAACAACTGTCTCCCCCGGAGCCTGATTTAAACAAACCACATCACCATCAGAATCCTCCTCACCAACTTCCTCCTCAGCGCCAGCTACACCAGTATCCTCATCCTGTTGTACTTCAACAGTGACATCTTCAATTTGCATATCAGCAAGTGGACTGTGGGTGCTCCTTTCAGCACTTGCAGGGGGCGTGCAAATGGTGGAAAGAGCCACCTCTTCCCGTCCAGTGCTGGGAAGGTCAGGCATCGCAACCACCACCACACTTGGACTCTCCTTGGGGATTTGTGATATCTTCTTACAAAGCACAGTTCTTCGCTGTGCTTTTGCCAGCTTAACTCTTTTGATTTTTTTAGTGGGAGGAGGGCTTCCATCGTCATGTGAAGCTGAACCACTAGTCATGAACATACTAGGGATCGACCTTAGCCGTTCCTTGCCACTCCGTGTCGTAAATAGCATATTGGCAAGTTTACGTTTCTCTTCAGCTGATTTAATTGTTTTTTTCAAGGTCATTTTCCTGAACTTTGTCATTTGGGATTGTATCTATTATGACATTGGGCATCGGTCTCGGCAGACGACGTTGATGGCATGTTATCGTCTATGTCATGACTAGTGGCAGCAGCTTCAGCACTAGGAGGAAGTGGTTCTTGATCTTTCTCTATTTTATTTTTATCGGAGAAAGTTTGGTCCTCCATTTATGTTATATCGATTTGATATATACGTGCGGCTAAACACAGAAAATATTTTTTTTTTGGTTTGAACTGGAGTGTACTTTGGGGGTTACAGCACCCTTTAATGGTCAAGCCAGCCGGCCCTTTACTTATGACACAGGCGCACGCTTTGCACTACTTTGTTGATGCACGTGCGGCTACTGCGCACACAATTCACAAACACACAAAAAATATAATTTTTTTGGTTTGAACTGGAGTGTACTTTGGGGGTTACAGCACCCTTTAATGGTCAAGCCAGCCGGCCCTTTACTTATGACACAGGCGCACGCTTGGCACTACTTTGTTGATGCACGTGCGGCTACTGCGCACACAATTCACAAACACACAAAAAATATTATTTTTTTGGTTTGGACTGGAGTGTACTTTGGGGGTTACAGCACCCTTTAACGGTCAAGCCAGCCGGCCCTTTACTTATGACACAGGCGCACGCTTGGCACTACTTTGTTGATGCACGTGCGGCTACTGCGCACACAATTCACAAACACAGAAAATAATTTTTATTTTGGTTTGGACTGGAGTGTACTTTGGGGGTTACAGCACCCTTTAACGGTCAAGCCAGCCGGCCCTTTACTTATGACACAGGCGCACGCTTGGCACTACTTTGTTGATGCACGTGCGGCTACTGCGCACACAATTCACAAACACACAAAAAATATTATTTTTTTGGTTTGAACTGGAGTGTACTTTGGGGGTTACAGCACCCTTTAACAGTCAAGCCAGCCGGCCCTTTACTTATGACACAGGCGCTCGCTTGGCTCTACTTTGTTGATGCACGTGCGGCTACTGCGCACACAATTCACAAACACAGAAAATATTTTTTTTTTTGGTTTGGACTGGCGTGTACTTTGGGGGTTACAGCACCCTTTAACGGTCAAGCCAGCCGGCCCTTTACTTATGACACAGGCGCACGCTTGGCACTACTTTGTTGATGCAAGTGCGGCTACTGCGCACACAATTCACAAACACACAAAAAATATTATTTTTTTGATTTGAACTGGAGAGTACTTTGGGGGTTACAGCACCCTTTAACGGTCAAGAAAGCCGGCCCTTTACTTATAACACAGGCGCACGCTTGGCACTACTTTGTTGATGCACGTGCGGCTACTGCGCACACAATTCACAAACACAGAAAATAATTTTTTTTTTGGTTTGGACTGGAGTGTACTTTGGGGGTTACAGCACCCTTTAACGGTCAAGCCAGCCGGCCCTTTACTTATGACACAGGCGCACGCTTGGCACTACTTTGTTGATGCACGTGCGGCTACTGCGCACACAATTCACAAACACAGAAAATTATTTTTTTTTTGGTTTGGACTGGAGTGTACTTTGGGGGTTACAGCACCCTTTAACGGTCAAGCCAGCCGGCCCTTTACTTATGACACAGGCGCACGCTTGGCACTACTTTGTTGATGCACGTGCGGCTACTGCGCACACAATTCACAAACACACAAAAAATATTATTTTTTTGTTTGAACTGGAGTGTACTTTGGGGGTTACAGCACCCTTTAACGGTCAAGCCAGCCGGCCCTTTACTTATGACACAGGCGCACGCTTGGCACTACTTTGTTGATGCACGTGCGGCTACTGCGCACACAATTCACAAACACAGAAAATAATTTTTTGGGGGGTTTGGACTGGCGTGTATTTTGGGGGTTACAGCACCCTTTAACGGTCAAGCCAGCCGGCCCTTTACTTATGACACAGGCGCACGCTTGGCACTACTTTGTTGATGCACGTGCGGCTACTGCGCACACAATTCACAAACACAGAAAATAATTTTTTGGGGGGTTTGGATTGGAGTGTACTTTGGGGGTTACAGCACCCTTTAACGGTCAAGCCAGCCGGCCCTTTACTTATGACACAGGCGCACGCTTGGCACTACTTTGTTGATGCACGTGCGGCTACTGCGCACACAATTCACAAACACACAAAAAATATTATTTTTTTAGTTTGAACTGGAGTGTACTTTGGGGGTTACAGCACCCTTTAATGGTCAAGCCAGCCGGCCCTTTACTTATGACACAGGCGCACGCTTGGCACTACTTTGTTGATGCACGTGCGGCTACTGCGCACACAATTCACAAACACACAAAAAATATTATTTTTTTGGTTTGGACTGGAGTGTACTTTGGGGGTTACAGCACCCTTTAACGGTCAAGCCAGCCGGCCCTTAACTTATGACACAGGCGCACGCTTGGCACTACTTTGTTGATGCACGTGCGGCTACTGCGCACACAATTCACAAACACAGAAAATAATTTTTTTTTTGGTTTGGACTGGAGTGTACTTTGGGGGTTACAGCACCCTTTAACGGTCAAGCCAGCCGGCCCTTTACTTATGACACAGGCGCACGCTTGGCACTACTTTGTTGATGCACGTGCGGCTACTGCGCACACAATTCACAAACACACAAAAAATATTATTTTTTTGGTTTGAACTGGAGTGTACTTTGGGGGTTACAGCACCCTTTAACAGTCAAGCCAGCCGGCCCTTTACTTATGACACAGGCGCTCGCTTGGCTCTACTTTGTTGATGCACGTGCGGCTACTGCGCACACAATTCACAAACACAGAAAATATTTTTTTTTTTGGTTTGGACTGGCGTGTACTTTGGGGGTTACAGCACCCTTTAACGGTCAAGCCAGCCGGCCCTTTACTTATGACACAGGCGCACGCTTGGCACTACTTTGTTGATGCAAGTGCGGCTACTGCGCACACAATTCACAAACACACAAAAAATATTATTTTTTTGATTTGAACTGGAGTGTACTTTGGGGGTTACAGCACCCTTTAACGGTCAAGAAAGCCGGCCCTTTACTTATAACACAGGCGCACGCTTGGCACTACTTTGTTGATGCACGTGCGGCTACTGCGCACACAATTCACAAACACAGAAAATAATTTTTTTTTTGGTTTGGACTGGAGTGTACTTTGGGGGTTACAGCACCCTTTAACGGTCAAGCCAGCCGGCCCTTTACTTATGACACAGGCGCACGCTTGGCACTACTTTGTTGATGCACGTGCGGCTACTGCGCACACAATTCACAAACACAGAAAATTATTTTTTTTTTGGTTTGGACTGGAGTGTACTTTGGGGGTTACAGCACCCTTTAACGGTCAAGCCAGCCGGCCCTTTACTTATGACACAGGCGCACGCTTGGCACTACTTTGTTGATGCACGTGCGGCTACTGCGCACATAATTCACAAACACACAAAAAATATTATTTTTTTTGTTTGAACTGGAGTGTACTTTGGGGGTTACAGCACCCTTTAACGGTCAAGCCAGCCGGCCCTTTACTTATGACACAGGCGCACGCTTGGCACTACTTTGTTGATGCACGTGCGGCTACTGCGCACACAATTCACAAACACAGAAAATAATTTTTTGGGGGGTTTGGACTGGCGTGTATTTTGGGGGTTACAGCACCCTTTAACGGTCAAGCCAGCCGGCCCTTTACTTATGACACAGGCGCACGCTTGGCACTACTTTGTTGATGCACGTGCGGCTACTGCGCACACAATTCACAAACACAGAAAATAATTTTTTGGGGGGTTTGGATTGGAGTGTACTTTGGGGGTTACAGCACCCTTAACGGTCAAGCCAGCCGGCCCTTTACTTATGACACAGGCGCACGCTTGGCACTACTTTGTTGATGCACGTGCGGCTACTGCGCATACAATTCACAAACACACAAAAAATATTATTTTTTTAGCACTTGGGGGGAGCACCCCTGATGGACAGAGCACCCCCTGGACAACACTACAGCACCCCTTTAGGACTGGGACACTGCACAGGACTTTGGAGTGGACACAGCCCCTATGGAGAACTGACTGCACAACACAGTCCAGCCAGCCCCTATGGACTTTGAAGCAGTGGACACAGCCCCGATTAACAACAGCAGCACAGCACAACACAGCCAGCCCCTATGGACTTTGACGTAGTGGACAACAGCAGCACAGCGCAGCACAGCACAGCACAACACTACTCTGCACTACACTACACTACACTACACAGCCCAGCCAGCCCTAACTCCCACCCTCCCTCTTCACTGTCCACAGCCGAGTGAGAAAATGGCGCCGACGCGGGTACCTTATATAGGTTCCAAAACCCGCGAGACTCGGAAGGCGGGATGATGACGTTTTGCCTCGATTTCAGATCCGAGTCAGGCGGGAAAAGTCGAGCCTGATTCGGATCTGACTCGGATCGGGGGGGCTCGGGGGGGTTCGGATTTCAGAAATCCGAACCCGCTCACCCCTAATATATATATATATTAGGGATGTGCAGGCTCGGATAGGTTCGAGTTTGCACGTGGAGTTCGGATTTTTCCCTCCAAAAAAACGGAACTCAGAACGAGGCAAAACGTCATCTTACATGGACGAACATCATCATTCCTGGTCTTTTGTCCAGGAATGATGATGTTCGTCCATGTAAGATGACGTTTTGCCTCGTTCTGAGTTCCGTTTTTTTGGAGGGAAAAATCCGAACTCCACGTGCAAACTCGAACCTATCCGAGCCTGCACATCCCTAATATATATATATCAATACAATGTATCTCCAATATGAGGTATAGCAACTCACAAGGAAAAAACAAAACACAGGAGGCACTCCCTTAAGAAAAATAGAAAAATATATAATATACTTAAATCATGTTGAAAAAACGGTACAGAGTCATGTGGACGTTTCAAGGTCCGTAGACCTTTTCATCAGCACTGTACAACTGGTATCAGTACACATATATATACAGTATATCAATCATCCTCATAGCCATGGTCTGCTGGATAAAACTTGTCATGTTTGAGTAAAAGTGGATGGACTCACACGTGCAGCCCTGGAGAGTGATAAAGTACAAAGAGATAAAATACCAAACAAACAATCAGCTCCTATCTGTCATTTTTCAAACGCAGCCTGTAACATGGCAGTTAGGAAATGATTGGCTTTATCACTTTCCAAGGTTTAGTACATCTCCCCCTCAGGAGGAAACACTCTGATACGAACAACTGCTCCATTAGATGAATAAAACTTAATGGACAAGAAAAGCTGCAATGCACACACAGGGGAAGGAGCCCCGCACCCAGCATGGGAGGGAATCAGTAGATTAATTTCTATAAAAATAACAGCAGGATGATAAGTACCAGAATCAGGATTAACTAAGGACAGTGACCCAAGGCTGTGGAACGAAGATGTCAGAAACCCACAGATCTCAGGGAGGAAATAATAAACTAACATTAGTAATTACCATATTAAACAGCCCGAGGCAGAGATTGTTATAGAGGGATTAGAGAAATGATGAAGTGACTGGATGAGAAACACAGCGGAGCAGTGAAGTGATTAATATTGGAGGAGAGTGCCCTGCGCTGTCTTCTCCGAGCTGCCGGGACCCTGTGCCGCCAGAGTCGCTAAAGCCGGGTACACACCAGACGATATCTCGTCCGATCCCGCTGGATCGGACGACATATCGGGCACACCGTCTAGTGTGTACCCTCAATGTGACTGGCGATGCGCACTCCTGCGCGTTGTCAGCGACATCGCCCATCGGACCTGTATGCAGTGACATCGTTAGCGAGGGCCATGCCAATGCTGGCACCCCGCCGGGTGCTGACGCTTACAAGGTCGGTACACACTAGACATCATCTAGTGTGTACCGACTTAACTTAGACATGCTACTGCGTATGATCGGACTTGTCCACGCATCTTCCAGCTCAGGCCTCCGGAAGGAGGTGACCCTGTATGTCTATCCTATGCAGAGAGGGTGTGTAATGCCAGAGACCCTGCAAGTGCCACTGTGTCACTACCGCTAAGTTGCGCCAGTGGCGTAACTTCATCCCAGGTGCCCGGAGTCAAGATAAATGTTGGTGCCCCCCCCAAACTAAAATGTACCACCCCCCCAGCACCTATGCCAGCCCAAGCTGCAGCCACCCCCCTTATGCAGTTCCTTTTATATAATGCCCCCAGTATAGTTCCCCCTAGGCAGTGCCCGCCTATGTAGTGCTCCCCAGTAATGGTCCCCCTATGCAGTACCTCCAGTAGTGAGCTCCCAGTAGTTGCCCCCAGTAGTGAGCCCCCTGTCATTGCCCCCAGTAGTGAGACCCCTGTAGTTGACCCCAGTAGTGAGGCCCCTGTAGTTGCCCCCAGTAGTGAGCCCCCTGTAGTTGCCCCCAGTAGTGAGACCCCTGTAGTTGCCCCCAATAGTGAGCCCCCTGTAGTTGACCCCAGTAGTGAGGCCCCTGTAGTTGCCCCCAGTAGTGAGCCCCCTGTAGTTGCCCCCAGTATTGAGGCCCCAGCAGTGAGGCCCCAGTAGTTGCCCCCAGTAGTTGCCCCCAGTAGTGAGACCCCTGTAGTTGCCCCCAGTACTGAGCCCCCTGTAGTTGACCCCAGTAGTGAGGCCCCTGTAGTTGCCCCCAGTAGTGAGCCCCCTGTAGTTGCCCCCAGTAGTGAGACCCCTGTAGTTTCCCCCAGTAGTGAGCCCCCTGTAGTTGACCCCAGTAGTGAGGCCCCTGTAGTTGCCCCCAGTAGTGAGGCCCCAGCAGTGAGGCCCCAGTAGTTGCCCCCAGTAGTTGCCCCCAGTAGTGAGGTCCCTGTAGTTGCCCCCAGTAGTGAGGCCCCTGTAGTTGCCCCAGTAGTTTATCTCCATCCACTTTATCACTTTCCAAGGTTTAGTATATCTCCCCCTCAGGAGGAAACACTCTGATACGAACAACTGCTCCATTAGATGAATAAAACTTAATGGACAAGCAAAGTTGCAATGCACACACAGGGGAAGGAGCCCCGCACCCAGCATGGGAGGGAATCAGTAGATTCATTTCTATAAAAATAACAGCAGGATGATAAGTGCCAGAATCAGGATTAACTAAGGACTGTGACCCAAGGCTGTGGAACGAAGATGTCAGAAACCCACAGATCTCGGGGAGGAAATAATAACTAACATTAGTAATTACCATATTAAACAGCCCGAGGCAGAGATTGTTCCAGAGGGATTAGAGAAATGATGAAGTGACTGGATGAGAAACACAGCGGAGCAGTGAAGTGATTAATATTGGAGGAGAGTGCCATGCGCTGACTTCTCCGAGCTGCCGGGACCCTGTGCCGCCAGAGTCGCTAATGCCGGGTACACACCAGACGATATCTCATCCGATCCCGCTGGATCGGACGACATATCGGGCACACCGTCTAGTGTGTACCCTCAATGTGACTGGCGATGCGCACTCCTGCGCGTTGTCAGCGACATCGCCCATCGGACCTGTATGCAGTGACATCATTAGCGACGGCCATGCCAATGCTGGCACCCCGCCGGGTGCTGACGCTTACAAGGTCGGTACACACTAGACATCATCTAGTGTGTACCGACCTTAACTTAGACATGCTACTGCGTATGATCGGACTTGTCCACGCATCTTCCAGCTCAGGCCTCCGGAAGGAGGTGACCCTGTATGTCTATCCTATGCAGAGAGGGTGTGTAATGCCAGAGACCCTGCAAGTGCCACTGTGTCACCACCGCTAAGTTGCGCCAGTGGCGTAACTTCATCCCAGGTGCCCGGAGGCAAGATAAATGTTGGTGCCCCCCCCAAACTAAAATTTACCGCCCCCCCAGCACCTATGCCAGCCCCAGCTGCAGCCACCCCCCTTATGCAGTTCCTTTTATATAATGCCCCCAGTATAGTTCCCCCTAGGCAGTGCCCGCCTATGTAGTGCTCCCCAGTAATGGTCCTCCTATGCAGTACCTCCAGTAGTGAGCTCCCAGTAGTTGCCCCCAGTAGTGAGCCCCCTGTAGTTGCCCCCAGTAGTGAGATCCCTGTAGTTGACCCCAGTAGTGAGGCCCCTGTAGTTGCCCCCAGTAGTGAGCCCCCTGTAGTTGCCCCCAGTAGTGAGACCCCTGTAGTTGCCCCCAGTAGTGAGCCCCCTGTAGTTGACCCCAGTAGTGAGGCCCCTGTAGTTGCCCCCAGTAGTGAGCCCCCTGCAGTTGCCCCCAGTATTGAGGCCCCAGCAGTGAGGCCCCAGTAGTTACCCCCAGTAGTTGCCCCCAGTAGCGAGACCCCTGTAGTTGTCCCCAGTAGTGAGCCCCCTGTAGTTGCCCCCAGTAGTGAGGCCCCTGTAGTTGCCCCCAGTAGTGAGCCCCCTGTAGTTGCCCCCAGTAGTGAGACCCCTGTAGTTTCCCCCAGTAGTGAGCCCCCTGTAGTTGACCCCAGTAGTGAGGCCCCTGTAGTTGCCCCCAGTAGTGAGGCCCCAGCAGTGAGGCCCCAGTAGTTGCCCCAGTAGTGAGGTCCCTGTAGTTGCCCCCAGTAGTGAGGCCCCTGTAGTTGCCCCAGTAGTTTATCTCCATCCACTTTATCACTTTCCAAGGTTTAGTATATCTCCCCCTCAGGAGGAAACACTCTGATACGAACAACTGCTCCATTAGATGAATAAAACTTAATGGACAAGCAAAGTTGTAATGCACACACAGGGGAAGGAGCCCCGCACCCAGCATGGGAGGGAATCAGTAGATTCATTTCTATAAAAATAACAGCAGGATGATAAGTGCCAGAATCAGGATTAACTAAGGACTGTGACCCAAGGCTGTGGAACGAAGAGGTCAGAAAACCATAGATCTCAGGGAGGAAATAATAAACTAACATTAGCAATTACCATATTAAACAGCCCGAGGCAGAGATTGTTCCAGAGGGATTAGAGAAACGATGAAGTGAATGGATGAGAAACACAGCGGAGCAGTGAAGTGATTAATATTGGAGGAGAGCGCCCTGCGCTGTCTTCTCCGAGCTGCCGGGACCCTGTGCCACCAGAGTCGCTAATGCCGGGTACACACCAGACGATATCTCGTCCGATCCCGCTGGATCGGACGACATATCGGGCACACCGTCTAGTGTCTACCCTCAATGTGACTGGCGATGCGCACTCCTGCGCGTTGTCAGCGACATCGCCCATCGGACCTCTATGCAGTGACATCGTTAGCGAGGGCCATGCCAATGCTGGCACCCCGCCGGGTGCTGACACTTACAAGGTCGGTACACACTAGACATCATCTAGTGTGTACCGACCTTAACTTAGACATGCTACTGCGTATGATCGGACTTGTCCACGCATCTTCCAGCTCAGGCCTCCGGAAGGAGGTGACCCTGTATGTCTATCCTATGCAGAGAGGGTGTGTAATGCCAGAGACCCTGCAAGTGCCACTGTGTCACCACCGCTAAGTTGCGCCAGTGGCGTAACTTCATCCCAGGTGCCTGGAGGCAAGATAAATGTTGGTGCCCCCCCCAAACTAAAATGTACCACCCCCCAGCACCTATGCCAGCCCCAGCTGCAGCCACCCCCCTTATGCAGTTCCTTTTATATAATGCCCCCAGTATAGTTCCCCCTAGGCAGTGCCCGCCTATGTAGTGCTCCCCAGTAATGGTCCCCCTATGCAGTACCTCCAGTAGTGAGCTCCCAGTAGTTGCCCCCAGTAGTGAGCCCCCTGTAGTTGCCCCCAGTAGTGAGACCCCTGTAGTTGACCCCAGTAGTGAGGCCCCTGTAGTTGCCCCCAGTAGTGAGACCCCTGTAGTTGCCCCCAGTAGTGAGACCCCTGTAGTTGCCCCCAGTAGTGAGCCCCCTGTAGTTGACCCCAGTAGTGAGGCCCCTGTAGTTGCCCCCAGTAGTGAGCCCCCTGTAGTTGCCCCCAGTATTGAGGCCCCAGCAGTGAGGCCCCAGTAGTTGCCCCCAGTAGTTACCCCCAGTAGTGAGACCCCTGTAGTTGCCCCCAGTAGTGAGCCCCCTGTAGTTGACCCCAGTAGTGAGGCCCCTGTAGTTGCCCCCAGTAGTGAGCCCCCTGTAGTTGCCCCCAGTAGTGAGACCCCTGTAGTTTCCCCCAGTAGTGAGCCCCCTGTAGTTGACCCCAGTAGTGAGGCCCCTGTAGTTGCCCCCAGTAGTGAGGCCCCAGCAGTGAGGCCCCAGTAGTTACCCCCAGTAGTTGCCCCCAGTAGTGAGGTCCCTGTAGTTGCCCCCAGTAGTGAGGCCCCTGTAGTTGCCCCAGTAGTTTATCTCCATCCACTTTATCACTTTCCAAGGTTTAGTATATCTCCCCCTCAGGAGGAAACACTCTGATACGAACAACTGCTCCATTAGATGAATAAAACTTAATGGACAAGCAAAGTTGCAATGCACACACAGGGGAAGGAGCCCCGCACCCAGCATGGGAGGGAATCAGTAGATTCATTTCTATAAAAATAACAGCAGGATGATAAGTGCCAGAATCAGGATTAACTAAGGACTGTGACCCAAGGCTGTGGAACGAACATGTCAGAAACCCATAGATCTCAGGGAGGAAATAATAAACTAACATTAGCAATTACCATATTAAACAGCCCGAGGCAGAGATTGTTCCAGAGGGATTAGAGAAATGATGAAGTGACTGGATGAGAAACACAGCGGAGTAGTGAAGTGATTAATATTGGAGGAGAGCGCCCTGCGCTGTCTTCTCCGAGCTGCCGGGACCCTGTGCCGCCAGAGTTGCTAATGTCGGGTCCACACCAGACGATATCTCGTCCGATCCTGCTGGTTCGGACGACATATCGGGCACACCGTCTAGTGTGTACCCTCAATGTGACTGGCGATGCGCACTCCTGCGCGTTGTCAGCAACATCGCCCATCGGACCTCTATGCAGTGACATCGTTAGCGAGGGCCATGCCAATGCTGGCACCCGCCGGGTGCTGACGCTTACAAGGTCGGTACACACTAGACATCATCTAGTGTGTACCGACCTTAACTTAGACATGCTACTGCGTATGATCGGACTTGTCCACGCATCTTCCAGCTCAGGCCTCCGGAAGGAGGTGACCCTGTATGTCTATCCTATGCAGAGAGGGTGTGTAATGCCAGAGACCCTGCAAGTGCCACTGTGTCACCACCGCTAAGTTGCGCCAGTGGCGCAACTTCATCCCAGGAGCCCGGAGGCAAAATAAATGTTGGTGCCCCACCAAAACTAAAATGTACCACCCCCCCAGCACCTATGCCAGCCCCAGCTGCAGCCAACCCCCTTATGCAGTTCCTTTTATATAATGCCCCCAGTATAGTTCCCCCTAGGCAGTGCCCGCCTATGTAGTGCTCCCCAGTAAAGGTCACCCTATGCAGTACCTCCAGTAGTGAGCTCCCAGTAGTTGCCCCCAGTAGTGAGCCCCCTGTAGCTGCCCCCTGTAGTTGCCCCCAGTAGTGAGCCCCCAGTAGTGAGACCCCTGTAGTTGCCCCCAGTAGTGAGCCCCTCTGTAGTTGGCCCCAGTAGTGAGGCCCCTGTAGTTGCCCCCAGTAGTGAGCCCCCTGTAGTTGCCCCCAGTAGTGAGGCCCCAGCAGTGAGGCCCCAGTAGTTGCCCCCTGTAGTTGCCCCCAGTAGTGAGGTCCCTGTAGTTGCCCCCAGTAGTGAGGCCCCTGTAGTTGCCCCATTAGTGAGGCCCCTGTAGTTGCCCCCAGTAGTGAGCTCCCTGTTGTTGCCCCCAGTAGTGAGCCCCTGTAGTTGCCCCCAGTAGTGAGCCCCCTGTAGTGAGCCTCCTGTAGTTGCCCCCAGTAGTGAGCCCCCTGTAGCTGCCCCCAGTAGTGAGCCCCTGTAGTTGCCCCCAGTAGTGAGTGCCCCCTCCCCCCTGCGCCCGGCGACAAATGACTCCATTGTCTCCGGGAGTTCCACCACTGAGTTGCGCTAAGTACTCTTCTGTCATCACTGTGCACTAACACAGGTGTGTGTCTCACTGTACAGCACACAACCTGTATTAAGCCCCTCATGTTCCTGGCTGGATCTGTTGAATCTGCTACACACCTCGCATACCTGGTCTATTAACCTTGTATTATTCAGCAATTCATTCTGTCTAATATACCAATTCCTGGATACATTATTCATTGTGTGGACTGACCTCCACCCACACCTATAGGTACTTCTAATAATTAATTATAATAGACGGTCACAGTCTTCTGTTATAGCAGACCCATCTACTCTCTTAGAATATCCGGGAGACCCAACAGCCAGGACCCGTTTGGTCGGATTATAGAACACCTAATTTTGCACAACACTGCACTCTCCCTGATACATGCGTCGAAGCGGACAGGGCCGGTTCTACCATTAAGCATGGTACGCAGCTGAGTAGGGCGCCACATAGTGGAGGGCACCTCAGCTGCGACCATGCGGGCCGTGGGCAGACTGTTTCTCTGTGACACAGCTGCACCACGCATGTAGCGCTGACTGGACGGAGTTCGGTCACCACTACACAGTGACAAACACACAGCCGTCGGCGCCGGCAGCTGTGTGTTTGTTTTGATTAGCAGCCAATGAGACTCAGTCAGACTCTCATTGTCTACTGCGCCCACTGCCAGAGCCGGGCAGGAACTTTCTGGCTCACGCAGTGAGTAATGGGAGAGATGTGACCTAGGAGGACGGACTGAGGAGAGGATGGCGGCGGCCGGAGCGGGAGTGAGGATTCAGGTAATTGCTTTTATTTTTGTTACATGTGTGTCTACTCCGGGGGGGGTTACTACTGGGGCACTGCAAAGGGGGTGAACCTTCACTGGGAGCACAACAAGTGGGGGACTACTACAAAGGGGGGACTACTACAAGGGGGTGGCTGCTACTGGGGCACTACATAGGGGGGGAACCTCTACTGGCGGCACAACAAGGGGGGGACTACTACTAGGGGGGACTACTACAAGGGGGTGGCTACTACTAGGGGGGGACTACTACAAGGGGGTGGCTACTACTGGGGCACTACATAGGGGGGGAACCTCCACTGGCGGCACAACAAGGGGGGGACTACTACTAGGGGGGGACTACTACAAGGGGGTGGCTACTACTGGGGCATTGCATAGGGGGGGAACCTCCACTGGGGGCACAACAAGGGGGGGACTACTACAAGGGGGGGACTACCACTGGGGCACTACAAGGGGGGGAGTACCACTGGAGGCACAGCATTGAGGGACCACTACTGGGGGCACTATATAAAGGTCAATACTGGGGGTACTGCATAGGGGGGGAACTACAACTGGGGCCACTGCATAAGGGGTACCACTGTTGGGGGCACTACATAGGGGGTACTGCTACTGGGGGCATTATATAAGGGGCACTGAATAGGGGGTACCACTACTGGGGGCACAGGGGGGACCACTTCTATGGGCACTATATAAGGGGCACTGCATAGGGGTTACCACTACTGGGGCACTGCATAGGGGGACTACTACTGGGGGCACTATATAAGGAGCTTACTACTGGGGGCAAAAGGGGCACTGCACAGGGGGGACCACTACTGGGGGCACTGTAAAAGGGGCACTGCATAGGGGAGGCACCAAAAAATATACTCGCTTATCAAAAAATTTGGACTTGGGCCGGCCCTGGGAGCAGAGCATGGATGGTGACGTTAATTTAGCAGGAACAACTAGCTCCAATACTTGAAAGGCACCATGAAAAGCCATGGAAAACGCCATATGGAAAAGGTGAACCTCAAAATTAGAAACAACAACTGCAAGTGGGATATCGGTGTGACGCCTCTTATCGACTGGATGAGGGGCGGAGCATGCCCAGCCCTTAAGAGCCTTAATGATTATAAAGCTCTTAGTAAGGTCAGGATACCCTTTTAAATGCGAAAACAAAGAAATACCAGCCAGAATCCGGGAGACAGTCGCCCGAGACCGACAGGAGACATAGAGACCCCAAATTAAAGATAGCATCGAGCGATGCTTGCTCTCACCTCTATGTCTGCGGCGCTGGAGGTAAGTCTACCATTCTGTCCACACTTTCTGATAGGACCACCGTATGCAGGAGCGAGGGATTGCTCAGCTAGGCCCTCCATGCCGGCTCTATGACCTACCAAACATAAAGAGGGCAAAGTTCGCCAACCAAACAAACCTCGGGTGCAAGAACCCTAAACCTGTCCCACTGGAAGCGCAAAAGCGCATCGGCAATGTCATTTTCTGAACCCGGGACGTGGAATGCTTTGAAAACAATGTTAAATTGCAAGCAGCACAACACCAGCTGAGCAAGCAAATGCAATGCCGGCAGCGAAGAGGGTGCATGACTCCAAGGTTATCTCATCTAAAGATGATGCTCCTATCGCGCAACTTTCGACCCCACAGTTCCAACACCACCATGATCAGGAACAGTTCCAGCAGCAACAGATCTCTGGTAAGGCCCTTGGAAAACCACTCCATAGGCCAGGAGGCTGCACACCAAGCCTCTTCCAAGTGACAACCAAGCCCAGAGGAACCTGCCGCGTCAGTGAAAAAACTGCCATTGGGAGCTGGGGACTGCTGGAGGCAGCCACTAGAGAACACCATTAAAATCAGCCAGAAAAAGAGGGCCAAATAAAGAGGTCTCGCTTGATTTCTGCAGAGGGCCTAATAAAATGGTGTGCTCTATGGACTCCCGCAGTGGCCCTCTCCAGTTTACAGGAGAAAACCCTACCCATGAGAATAAAACAGCAGGTGAAGTTCAGCAAGCCCAAAAGAGATTGAGCTTGATGCAGCATTACCTTCCCAGCAACCAAGCAAACCTGAATGGCATCCTTCAACTGTAGGATCTTGTCAGCTGGTAGGTGGCAGCATCCATCCAAGGTATCGATTTCGATACCCAAGTAGGACTGTCGAGTAAGAAGGCCTAAAGTTTTATCGCTGGCAATCAGAACCCCAAAAAAAGAAATAAGTGTCTGAATGGAATCCAGCAAGTAACCAAAATGAGGGGAATCAGCAAGACCAACGCACAAAAAGTAATCTAGAAAATGCGCGATACCGTGCCCCCCAGACCCAGCCTCTACACACCAATGCAGAAAAGAGCTGAATGTTTCAAAAAAGGCACATGACACCAAACACCCCATAGGCAAGCACTTGTCTATGCAGTATCCATCATCCAAGCGAAAACCCATATACCTAAATGAGTCAGGATGCAAGGGAAGCAAACGAAAAGTCGATTCAACGTCCACCTTACCCATCAAAGCACCAGGACCATGAGCCCGGACCAGCTCAAGCGCCTGTTAAAAAGATTGATAAGCCACCGAGCAAAGTTCCTGCAGGATGGCGTCATTAACTGATCTGCCGGATGGGTAAGAGAGATGCTAAATGAGCTGAAAAGACCCAGGCACTTTCTTAGGGACAACGACAACAGGGGACAGCACAAAATCTGCTAGAGGCGGATCAGGGAAGGGTCCAATCATGCTGTCCAAATGCACTGCCTTAAGGACCTTGTCCTTAACGATGAGCAATAACAGCTCTCTTGCTGACTGGAGGTTCCTTGGAGAACCAACGGGCACAACCGAAACAACCGACAAACGGAAACCCAACTTAAAACCATCGCTCAAAAATTGTGCATCAACTTTGTTTGAGTACCACACTAACCACTTGGCCATGGCATCCAAATCAACTGGTGAAAAAGTTTAGCTAGCAGCTCTGGATCCGGCTGTTTTCTTGGATGCTGTGGCAGCAAAGGGTTTTGAGCAGCCAGACGCGGGGTGGCCCTCTCCACATTTGATGCAGAGGTGTTGAAAATGACACAGTTGCCTAAAAGGACACTGAGCACAGTTGAAAGCGAAGCACTTACCCTTGCTCCTGGCTGAGGGTTCAGGTCGACCCGTGCCTAATTTGTGCTGTTGGTTAGCTGTGGCAGGAGGCAAGCGCGAACCCTGAGTGACATCAAGCCACACCTCAACATCCTTGCACCCAAAGTCAATAATTGTAAGCCTGACCTGCTTACGATGAAACTCTTCGTCGTAAACATGCCAGGCCACCCATCTACCTGACCTATACATGCTGTGTTTAAGGTGAAAATACCTGATAATATTTGGTTACTCTGTGGGGCGAGTCTCCAAATAGCATGTGGAGAACACAAATATCCCCGCCTGCCAATTGGAATAGGACTGGAAGGCTTCCAGGCCTATACCACCTTTGCGCTTCACAGCCCGCAAATCCTTCCTCATTTTATCAGTGAGGGAGAACACATCGCCGTACCGACCCTTGTCCCTAATACTAGGACGGAGCCCTCGCAGCACCACAGTGTTAGCGCAGCGGACCACCCCCGCATCGGCGCTATCGGCTGTGGCTTTTTTCGTCACAAGTGGACGAGCGAGTGCTGAAGCAGGCAAACTGCCCCCAGGGGTAAACCCTTGCCAAGAACCAGCAGCAAGAGGAGCAACAGGAGTTGGTGGTTCGGATTGTGTGGCATTAGGGAGCATGGCCGCCAACACGGGCAAATACAGTGGCCATGTTGGAAATGAAGCCCCATTAAAGCAATAGGGTCCAGCGCTGGGGACACAGCAGGAGCAACCACATGAACAGGGGAGGGAGCTACTGCGAGCAGCCTGGGGGCAGGAGCCTGTGGAGCATTAGCAGCCACAGGCAATGGAAGGGTTAAAGGCTCAGGGGAAGCAGCCTGAGCTGCTATTGTATCCCCAGGCATTGTACTAGTGAGGGCCGACGCATGGGGTGCTGGCTCCGCCCACTGCAAATTTCCAATATGGCGCCTGCCTCCTCTGCTAACGGAGGCAGGGCCACTGACAGAGCCCGTTCGCCCGGCCTGTCAGTGGCCCTGCCTCAGTATGGCAACACTAGCCGGAGCCTGCTGGACATGATCACACCAGGTCCTGCGTCTGGGAGCAGCTGCAAGTGGGTCATGGCGGTTGACATCACAGCCATCGCAACCAGCGACCCCCGCCGTCAAACAGGTCAGGCTTGAAGGAGCAGCACCTGCAGGGGCCGCGGTAACTAACGCCGGCTACTGATCTCAGTAATTAATGGTGCATAGAAAAAAATAATATGTGTATACCAGTCAGTAGTGTATATATAAAATAAAATAAATGAAGACACTCAATAACCCTACTCCTGTGCAGTGTTAACTAGTGAACAGAATAAAGCACTGCAAACAAGTGTATCACAAATAACGATACTCCATAATGCACAGTGCTCAAATAAAACAACTTCAAAAAAGTGCTTAAAAAAAAAAAAATCACAATTTACAAAATGCACTTTGTTTAAGCAAAATCCATGTGCTTGTACCAAAGGACGGAATTGGCTCTGTCCTTGAATCCACACTGTCACTCAATTTGATTTGTGGATAAAAACAGGGAGAGAAGGCACCAATAAAGTATGTTTAAAAAAAATACATTTAATACTGTAGGTAATATCTAAAACAGGTTAATCTAAGAACTATATGTAGAGCTAATTTGAAATGACACTGGTTCAGGTCACAAGTAGCAGAGAATGGTAATCATTCCCAAAGTCATCTCAACGCGTTTCGTAACGTGCCCAATGGCTGGACTTACATCAGGCTTCTTAGCACATGTTTGGTCAAAAATGCATGTCCACCTACAATGCAATGACCATACTAAGTACACTTGAAGGTAGAGACACCTTCTGCCTGACTAGCACCCCTCCCACCTACATTTTAAACTGCACATTGGAATGAGCAATATTATAGGTAAGTCCTGGATAAATTGATATAATGTGTCAGTATTAAGGATCTCAGGAACCCATAGGATGAGGGCACCATAACGTGGAAGTTGGGCATACATTTTTGGCCAAATAAACCTTTTTATACTCCATTAAAATTGTAGAGTTTATTATAATTGATTTGATTATCAGATTATCTGTATTCTTAGCGCTTAGAGTGTGCATCTGCATTTTCTATTTTATGCGTAGCACTACAAGTCTCAGCATGGCAGCACCCAATATTTTGTTAAAAATTAAGTTGTGCAGTCTAGTGCCCCCCCCCCCCCATTTCTTCTGTTTTTGTGTATATTAAGTACACTCTACACCTTCTGCCAGAGAAGCACCCATCACACCTGCCCTTGGGTGCTTTTAATTAGCATGGGTCCTTGCATTTCAAACTATATGTAACATTAACCATCTGGGGTTATCAAGTATTCAGCGCCTCCAGCCAATTTCTGTTTACTAAGCATTAGATGGAGATAAGGTGAAAGGAGATGAAGTACCAGCCAATCAGCTCCTAACTGTCACATTATAGGCTGTGTTTGAAAAATGACAGGAACTGGTTGGTTGGTACTTTATCTCCATTCACTTTATCTCCACTCAAGGCTTAGTAAATAGACCCCTAATCTGTATTAGGCTGTTGTAGGGGTCCGCTTGGGTTAATCCACTTAAAATGTAGCTATATATAGTAATTATATACTTTATTCCACTAGATTTGTTTTACATTTATACCCTAATAGTGTATGTATCTGCTGTGATTATCTAGACAGAACATTACTATGATATTAATTCAACTAGTTATTTAAGTAACCACCCAAGGTGATGAAGTTTTAAACAAATGTTATAGGATTTATTAGAATAATTGAGCTTGACATTCAATTATATTCACATTACAATGAATAAACTTTAATTGTCACTTAGACTCAAATGAATACACACAAAACAAGTATTATTACATTACCTTACATTACTCATCAGTTTACACAGATAAACATAACATATAGCGCTTTCTCCTGTACCTTTGGCCAACTATTAAATAAGACATGAAAAGAACGGGGTCCCTCTATTAAGGGGGAGACAAGGGTGTGTCAGGATTGGCAGGAGGGCTAATCTTGGTGTAGTTTCCATAGAAATAAACCAAGGGAGTTTCCTCAATATATGATAATGCCCCTTATGCAATGTTCCCAGTAGCAGTGTCCCATGTAGTAGTGCCCCAGTAGTGCCCCTTATACAGTGCCCCCAGTAGTGCCCTTTATACAGTGCCTCTAGTAGTGCATCCTTATACAGTGCCCCCAGTAGTGCCCCCTTATACTGTTCCCCCTAGGTAGTACCCCTTATACAGTCCCCCCTATGCAGTGCCCCCAGTAGTGGTCCCCCTCATGCAGGCCCCCAGTAGTGCCCCTTATACAGTGCCTCTAGTAGTGCATCCTTATACAGTGCCCCCAGTAGTGCCCCCTTATACTGTTCCCCCTAGGTAGTACCCCTTATACAGTCCCCCCTATGCAGTGCCCCCAGTAGTGGTCCCCCTCATGCAGGCCCCCAGTAGTGCCCCTTATACAGTGCCTCTAGTAGTGCATCCTTATACAGTGCCCCCAGTAGTGCACCCTTATACTGTTCCCCCTAGGTAGTACCCCTTATACAGTCCCCCCTATGCAGTGCCCCCAGTAGTGGTCCCCCTCATGCAGGCCCCCAGTAGTGCCCCTTATACAGTGTCTCAAGTAGCAATCCCCCTCAAGCAGTAGTGATAGTAGTAGTCCTCCCTATTCAGTGCCTGCGGCCAGTAGTGCCCCTTACATAACCACTGTAACACAATATCTGACATGGTGCTAAAACTAGGACCACCCATTACCTGATTTCTAGTTTCGCCTATGGGTATAACTGGGCTGTTACTAATAAAATATTCACATATAGTTAAAGCAATAAATTAGTGATGTCTTAAAATAGAATTAATAACAGTAAAGTTGTCTGCCGCTGGCACTTAGGGCGGAATTTACTGTACTAAATTGAAAAATGTGGTAGAAACCCTGAAAAACCGGTTTTCAGAGGTTTGACTGCATTTCTCAGATGTACTAAGCACCAGACTGTGATGCATTCCGGTGCTTTGTCCAGGGGCAGAACTATGGGAGACAATGGAGACACCTGCCACCGGGCTCCAGCTCTGCAGGGGGAACCTCCTCCATTGTCCACAACATATTCACCCCATTTAGTGCTGCAACTATGTACCCAGAGTGTACCGTCATGGCCCTTCACGGCACCTGAGAAGCCACCATACACTAGTGGAGAGCTGCGTGTCAGACCATCAGCTGCTGCCTTCGTCTATCTATAGCCTGTCTGCATGCGATTTGCTACATTACAGTGTCAGCGGCTGTGACGGGCACCAAATTATAACTTGCCTCCGGGCGTCTGGGATGAACTTACGCCACTGGCTTTGTTGTCCCAGTGGGTAATGATATCTTCATATGGCGTTACCCAGTAGAAGCCTAGGGCTTCTTATCAGGACCCCTTCCACCCAGCTCGCGGCGCACGTCCTTCTGCACATGAACAGAAGTACACCAGAGGGACTTCTGGGTGTTAAACCCGGAAATCTCTCTATCCGTGGGCATCACAAAAGACAGTTCTTATCGGGAGAGCCGTCCTTTACGATATAAATTGCATTTCTAAGTTCATACCGGTGTAATCAACCGCGGTATGTACCGGATGAGAGGCAGAATGTACTGAATAGATTGGTAAATGTATGTAAATGTTTTTTCAAGTTGCGTGTACATGAATAGCTTGTCACTTTCTGAGGAGTTAGTCATTAGAATAATGATTAAGGTGACCGGACGCCTTTCGTCTAGGCTGGCCCTGGTCACGGGTTAGCGCTTTCGGACTCCCACTCACTGTCAGTGACCGCCTGTTACTGACTCCGCCCACTCTGCTGTGGGCGTGTACTGATGCTGCCACCACCAAACTCTACCATCGGCATTTGGAACCGCTTTTTACGTTACCCTCAGGCTCCTACCGCCGGCACCTAGAACCGCTCTGCTGCGTATGCGTCGACTAACTGTAGACACACCTCCTGTTTGGTGTCGGCTGTTCCCACCTGATCCCTCGCAATGGACCAGCTCTGCACGGTAGCTTGGGAGAGGGCTTGAACTTGGAGATGCTGAGCTCTTACCCAGAACAGCAGCAGAACGGAATAGCGTTTTGGCGCAATTTTGTTGGTCGTAGGGTACAGATATAGTCAGAGTAAAGGCAACGGTGTTTATTGCTCTCAGTCTTAAAAAAGACCCTGCCTTCGGATAGAAGGGGAATATCAGCATACATAAGATGTTATACAGGAATTCTTCTCCACACAGGAATTGCAAGGATGGGCAGCACAGATGGTGTAATGGTTAGCATTACTGCCTCACAGCACTGAGGTCATGGGTTCGATTCCCACCACGGCCCTTCCTATGCAGAGTTTGTATATTCTCCCTGTGCTTGCGTGGGTTTCCTCCGGGTACTCCGGTTTCCTCCCACACTCCAAAATATACTGGTAGGTTAATTGGCTCCCAACACAAATTAACCCTAGTGTGTATGTGTGTGCACATGTGATAGGGAATATAGGCCCTCATTCAGAGCCGCTCACTAGCGGCCGTACACTCGTTCTGAGCGATGTTCACACATCTGCGCATGCGTACGGTTTTTAGTACGCATGCGCGAACCAGTCAGTGCGGCCGAAAATCGTTTGTACGCTATATAGCGAGTGCCTGCTATTTTGAGTGACAGAATGAGGCGTATGTGGGTGGTAACAGGGGAAGGTGCTTGAAAAGGGGGAGTGGAGATCAGAACGCAGGCGTGCTTAAAGGGAAAGCGGGCATTTTATGGGTGTGCATAATTAATACAGCAGGGTCATTCACCACGTCACTGGGTTATTTTATAGTCAGAACTGCTCGCAATATTGTGGTTGAAAAAACCAACCACAAGAATAGCGAGCAGTTCATACGCTGTTCGATGTACTCGATTAATCTAATAAATAGCGGACATGACGTATGATGCGAGCGGCCAGGGGGCGTTTTTATCAAATAAACGAGCGTATGTTTTGCTCGCTCGTTCAGACATGGAGGCGGCAACAGACCGCAAAGAGCGAACGGTTCATTTGAATAGCCACCCCCTTTTTATGAACGAGCGAGCGCTAATTGCGAGCGGCTCTGAATGAGGGCCATAGATTGTAAGCTCCACTGGGGCAGGGACTGGTGTGAATGGCCAAATATTCTCTGTAAAGCACTGCGGAATATGTGTGCGCTATATAAATAACTGGTCATTTATGGAAGTCACACATTTATAAGAACTTGTTTATTGTCCTTGTTTCTCTGTGTTAATGTCAATCTTAATATATATTATTACAATGTTGCAGAAATATATCTTTCCTATATTGGCGTTACACAGATCACAGAAAAATACTATTGCATTGCTGCTCCCAATAGACACTATACAGTAGGGCCTGATCAGAGGCGTATCTATAATGAGTACAGGGTGTGCGGGGCACACGGGCCCCTGGGTCCAGGGGGGCCCCGCACCGCACACCCTGCACCCATAGCATACTTACCTCTACGGAGTCCCACGTTGGAGCGGAGGGCCTGCACTCTGAAAATGACTGGAAAATGGCCGCGGCTGCCATTTTCACCTCGTTTGCGCATGCGCAGTACAGGGAAAATGGCCGCCGTGGCCATTTTCCCGGTGACCTGTGCATACTCTATAGAAGCTGGGCGCACTCTAGTGCCCAGAGTCTATAACTCCGGCGCTGGCAGCGCACAGCTCAGTGTGCTGCTGGCCACCGGACAGAGAGGAGGGGGCCCGTGTCGGAGACTGCACAAGGCCCCCTCCTCTCTAGAAACGCCAAACACCCCAGGGCCTGATGTAGCGCAGACTCCATGGTTTAAGTACAACCGAATGCGCAGTTATAGATCCTCTGAATCAGGCTCTATACACACCTGCCGACTCTCTACCAAAAACGGGCAGTCTCCAATCAATTGGGTGGTGCTCCCACCACCCCCCCAGGGATCTGAATAGCACCATCGTAGCCCCTTCCCCTGATTTACAATGCCGGAAATCTTGGCACATCCCCGCACCATCGTCCATTGCCGCCGCCATGGCCCTTGCAGCGCCGATCTGCAAGGGCCGTCATGTCTGGCCCTATATTGTCAATTGGAAACAGCAATGCAATAGTACAGCTTATGACAGCCTTTAACAGACATGGGAGAGAAGAAGCAGCCACGCTGTGCAAAACAATTATACAGATCAATCGGTGACATAAAAAGAACTGAAGTCACGCTGTAAAAATCTATTACACAGGTTAAGGTGTGACATTTAATACAAATAATATTAGCAAACTATCTTACTGCAGACATGCAGTAACTACTATCATATCCAGCAAAAGACATCCAGTCCTGCTGTCAATACATGACATTATTATAACAACAACATAAATATATAAAAGCTATACGTGACATCATTATTATAACAACATAAATATATAAAAGCTATACGTGACATCATTATTATAACAACATAAATATATAAAAGCTATACGTGACATCATTATTATAACAACATAAATATATAAAAGCTATACGTGACATCATTATTATAACAACATAAATATATAAAAGCTATACGTGACATCATTATTATAACAACATAAATATATAAAAGCTATACGTGACATCATTATTATAACAACATAAATATGACCATCACGCTGTGAAAGACAATGACACAGCTTAGGAAATGAGACGGAACGATATCAATAAAAAAAATTCTATACTGCAGCTACTGTATGCTGTAACAGATATCACAGCCGTATTAGAGACTAAGGGGTCTATTTACTAAGCAGGGTTAGGAGACAGAGTGAAAAGTGATAAGAAAGTGATAAGGTGCCTGCCAATCAGCTCCCAACTGTCATCTCACAGGCTGTGTTTGTAAAATGACAGTTGGGAGCTGATTGGCTGGCACCTTATCACTTTTCACTCTGTCTCCTAACACTGCTTAGTAAATAGACCCCTATAGTATCCTATTATGATCTGTATAAATAGATACACAGGGGTCAATTCAATTAGGATAGATACATAGGGGTATCTTTAATAAAGTGGGTTTTTTTAGAAGTGGAGATGTTGCCCATAGTGCTAATTGAAAACTAACAGCGATGCCTGCCGGTTTTGACTTCAGCTTTGTTGGCGGTTTTGACACTTCCGATGAAAACTGACGTCAAATCCGACAACAAAACCAACCAAAAATAGACCACAAATAGACCAACACTTTCTGGTGGTTTTCTATAGGGTAAAACATACCACGTGCAACTTCTCCATCATGGAACCCCCTATAAACCCACCCCCACCACAACAAGCAATGCCACATGGTGAGGGTAGTTTGGTGGTTGGTGGTAGTAGGTGAGAGGTGTAGTCTTGTCTGAGTCTTGTTGAGTTTAATAGTTTGTTTTATTTTTTTTGTCTGGTGTATTTTTTATTTTCCGTTCCATCTGTATTTATTTGTGTGTGCCTGTGGTGTGTTTGTCAGGAGTGTAGTGTTAGTGTAGGTTTTATTTTTCATTGTTTGTTTGTCTTGTCTGCAGGGCATATCTATAATGGGTGCAGGGTGTGCGGTGCACCCATATTATCTAAATCTTACCTCTCCAAGGTCCCGCATCGGTTCCCTCACAGCTGCTCAAAACGCCAGAAAATGGCTCCCACTGCCTGCATGCGCTGTGAGGAAATCACCGGGAAAATGGCGGCCGCGCAGTAGACTCTGGCCATACTCTAGTGCCCAGAGTCTACTTATTCTGCGGTGGCCGGTCAGCCGAGTCAGTTGGCTGCCGGGGTGAGATGAGGGGGCCCCCTGACGGGGGACGCACACAGGCCCCCTCCTCTCTAAAGACGACCCTGCTTGGTTGTCTTCTTGTGCTATTTGTTACTCATTTACTTGGAGGGGGACAGGGAAAAGGAGCAGAGAGGACCTACATGCCCACACCCTGAGGACCCATTCCCAGCCTCACTTCCTTAAAGGAAATGATAATGTACAAATATTTGCAGACCTTACGTTTACATTTCAGCATACTGTACCTACCATTAAAATTTGAACACGACAAACAATATATTGTGTAAAGGTAAACCAACATGTGGTATACTGGTTTTGTGCAATGTTTCACACAGTACAGTGTGTCTTGATTGCCAAATGTTTGGTGCAGAGAAATGCAAAGGTGAAATGTAAAGAATATATATACTGTAGATAAAATAATAGTGATTACAACATCACGTTGCACAATGCACCTGGCCTTCATGGGAATGGAACCCCAGTTGACAGCTGTGTTAAACAAACACCTTTACCACTAAAGCTGGCTATACACGCTACAATTATCGGGGCGATCCGCCCGATATCCGCGGATCGCCCCGATTATTGTAGCATGCGTGGGGGCGACCGAGGGTTAAATATTGCTCGGTCGGGTATGCCTGATTGTCCAGCATGCCGTCCAATGCGATATTTACCGGTAAACTGTCGCTCTCATCGGGCAGTGTATGCCCAGCCACGGCCGACAGACAGACAGTTCCTTCCCATGGAAGGAACAGGCAGAGCCGTAACTAGACTTTTTGGTGCCCTGTGCCAGAAAGAGCATTGGCGCCCCCCTCATTTTTCAAACGGACATAATGCACCTAAAAAAGGGCCATGGCCTCATGGGGAAGGGCCAGGGAAGAGATAGGAGAGGCCAGGAGATGCTGGGGATGAAATAAGAGGAAGCTACAAGTGAGAATGATAATAAATAGAAATTTGACAGCCCCAAACAGCGCCCCCTGACCTGTGGTGCCCTGTGCGATGGCACCGGCCGCACTACCCTAGCTATGGCCCTGGGAACAGGGAAATGTCTCCTCCCCCGGGGGCGGAGCGCAGATGTCGGGCTAATACACTGTGAGAAATCTCAGTGTATGCCGCTGACATCTGCGGCTGGCAGGCTGCCAGATAAAATGGCAGCCTGCCATATGCAGACATTTTATCTGGCCGTGTATGCCCAGCTTTACCCACAGAGGCTACAGGGAAGATGATTTACTCCTGTTGTCTATGACTGGTGTTCAGTGCCTATAATAGCAGTGTAACAGGCAGGGATACACGACACTACAAATCTCCTTTTATTGAAAGCTTAAAGTGCGTCTTTACACCACAGCCAGTTCCGTGTAATACCGTATGTGTACCGATGAGCAAGCTGAACAAGCTGCTGGCCACAATGTCTATCGCGATTAGCGGCAAAGCCATCTCTCTGCAGTACTGTAAAGGAGAACACCTCTTGTGCAATGTTGTGCGAGCAGTAGTAGTGTACAGTATGTGATTGGCCGCCTGTCACATATCTCCATCCACTGCTACAGTATTGTATTTGGTACTGTAGTTTTCATCAGTGAAGCATACGCCACCCAGTGGTTAAGCTGTGTATTGCATGACGTGCCCACAGGCGTATTTACATGCCCGCAACTAGGGAGCCTGAATGTCGCGTTCAGAGCAAAGATGTATGAGGACATATCTGGATGTTTCTACGGTATGTAGTCAAGAAGCCGGCGGTCGAAATGCCGACCACCGGCTTCCCAACAGTGAAATCCTGGCATGGGACTAATGATAGGCATGTAAATACCGACGCCTATCATTAGCCCCACGCCGAAATCCAGACGCCTGGCATACTAAACGTAGGTAATCCGGGCGTCGGGACCTGTTAGCCGCGGGGGGGTTAGGTTTAGGGACTCCCAGGGGGACTTAGGTTTAGGTACCCCCCTCCGGGAGGGTTAGGATTGGGCTAGGGCAGTGGTTCCCAAACTGTGTGCCGCGGGTGCCTCGAGACACTTGCAGGGGTGCCTCAGGTTGGTGATCCAGCACCAAATCAAATTCTTTATGGCCAATGTAATTTAAATATGTACACAAAAAGAAGCACAAAACTGTCCACGACTATATAACCAAACCTAAGGATGACAGGTCAGCACAATTTACTTCACTGTGCTACTTCAATAGATTTTTTTTAGTCAGGGGAGAGGGGTACTTACCTGCCCTGTCGGGATCTTCTCCCTTCGATCTGCCGGCATTGGAATTTCATCCACCGGGCTGACGTCCGGCAGTCATCCATACAGATTCCGTTTCTACAGGCAGAGTAAAGCCTATTTTGACAAACGTTGCAATACATTTTTTTATATTATATCCGGTATAGATATCCATCCTACCCAGCACCTATCGTATATGAGGTAACATTACTGTATTTTCCATCAGTTTTAGCTTTAGTGATTGGGGGGATTGCAAAACCAATGGAAAACCGCCCAAAAAAAAACAAAAAACAAAGGTTACTAATACCTCTTTTCCACCAAAAACCCAGGTCCGACCTGGGTTTTTGGAGATGGTTGCAACCCTGGTCAGACCCAGGTCAAACCCATTTACACTGCACCTTCGATCTGGGTTACTCCCAGGTCAGCCCTGTGCACACTGAACTCAGGTCTGCCCTGCTAAACCTGTGAGGTCATAAAAAGTGGGAGGTGACTGCCCCACAACCACCAATCAGCTCATTTTAGGCATTACCCAGGTCAGATAACCCGGGTTGCACCGTTTACACTGCACCATTACCCGGGTCCATCCTGGGTCCAACCCTGGTAGCTACCTGGGTTGGATTGCTGGGTCACTTGACCTGGGTTATTTTTCAGGAACCCTTTTACACTGAGCTGCGACCTGGGTAGACCCAGCAAAAACCCAGGTTTTTGCTCTGGTGTAAAAGGGGTATAATTGTACCCGTGAATCTCTGCTTAGAGCTCAGTGCAACTTTTGGGAACCTTATTAACCACCCATAACCAGCAAAAATTTAAAATTGGTGCAGGAACTATAATCCCCTCTTTATTGTGCAATTTCCTCCTCAGATATTTTTCATTTATTTTTTATTTCTCAAATGTTTTCTGAAGTTTTTCCTTCATTAATTTTTTGGGCAACTACTCCACTTTGTAAAAATGGAAAAATGGGAGGTCTGCGCTAATTAGGGTTAAATTGGTGTATTAGTGTCCCCTATTGTGGGTTTTGAGGAATAAATGTACACCTGAGCAGTTGTATGTCTATATAAGTGTCTATTTTATTTTGTTTTTTTTAAATTCTACAGCTAGATACTTATGGAGTCACACTGCTCCAATTTTGAACATATAACAAGGTTTTAAACATTTATCCTTAAAATATTTAAAGTTATTGTGGATACCCTGACCCGGATCAGTGGCAAACGCAGGATTTCTAGAGGGGGGTTTCCAAATGCTTGATTTTAGAGTGAGTGTGGCCGGTCCATGAAGAGGACATACTGTAATTAGCACTTATCCAGCTTTAATATGTTACATACAAAGTATATTGTGTGTCATAATTCCAGCATATACAGGACCAGCGATCACAGTAACCCTTTAGATGCGGCAGTAGGGCCATCCTGCCTTTAATGTAATAATGTAATTATTTCAGATGTGGGCACCATTCCTGAGCACTGGAGCAAGTCTGGGAGTCTGGGGGAGCAGCAGAAAAACTTAGCACTGCCCTGGACATATATGTACATATTGGTCTCCTTATGCACCGGATAGTGTATTATTACACAGTATTAATAATTAACCCTATAGATGGTCTATAGCAGTGCACCCCTAACGGTGCATGTTTTCCACATCTCCTAGATGGTGCACAGGTATATTTATTACTGGCTGACATTTTAAAAGATCCACAGGTGGTGCCAATTATTTCATTTGTGATACTGAGAAGAACATGCAGCAGTAGTAACATTCTATTATATTACTATTTCTATTGTGGTCATAGTGTGTGCTGGGGTGGGGGGGTTTCCAGGCAGACGGAACCCCCCCTGCGTTTGCCTATTCAGATTTTAGTTAGTGAGATACCCTGAACGGGATTAAAGTTTCTAGTTAGGACCCTAACTGGGTGTTCTGTTTTACAGGGTTTACCTGTTTGTATAACATGAACCAGTAAACATTAAACATGTGTTGTGGTGTCCGGGAGCTGTGTCTGGTGGAGTGGCGTCCCGTGTCCGCCGGGTGCACAACTTACCCAATGTAGCGCTCACCTCCTGGTAAGCGCTGTCTCTGTCTTCCTTCTTTACCATCTTGTTTGCCTCTAGTCGTCTGCGTGTACTGCTGCACGCTTCCTGGTATCAATGGGATCACCGGTCCCTCATGCTACTCTGAGGTGCCGCGCTCTCGCAAGATCACGTGGTCCTCAGTGGTCACGCTCCAGAGCCGGTCGCTCTGCTCGCTAGGCGCTAGGAGACTTGATGGTAGTGTGCTATTGTTGCTTCAATGCGGGTGGGTGTATTGCTCCAACGCGTATCGCCCACTGGGCCTTTCTCAGGGAATTCAGTACTGAGGATCATGTGATCTTGCGAGAGCGCGCACATCGGAGTAGCGTGACGGCCGGTGACTCCTGACTGACAGGCTGAGGCATTCAAGAGACGGAGCGGGGGGTGTTCCCTGGCAGCGTTCCCAGAAATGGGGGCGTGTGGCTCCTGTTTTCCGGGAGGGATGAGGCCAGAGTCTGCGTGGGTGCACGCAGACTTCATGGCCTCGCAAGCTTCCAGAGCCTGGGCAGGTTGCAGCAAGCTTCAGCTCCCGCAGACTGGCCCAAGGGACAACAATCGCGAAAGATGGTTGCGATTGTTCCGCTGGGATCACGTAGACGCAGCAAGGAGGTGTGTGACACCTCCTTCTGCATTTCCATTATAAATGGACGGAATTGCACAGCCGCTTGTGTGCAACTGCGCAATTCTGTCCCTCTCTGAATCAGGCCCTAAGTACGCACCAATCGGTGTCACAGCGTGCATGGGCGCTAGTAGTGGGCATCCCAGTCTTTGCACATGGATGTACACAAGGGCAGGAGTTTGTAGTGGTTTTTGAATAAAGTCATAGATGGTCGACCGCCAGTATACGCTGCTGCGTTTGCTTTTTGTGTGCGAATCAGAATCAGCCCCAAAATGATGCAGCATCTTGATAGTTATGATGACAACCAGGATAGGTTGCTAACCTGAAGACCTAGGGAATGCATTGCTTGTATGAAAAGTGATTGGTCAGTTTTGTCGAATGCAGCCGAAATGTCAAGGAGAATTAAAGGAGAGCAGTAGCCTTAATATTTAGCAGTGACTAAAGTTGGTCAGTGTTGTCTATATGGAGTGTTTTGAATGTAAGCCTGACTAAGGAGGGTCCAATAGGTTATGTGAACAAGCTTGGCAGGAGATGGTAAATGATGGGATGGTAATACAAGAGAGAATTGTACATTGGTGGGTAACTGATGTTACCTAAGGCTAGGATCAGCAAAGGAGACAATGAATGACTACGAGTTAATGGATAGGGCTGACTGGAGGGAGTGTAAAGTGGGAAGGGAAGATGATGGAAGATTTTTCTTCACTTGTGGTCAAATGTAGAGAGGGTGCGGGAAAGGAATCGAGCAGGTTTTTAAGAAGATACTAGTTCATATTAGAGCTTATCAAGCCTGCCCTTAAAGTAGAAAGTAAAATCTTGACCAGCAATGGTGGCCGGTGGAATTGGGTACACGAATGACACTGCCGTTTGGATTAGAAGGGTATGGATATGAGAGTTTGGGCATTTGAGTTATTCGTCCAACATACAAGACTTTCTGCTTTGGCACTGGGAGTTTTTGAAGGCTGCATGTGTCCTTTTTGTGCCATGGCTAAGGTCATGGCCAACACTGGGAGAAAAGTATTACTGTATACATTCTTACTGCAATCCACCCCTGATGAAATTGGGCCTCCATGAAAGACAGTCCCGCCATTGGGTATGCTTTCATGATGCACTGTCAGTTGTACCCTCTACCACATTGCGAAGATGTTTCTGTCCACCAACATTCCAAGGCCTGCGCTGCCAATAAATGTACTCCTATGGCTTTTAAATACATTTGCTTTAGTGCACCCCCCCCCAACAAGAATCATTGATATACTAATGGCACTGGTTCTGATGCCTCTTTGTTTCCCGAATTCCCAACCCATTTCCCTTTTTGTTTCCCTGTTTGTTTTCTCAGCTTTGGGGTTGGCAGGAGAGAAGGGCAGTTCAGTGGCCATCTTGCTGCATTAGTTTGTTGAGGTGTTCTGTGCTTCAATACATGGTTTAAGCTGATTTCACCTTACAGTGGTCAACAGTGCCACCCTACTGGGTGGGTCTGGAATGTGTCACTGGAACGGGAGTTGGATACCTTGGTTTCTTTGTGCCACTTCAATGCATGATTCAGGTGGATTCCAACAAGTGGGGTCAGCGATACCGTCCTCCTGGGCGGGTCTGGAACCTGTCAATGGTATGGTCGTTGGATACCAGATTTCCTTTGTTTGATGTCACACTGGCTGTTGGCCCGTTCCAACGCTTGTTGAAAGTTTAGTCTGAATTAATGAAGTGGCAATATTGTTAGCTGGCCATTCTCATTTTGCCACTTCTCATGTGTCTTTATTAATTAGCGTTAAGGTTATTGGGCTAGATTCCAGCTTTAAGGTCACAATCTGTTATCAGCCACTAGGGCATGTATGAAGTAATTAGCTGTTAGTGCTTTGCTAGCTCTTTTTACTCTTTGCCCAGGTTACATAAGCAAAAAGAAAAGAAACAGTGTTCCAACAAGGGGCGCTCACGAACTGTTAATATATAGAATTATCTAATTGAAGACTCTCTATTGTGGTGACCCAAGAAAATACATAAAGTATTACCTTTAATTGATCCTTTAAAATTTTATGGCCAGCGAAATATAAAGTGCAAAAAATGTGTTGAAGTGATACAAATGTGAGACAATACTAAGAAAAAAATGTAAATATTGCATCCACTCTCAAATGTTTATATGTATTTATTTATATTTAGTATAAATACAGCCTTTCAGTTTAATGCTATTCACGACAGGATGCTATTGTTTATGTCATAAAGATGTCATCACTCCTATATATTTGGGGTAATGATTCAATATATTGTATTTATCTGGAGTTGTGGTATCTGTACATTGGTGTATTTTTTAGTTTTGCCTAAGGTGCGAAAACCCCAGTCTGCATATACTATAACATATACCATATAATTCTGTTATAAATACGGGGTTGATTCATAATGAAGAATATATGCATACGTTACACCATGGGATATCCATATGTCAGACCTGAGTGGCAATTATGATAAGATACATTAAGAAACATTTGGATGGGATATACAATATCATGAGAAATATATATATGTCAAGTTTAAAGCACATGTGGAACAGGATACATCAAGAGTGCACTGACGAGAGATACCATGAGAAATAAACACTACGAGGTAAATTTACTAAGATTCGAGTTTGGTGAGATTGCAATCTCGGGTGAGTTTAGGCATTTTTTTCATCTCGCATATTTACTAAAGATAAACTCGGGTGAGTTTGGGAGAGATTTTTCTCTTTTCACTGTAAAACCCGGGTGAAATTGCAAACTCAAATAAACTCACCATCGGCCAAACTCTGAAGTACTTTTCATGAAAAAGATACAACTCTGGAAGTTACTAAAAAACGAGATTACAATCTCGGGTGTGTCAGAGTCTGTGTTTGTTGTGGATCCGGGGTGGAAACAGGAGCAGACACCGTAACAGGTTTAAGCTGAAAGGTGGGTTGTTTAATGTGAATGTTCGTATGTAGTGAATGGGAGTAAATGAACGTCCAGATCAGTGACAGAGATGAATCCAGATAGACTGTGAGAGTAAAGTGGAAATTCTGGTTTGCTGAATAGTGGCTGAAGGGGATATCCGGTAATGCTGTGATGATGGTTGCGCAGAAATGGGTTAACTGAGGAGACAGGTTCAGACAGGAATGGGTCTGGTGGAATGTGCAGGGCTGATCTCAGCGGAGAGCAAGGCAAGGCAGAGCAATGCAGGCTATGCAGGAGCTAGGGCAAGCACCAGAGCACAAGTTTAGGTTTCAGGAGCTCAGAGAACTCTCTCACAGCTACGCTGTGAACACGTTGCACTGGCAACTACAGGGAGCTCCAAACACACTTAAGTACCCATTAGCGGAACGTGATAGGCCAGAGAGAGCAGACAATTGGCCTGCTATGTCACATGGCCAAAGACAACATGGTGATCCCAGACAGCCGTGACGCAGAGATGCCACTAGACTTACCCTTGCCAGGATGGCCCCATGCTGGCAGACCTCTGCATACAGCCAATGCCAGTCTACACACGCCAGCTCCCCCGACAGAAGGACCGCGCCACAGCGCCCTCTCTCCGGTAAGGACCGCAAACCTCCGCCTCCGTTTGTGTAGCCACCCCCCCTGCCTGCCTCCAAAATGGGGCGAGCTGTCAATCAAAATAGACAGCCGCCCCCTTTAGGTGTGAGACCCGTAGCGAAGGAGCGCCCGCCGCTGGCCGGGTCTCGCGCATGTGCATGCCGGAGCCGGCTCTGGCATGTACTTGTGCAGTGAGGAACCATCGACCCGCTGTGCTGTGCGCTCGCGAGTGGGTCTGAATCAGGCCCAGAGTTTGCAGAGGATTAGAAGGAATTTTTATTTTCTAAAAATGCTAATAGCAAGTGGGACACATTTAGTGTAAAGTGTTGTATAGGTAACGATTCATTGGAGAATCCATGTTGTTTTCTGGAAGTAATGGTTATGCTCAGTCTTCCTGCCTTCATTTGGTGGATATTTAGCAGTGGCTCCCAAACTTTGTCAGGCCACAGCCCCCTTGGTTCCTTTTACTCATTCCCAGCATCACCTCTATGTAAGGCCAGTGCCCCAAGAGGATAGTACCTTCCATTTTGGGAACCAATGGGCAAAGCGGTAGAACAAGGGTGTGCAACCTTTTGCTATCAGCCTACTGGCCAAAATCTAATAAAGGTCAGTGTGGCAGTTTTCCACCTACATACATATGTATATGTACGGGGCGGGACTTGCCATCTGGTGAATGTCAGAAGAGCCCATGGTCAGATGGGCCTGTCCAGCTGTAAGAATGTCTGGCCAAGCAGGACCACCTCCCAAGTACCTCATGACTCACGGAACACCACATGTGATATGGCCACGCCCGATTTAGAAGTGACCACACCCCTTTTTACCTTCAGGTGTACACTATAGAAGTTGCCAGGGGCCAAATTAAAGCCCCACTCAGTATATATAGCTCCGAAAATGCTCGGCACTTGGACCCGTATAATAAACATTTTGCCCCGTGCCCTCCACAATACATGTAAACTTCTTCACTGATGAAAGTTGATAAAACTGAAGCAATGAACACATAAGGTTTCTGGACCTATTATTAAGTATACTCAGAGTGCCCCTGCCACCATTCTCTAGCCATGTGTTTTGGACACAAAAAATAATTAAATTACTGTAACTGTATCACAAGACGCCACACTTAAGATATATAAATCACTTAGTAGTGTTGCCACGTTACTGAACACAAACACTGCCGAGAGTGGGGGAGGTAGTGAGAGCTATAGGATCAAAAAGTTGGTGGCAGCCGGCAAGACCAATACACCAACCTAGCTTATAGGTAAATCGGCCAGTTTAGGCTAATTGGCATTGTTTGCTATCTGTAACTGAACAAATAAACATATTGCTCTTTTAATTGCAAAATATTGAGGCCTAAATTGAAGTCTAGAACTTACATATCGGATCTAGCTGGTAAATCTTCGAAGCCTCTGGCGTGCCACGTAAAGCTATTCCGTGTCCATTGTGTGTGGTTGTGGTTGTTGCTGACCCCCCTGGGTTAGAGACTACCAACATTTTCCAACACTGTAAATATTCAAATTTTTCCGCATCTAGCCAGGAAATTTCACACATTGTACCACGCAAGTGTTGACAGCGCTGTAGCATGTACAGACCACAGGGCAGAGTAATAGGACTTTCATACTTTTATATAAATGTACAATAGATGAGATTTTTCTCCTCTCTGCTGTAGGCAAAACTATTTATACAGTTCGTTCAGACAGAATAATGCAGTATCTGTTGGATGCAGCTGTAGCTGTGCTTTAATAGAATATATCTTATATATAAAATTAATTGGTCTGTTTGCTTGTTTGTTTGTCTGTTTGTTTGACTGTCCGGTTATGCATTCGGACATCCCTGCAGCAACTGGGATGAAACCAACGTGAGGTGGTCCAGTTGGATCCTGGCCAGGTTGAATGGGGTTTAGGATGCCGGTCGGACCACCCGTTGGTGCTGTACGCTGGGCAGAACTTTGACCACGGAGCCTAATCTGAGACTTCCACTGGATGGATTTGGATGAAAACTTCACAGAGGGCCTAATGGAGTGGTTGGGGTCCCGGTCGGACGTCATGGTGGAGTGCGCCAGGCAGAACTTTGACCCAGGGAACCTGTTGGATGACATCACATAATAATGAGTGACACCCATTTGCCCAGATATATATATATATATATATATATTATACAGTGGCGGAACTAGAGACTGGTGTGCCCAGGTGTAAGAATATGCTTTGGGCCCCCCTATGCAGTGCTCAACGTAGTGGTACCCCTATGCAGTGCCCCCAGTAGTGCCCCTTACATAGTGCCCCCAGTAGTAGTTCCCCCTATGCAGGGCCGCCATCAGGGGGGGACTGTTTGGACTCCAGTCCCGAGCCCGGAGAGAGAGGGGGCCCCGGTGGCAGCAAGGAGTAATACACTGGTGGCAGGGAAAAGGAGCATAGGCACAGCATGGCAGCTGCACTTGATATATGGAGCTGTCCGTGAGCCAATCACAGCTTGTGGAACGACAGCCAATCAGGAGCGGCCACTCCTGCTTGGCCGCCGTTACGCGAGCTGTGATTGGCTTGTGGTCGGCTCCATACCGCTCCTGATCGGCTTATTTCAAATGCCGCTGCTAAGTTGATGATCTTTATTCCTCCCAGTGCCTGATGCCCGTGTATTCCTCCCCGCTGCCACGAGGGCCCCCTCTCCCTCAGGAAATGCCGCTGGCGCTGGAGCCTGTGATTGTTATGGAGAAACCAGGTAATTGGCACCTGTCCTGTCTACCCTGCTCTAGTCCAGCCAGTATTTCCTGCTACCCCCCAGTCCAGCCAGCCAGCCTTCCCCTATCCGCACCCCCCCCAGTCCAGCCAGCCTTCTAGTGAATGCCAGTCTGCCTTCCCTGCCCTGCCCCTCCCCCAATCCAGCCAGTCTTCTCTGCGTCCCCGTAGTCCAGCCAGCCTTCCCTGCATCCCCTTAGTCCAGCCAGTCTTCCCTGCGTCCACTTAGTCCAGCCAGTCTTCCCTGCGTCCCCTTAGTCCAGCCAGCCTTCCCTGCGTCCCCCTAGTCCAGCCAGTCTGCCTTCCCTGCCCTGCCCCTCCCCCAGTCCAGCCAGTCTTCTCTGTGTCCCCTTAGTCCAGCCAGCCTTCCCTGCGTCCCCGTAGTCCAGCCAGCCTTCCCTGCATCCAATTAGTCCAGCCAGTCTTCCCTGCGTCCCCTTAGTCCAGCCAGTCTTCCCTGTGTCCCCTTAGTCCAGCCAGTCTTCCCTGCATCCACTTAGTCCAGCCAGTCTTTCCTGCGTCCACTTAGTCCAGCCAGTCTTCCCTGCGTCCCCCTAGTCCAGCCAGTCTGCCTTCCCTGCCCTGCCCCTCCCCCAGTCCAGCCAGTCTTTCCTGCATCCCTCAGTCCAGCCAGCCTGTCTTCCCTGCCCTGCCCGAGTCCAGCCAGCCTTTCTGTGACCCTTCTTAGTCCAACCAGTCTGTCTTCCCTTCCCCAATCAAACCAGCCTTCCCTGCACCCCCTAGTCCAGCCTGTCTGCCCCGCCCTTCCCAGCCCTTTGTCCCCCCTAGTCCAACCAGACTTCCCTCACCGCCCAAACTGTGAGAATTTTTAAATTGGATTACACACCAATTGATGTCCCGCTCCCAAAATAGCTCCACCCACATTATCCACAGCTCCGCTCACCTCTAGGGGGCCCTACCTATTTTTTCAGTACTGGGCCCCAGAATTTCTGATGGCAGCCCTGCCCCTATGTACAGTGCCACCAGTAGTAGTCCCGCTATGTACACTGCCCCCAGTAGTAGTCCCCCCTATGTGCAGTGCAGGGGTATTTCTAGAGAGGAGGGGGCCCGTGTGCAGTCTCTGACACGGGCCCCCTCCTCTCCGTCTGGCGGCCAGCAGCGCACTGAGC